>CAMZMU010000121.1:16264838-16388533 GCA_947311845.1 Poa pratensis
TACCGTGTTGTGTTGACCTTCTCTGATGTAATTTTGGATATAGTAACCGCGTAGTATCGTTGTACCACATAATAAAACATTCAGCAACGTCCAACGTGTGTTTGTTAGAATTTGAAAGTAGCATACTTTCAGTGAGGCAGAGTGGTTTGTCACCAGTGAATGGAATCGCAGAGGCCGGGGCTCCGTACCCCATTTCAAAAAAAAAAAAAACAGTGGATTCGAAAAGGGTGTCACACAGATTTAGTAGAAAATTTCATGTTTTTGCATAAGCCCACACAACAGTAATCTGGATCTCTGCCCAAAAGATGAATCTGAGCAAAATCATGTACTGTATCGATCCAGTGCTCAAGGAAGTGGGCATGTAAACGTCTACGGAAAGGAAAGTTTTTACCATGGTCAACATTTTTTTTTGACAGTGCAATCTTGCAACTGACGTATAACGAACAGATCAGGAAAATCATCACATAAAGGAGTACCTACCCCCCCCCCCCCCCCCCCCCCCCCCCCCCCCGCCCCCCCCCAGGTATTTTTTGACAAATCTGCCCTTTTGCACAACTAAATACATGTATGGCCTCTTCTCAAAACTATTTTCAAATCTGGCCGCTCTTGAGGTTGGCGCCATCCAGAAAGTCCCATAATTTTTCGAAGGATTTAGAATTTGAAAAACAGGTCGGCGCCAAAGAGGATGGAGCCGACATGTACAAGGTCGGCGCCATCCTCTCTGAGCCGACATCAGGGCCAGATTTGAAAAATAGTTTTGGAGAGAGGCCAGACCTGAGATTAGTTTCGCATAGAGGCCATATTTGGCAAAAATACCCCTCCAGGGATCCTTCCAGAACCACACAGCATCACCTTTATGAAGATCAACTTTCTCCCCAAAATAAACCTCTTTATTTGCCGCATTGATTCCAACAAGGTGAAACAGAAATCTAGGAGTAACAGAGCCCACGTCTTATTTCTCAAATACCTAGCTTTAACAATTTCTTGCCATAATCCTGTTGAGTATCAAGTTTCCACCACCATTTCGCAAGAGACTAACATTTGGTCGCCTAAGATCTTTAATGTCAAGCCCACCTTTGTTCTTTAGACCTATAAATCTTCTGCCATTTACCATGCGATTGATAGCTTTTTCCTTGTTGCCTGCCTAAATAGCAAATGCTATAAATTTTCCGCATTCATATGTAGACTGAAAAACCTATCTCCATGTGCCATCATCGTCTATCTTATTTCCTTATTTAAGATTTGACTAGTGGTTCTTCTATTAGATTGGGTGCCTTGAGGCCAAGTTATACTTAGTCAGTATATACTATTGCTTGAGATTCAAGTCGTCTATGGTCATATTTCTCTCCTAAGCTTATACAGATTATGTTAGTAGATTACATGTAACCAATATGATTTGGGATTCTATGTAACACTACCAATGTATCCTTCCTGAGAGGGGGAAGCCACGCCTGCAAGAACACCATTGTTTTGAATATAATGTCAGCCGGGTGTTTAACGACTTTTCACTCAATAGTAATCTATTGCGCACAGACCACATGCCCAAGCATGGGCAAGAAACAGCAAACAAAAATGCTACGAGCCCTTCCCCGTAAAATTAGCTAGATAGCAAAGAAATTGGGCAAAATTTTGCGGGCACCAGGGCCCTCCCTAGACCTGTCGCAAAACTGCCCACATGAACACCGCCGAGAGCAGCGGAAAAGATATTTTCCGCATCTTCTACCTCACACATAGTGCACATTTGCCATCTGAAGGCCCCTGCCTTGTAGCCAACTGTGCACCAGATGGTAGGCGGTCAAGGATAAGCTGCCAGAGAAGATACGGATCTTAAGAGGAATTCTAGCCTTCCAAATTTCTGAAAGTGCGTCACTGTCCGCCCCCTTGCATCAAGTTTCTTGTACATGGAATTCACAGAGTAAGCACCCGAGCTTCTAGGGACCATGAGACCACGTCCCCCGTCCACAGCTGGGTGGAGTTGATAATCTCAGCCAACTCCAGCCACTAGTTAAAACCAACTTCATCAAGCGATCTTCTAAAGACACTCCCCCTGAACTGCCTGGCAACTGAAATCGTAGGGTCCTCACAAACATTATACAAAAGGGGAAGCGCAGACTAAGGGGACCCTCCCCGTGCCACTATCTTGCCAAAAGGAGGTTCTGCGGCCATTTTGAACCCTATGCTTAGCACCCAGCTTGAACAACTGTTTTATCTTGTGTAGGCTCTTCCAGAACTGCGAACCCCCACGGTCCAAGCTCGAGAAGATGTCCCCATTTTGCGTATACTTGGCGCGAATAATTTGCGCCCAAATAGAGTTGTCCATCTGGTAAATCTTCCATATCCATTTTAGCATCAGCCCCATTCATTTGTCTAGAGTTAAGCAGACCCAGCCCACCACACTCTTTAGGTCTGCACATAGCGGGCCAATTACCATGTGATATTTTCTCTTGGGGACCCGCTCCTTCCCAAAAGAAGCGGGCCCGATGCGAGTCAAACTGGACGTGGACCCCTTCTTGGAGAAGAAAGAGGCCCATAGCAAAATCGGAAGGCTGGCGAGGCAGGAGTTGGAAAGAACTAGTCGCCCCTCAACGACGACAAGAATCTACCAATCCAAGGTTCAACCCTGTCAGCAAGTTTCATAACAAGAAAGGCCCATTGTTCCACAGTAAGGTTTTTGTCAGAGATGGGCAGCCCTAGATACGTGAACGGAAAGACACCCAGCTTGCAGTTCAGCTGCCGTGCCACCTAGTGCAGATTTCAGGAGATTGATCGAGGACAAACGCTTCGCTCTTATGGAAATTTATCTTTAGGCCTGACATCTTCTCGAAGCAGCAGAAATTTCAGGTTGACAATGTCCAGATCATTGTTCTGAATAAGGATAATTGTGTCGTCGGCATACTGAAGGTGGGTGACCCCGCCTGGGACCAAGTGCGGCACCACGCCATGGATATGCCCCGCCGTATTCGCTGCAGAAAGCATGGCAGAGAGACCCTCGGCGATGAAATTGAACAACAAAGGCGAGAGGGGGTCCCCTGACGCACCCCTCGCTTGTTGCGGAAGAAAGGGCCCATTTCTCCATTTATTGACACAGCAGTTTGGCCGCCGAGACCAGCTGGGAAAATTCGATGCACATAGCCTGCGTCAAAACCTTTCCTTCTCAAACCTCGACAAGGAAGTCCCAATTTACCCTGTCATAGGCTTTTTCGAAATCTAACTTAAGCAAGATGCCCCCCAGCTTCTTGCTTTTGAGTTCATGAACAATTTCATGCAGCGCGAGAGCGCCATCCAAATGAAACGGCCCATGATGAAAGCCGTCTGGTTCGGGATGATAACTCTGTTGGCTATAGGATCTAGTCTAGAGGCAAAGGCTTTGGAGATGATCTTGAACACAACATTAATGAGGGCGATGGGGCGAACTGTGAGATACTTTCCGCCCCCTGCACTTTTGGGATCAGCGTCAACACCCCAAAGTTGAGCCGCGAGATATCAATCCTCCCTAGGATAAAATCATTGAGAATGTGGAGGATCCCGTGTTTGACAAGATGGCCAATTTTTTTTGAAAAATGGAACCGGAACCCATCCGGCCCAGGCGCAGTATCAGATTTCATGTCCTTCACAATGGACTCAAGTTCCTCTTCTGTGAAGGTCAGCGCTAGCCCATCATTATCAGCCTGGGAGACACGCCCCTGCGTCGCCCAGGTGTTGGGCGCCAGCCCACACAACCGCTGTGTAGTCGACCCCAACAGCTCTCTATATAATCATAAATGTGTTCCTGAAGTTCGGTTTTCCCCGTGATCACCGTACCATCAGGTTTGGTAAGCGAGGAGATATTGCATCTACGTCTCTTTCAATTGGCAATGGCATGGAAATAAGCGGTATTGGCATCCCCCTGGAGAGCCCATCTAATTCTACCCCGTTGTCGCCAATACTCTTCCTCCAGTCTATAAATCTAGAGAAGTTGGTCCTCTAGGTGGTAACGATACGCCCATTCGTCATCGTCAAGACCCGTGGAATCTCCTTTTTTATCTATCTCTTGAATAGCAGTGAGCAACCTCTCTTTCTGCTGCCTAGAGTCTTTGCCAAGGTTGCGGCTCCACCCTCTCAGTTTTTGTCTAGTCCCCGGACATGAAATTCCACCAATCAATAATGTCTCTCCCGCGGACACATTGAGTTAGGTGTTCCCAAGATTGCAGCATAACCTGATGGAAGTCCGGCATTTCGAACCACCCAGTTTTAAAGAAGAACCGGTTACTCCGGATAGGGGTGCCCTCACCCGTATCAAGATGAGCGGTGTATGGTCTGAGCCAAGGTTGGTTTCCGCGACAAGGGTACAGAGAGGCAACTGCGCCTCCAAGGATGCAGACATAAACACCCTGTCTAGGACGCATCGCACTGGATTCAGGCGTCTATTGGACCAGTGTATCTAGCCCCTTGTGGCGCCCCGACCCGACTGCTATACAGTGATGTTGTGTGTCACCGGTTTAAGCGATACAACCGGAGGTTACGGGTTTACCAATCCCGGCCAAACCTTTGGCAGGCGTTGCTCGGTATGGATCATCGGCAACGCAACACCCGATTGATGCCTTAACACAGGCACAACTATCAGTGCATAATAGAGAGATCAAGACTTGTGGAACAACTGGCACATCACAGACTCTACGACACAAATCATTATAGTCAACTCTTATATAGAGAAAGATAGCAAATTACAACCAGAGGTCACAGACCCAACAGTACATCATGCGGAAGCGAAATAAGTTGTTCTAAACAACAAGAACCAAATTATGGCCTAAGAGGCCTACAGATAAACATTCCAGCGCCAGCTGTTCCGGGATGTCCCAAGCTGCCACCTGGGAACCCCAGACTACTCGTCGACGTCCACAAAGAACCCACCTTCGAGGTCGGTGAAGTCCTCCTCTGAAACAAAACAAACGACGTTGAGTTCGACGAACTCGCAAGATTAAATATAGAGCTTTAGCTCGATGAGGCTTTCAAAGTTTTATGGCTGTTTTGCATAAAGCTGATTTTATTCAATAAAACATAACTCCATGGCATCGACTAATCAGAATATTTCCAAAAGGGGTAAGAAGTAACTCTTTTCTTTGATCCTTTTTTATCATCAACCACCATTTACCACTGTACCTGTTCTACTAAGGCACCTCCCCGAATCACCCTCGAGGAAGCTAACCTTGCATTCTTGAACAGTACCTTTAGTACTCAGGTTTTAATCATTCCGTTCAAGTTTTCTATGATCTTATCGTCCTTTCCAAGTCGTCCATAACTGTGGACATGGTTTTTCGAAAAGATTTAACCCTGCAGGGGTGCACTGTGTTTAACCTTCGGTACCGCTCGGCTCATTGCCTACGCTTAGCTCTCTTCCGGGGAAAGCCGGCTGAGTGGGAACGGTTACAACCTTTACCTTGCTTGAGACTAACCCAGGATCATCAGTGAGGACGGGACAGGTTCAGTGCCTCCAACACCCTGCCCGTGGCCACTCATTTTCCTAACACCACCATCCTCATTTCTGTCTTGGCCACCATCTCAACGCACGCGCAAATGGAAGCTCAAACTAGAGGACCCTGGCTAGCCCCGCACAAGTTAGTTGGTCGACGGGGGCTCCATATACCCCACCGAAAGGAAGCGCGCTCATTCTTGGTTCAAGAGGTAAAGAACTCGCACCTATGCGGCGAGAGCGAGACAAAGCACCACCAACCATAGTGGCCTCTCATCCCCACCTTTAAGCATTTTATTACCTGTCACCACAATTCTCCACCATCATCCGAACATTTCAACATCTGTTCCCAACATGAAATATCCATCGGACGAATAAACATTTAACTAAGCATGGCTAAGCAACAACATAGCATAGTTAAGTATCTTAGGCCAACAATACAATCCTATGGATAATAGGAGGGAAACAGGTAATGGCATCGGAAACTTAATGCAACTATAGGATACTCTAATCCAAGCAAATTGACATTTGGAACCGCATGCAATATTATAGTGGAGAAAATATTTGCGGAAAATAGGATCAGACATGCTCAGAGGGGGGATTACGCTTGCCTTGTTCAACGTGCTGGTAGTACGGATCGTCGGGGTATTGCGGCGTAACCCCGGCTGCTTGATCTATCGAAGCATAGCATCGGAAGAAACAATCAATCACCACACATGCTTCAACAATTGCAATGCGCAAACACATGATGTCGGGGGAATACTTTCTGGATTAACCCGTGGCCCAGTGCGACTTAACTTACTCGCACGGACGAAGGCCCACTTGGGAGCAAGCCCAATATTGAACCGCCATAAGGGAAAGATCTAGAAGACAATCCCGGAGGACGTGAAGACCAAGTAGTCTCCGAGTAGGCCTCTGTGGATGTATTCCTTATGGGGAAGTTTCCTTTTGTAACCTAGCGAGCCTCTGTGTATATAAAGAGGACTCGCAGGACTTAGAGCGGGTCAAGCTATCAAGCCCCAAACCCTAGCTCATACGGCGAGTACCAGATCGGATCGCCTCCATTGTAACACCTCGATTATCATATCAATACCAATCTAGGGTAGGCAGGAAGTAGGTCTTTTACCTCACATTGAGGGGGCCGAACCTGGGTAAATCTGTGTTGATCTTTGTTCCTGCGATCCCAAGCTCGGAGATGCTTGACTCGCATAATCCCACACCTACGAAGTCATCTATGACACCTGACGTGACAAACCCACGACAGTTGGCGCCCACCGTGGGGCCTGCGGTCAAGAGCGTCACGTTCCGCGCAGGATCCATGAAGGGAGCTGAAGATCTTGTTGTTGGCCGTATCATCACGGTCAATGGCACACCCCTCATCGACGATTCAAGCTGGGGGCCGGAAGCAGATTATTTGGAGACCGGCCACGTCATCCCGTTCGGATCCATCAACGTCTTCGTCGGCTTCATCGGTGGCAGGTCCGTTAGATCGGTCCAGGAAGGCGATTCAGTAGAAGAAGTCGCCGATGACGGGGAAGAATCCGTGGAAAGCATGGACTCGCAAGAGTTTGGGTCCATCATACCTGCCTTTGAAGAAAGTTGCTGGGGTTACCCACCAGAAATCACATCATCACCAGATCAAGAGATGGCACAAGTCGCGGTTTACATGGCCGGAGGAGCAGGTGCATCAGGAACTGCTGGAGAAACCGAGGCATCGGCACCCCCAAGCAACCCACTTCTTGTCCCTGTGTCAGCCACGAACGCCGCCCTCCGTGCAACAGAAATTGAGGCCGCCAGGGCCGAGCTCCTGTATGAGGTTCGAAGGATGGAAGAAGAGCGCCGCAGGCTCGATCAGATAAACCAAGGAATCCAACAGGAGCGGCAGAGAGTAGCCGCGCTGGCTGCGACTCAACAACAGGTTGACCCGCAAACACAGCTGCGCGCGACTCAACCAACAGTGGAAATCCCGCTCACTCCAGCCGCGGGACGGGAATCCAGACGACTGCGGAAGGAAGGGTACCAACAAATCAAGAGACCCAGCAACAACCAAGGAGGTTTCACACCCCACAGGGCCATTACCAGAACCCTGTCGATAATATGTATGCTGCGGCTAATATCTTGACTCAGATGGTACCAACAGGCGATGACCCGGTCAATGCTGAGGCGCGGCGCGCGATTCAGATGCTAAGTACGGCAGTCCTGCAACAAGCCAATAGGGCGGAAGCCGAAGCACAGCTGCCCCTCGTACCAGCCAATCACAGGATTAGCAGAAAGAAGCGTCCAGAGCAGGCCACCAGAGGACGTGTCAGGAGTCGCACAGAGGCAGCAGGAGCAAGTCGCAGAAGCGCAGGCGAATGCGCCATTGATGCAAAAGCGGCCCGCAGATAACCCCGCAGGCGCGCCCACAGCCCTGTCCTCGCGACTCAAGGGACCGCGTGTTTCACTGAGAGGATCAGATCGGAACCTTTTCCTGAAGATTTCAAAGGGCCACGCAAGGTGGCAAACTATAACGCCAGCATGGATCCAACCACTTGGCTCAACAATTACGAGATGGGCATGAGCATCCTAAACGCATCTGAAGAGATCTGCGCACGCTACCTAAACATGATGCTAGAAGGAGCAGCGCACATATGGCTGCAAAATTTGCCTCCCAACTCTATAAATACTTGGGAGGAACTGAAGGATGCCTTCATTAAGAACTTCCAAGGAACTTGCAAGCGACTCTGCAATATAGAAGATTTAGAGCGTTGTGTCCAGAAGGAAGGCGAGTCAAGTCGCCATTGGATGAAAAGGGTGGCAGAAATAATACACTCCTCAGATAATATACCACCAAGCTCAGCCGTCCTGGTGATGGAGAAAAACTGCAAGTTTGAGCCGCTGATTCATAAGCTGGGTCGCATGAAGGATAAAGTCAAGAGCCTCAGCGAGGTGATGGCTGCGGCTAACAAATATGCCAGCTCAGACAAAACCAGAGACGCGTCAGACGGAGAAGAAGAGGAGGTTGCTGCAAAAGGAAAGAAAAACTCCAACAAGCCCCAGCAGCAGCAAACGAGCCACAACAACACGAGTCAAAACAAACGCAAAAGCGAAGATGGTCACTCAGGGCTCGTCGCCAATACGCGTGGAGGATTCAGAGGCCAGCGTGGAAGGGGTCGAGGATACGGCTCCCGTCCAATCAATATGCAAGAAGTTTTCAACCGGCCATGCGACCTTCATGCGACAGGTGATGGACGGCCAGCGGACCATACCAAGGCGCAATGCCATTATTACAAAAAGTGGAAAGAAGAGAGCCAACACAACGGGGGGAATTCCCATGAAGGAAACCCTAGTGCGGCTCATAACACAAACATTGGGCAGCACGGCGCGAGTAACCCCAGGCAGACGGGGCAGTATCACACAATAGTTATCGATACCTCCAAAAGAGAAGAGAAATTGAGCCGGAGAAGTCAGCAGGTGAACGCCGTGATACCAGCAACACCCGCTTGGTTAAGGTGGTCAGAATACGCGGTAACCTGGAGTCGCGACGACCACCCGCCACAGGTACGGGAACCTGGCAAGTTGGCACTGGTTGTGGCACCATACGTTGCAGGATACAAGCTGACCAAAGTGCTTATGGATGGAGGAAGCAGCATTAATATCTTGTACTACGATACTTTCCAGCGTCTAGGACTCAAGGATTCCAGCCTGCAGCCCACGTCAACAGTATTTCACGGCATTGTCCCAGGAAGGTCCGCACGGCCAGTGGGGAAAATAACCCTAGGGGTAACTTTTGGAACAGAAGAGAACTTTAGAAGTGAATTCCTAAGCTTCGAAGTGGTAAAATTCCAAAGCCCATATCACGCCTTGTTTGGAAGAACGGCCTTTGCTAAGTTTATGGCCAGGCCATGCTACGTGTACCTACAGTTGAAGATACCAGGACCAAAAGGGGTCATCACAGTGTACGGAGATAGAGAAAAAGCAATAGAATGTGAGAAAGGAGATGCGGCTTTCGCAGAATCCGCCTGTGCCGCGGAAGAACTAAAAGGTTATAAGTCGCAGGTGGACCCAAACGATATGAGTGTGGTTACCACGCCATCTGCCGAGCCACCAATGAAATTCAAAGCGGCCCAGGACACTAAGCAGATAAATCTTGTTCCTGGCGACTCATCCAAGCAAACTAGCATTGGAGCACACATGGAAGAAGAGCAGGAGAAGGCCCTCGTCGCTTTTCTCCAGGAAAATAAAGACATCTTCGCATGGAAGCCGTCAGATATGCCAGGGGTACCAAGAGAATTAGCAGAACATAGCCTCAAAGTGAACCCTGCGGCTAAACCAGTGAAGCAGCCACTACGGCGTTTTCATGATGACAGGAGAAAGGCAATAGGAGAGGAAATAGCTCGCTTGCTGGCTGCAGGATTCATCACAGAGGTATACCATCCGGAATGGGTGGCAAATCCAGTATTGGTTATGAAAAAGAACGGTACGTGGCGAATGTGCGTTGATTACACCAGTCTTAACAAAGCTTGTCCAAAGGATCCATTTGCTTTGCCAAGAATCGACCAAGTAATTGATTCAACTGCTGGGTGCGAGCTGTTATGCTTTTTGGACGCCTATTCAGGCTACCATCAAATCAAGATGAAGAGGGAGGACCAAGAAAAGACGTCCTTCATCACACCCTTCGGAGCTTTTTGTTACGTCAGCATGCCCTTTGGGTTGAAGAACGCAGGTGCGACTTACCAAAGATGCATTCAGAATTGCCTACATGAGCAAATAGGTCGCAACGTTCATGCCTACGTGGATGATATTGTGATTAAATCGCAAGTTAGCCAGGATCTTATTGGTGATCTGGCAGAGACATTCACAAATCTCAGAAAATACAACATGAAGCTCAACCCCACAAAGTGCGTTTTCGGAGTACCAGCAGGAAAGCTATTGGGATTCATAGTATCAGAAAGAGGCATTGAGGCCAATCCTGACAAGATAAAGGCCGTGATGGATCTCCAAAAGCCAGAAAAGATAAAAGATGTACAGCGGCTTACTGGTTGCGTAGCAGCTTTGAGTCGCTTTATATCAAGATTGGGAGAGAAAGCACTACCTTTGTACAGACTGTTGAAAAAATCAGACACCTTCGTTTGGGACGCAGAGGCCGACGAAGCTCTGACAGCCTTGAAACATCAATTGACGAATGCTCCAGTTCTGGCGGCTCCAAAAGATAAAGAGCCAATGCTACTATACATAGCGGCAAATTCCCGCGCTGTGAGTGCTGTCATGGTTGTGGAGAGACAAGAAACGGAAAGGAATACCCTGTCCAGAGACCAGTATACTACGTGAGCGAAGTCCTCACAGCTTCCAAACAGCGTTACCCACAGTGGCAGAAGTTGGTGTTTGGAGTGTTCATGGCGAGTCGCAAGCTGAAGCACTACTTCCAAGAGCATCCAATAACTGTGGTGAGTTCAGCACCATTGGCAGATATCATTCGTAATCGAGAAGCTACTGGAAGAGTCGCTAAGTGGGCGATCGAGTTGGGACCACATCACATCAGTTACGAGCCGCGCACATCAATTAAGTCGCAAGCCCTTGCAGATTTTATTAACGATTGGACAGAAATCCAAGTTGCTCCTAGCATGGCAGAAACCAAATACTGGACCATGCATTTTGATGGGTCAAGACAGTTGCAAGGCTCGGGGGCTGGAGTTGTTCTGACATCTCCCAAGGGAGACAAGCTGCGGTATGTGTTACAGATACACTTCAACTGCACAAATAACGTGGCGGAGTACGAGGCACTGCTTCATGGTCTACGTATAGCAAAGGAGATGAACATCAGTCGCATACGCTGTTTTGGCGATTCAGACTTGGTGGCACAGCAGGTCTCCGGAACGTGGGACAGCAAGGATGCGAACATGGCTGCATATAGGAGAGAGGTGGACAGAATTGCTGGACATTTCACTGGATACCAAGTTGAACATATTGATCGGAGACAAAATGAAGCTGCGGATGCCCTGTCTCGGCTTGGATCCAACAGACAGTCAGTCCCACCCAATGTTTTCCTGGATGAACTGCACAATCCATCAGTCAAACCTCCAGCAGAATTGACATTGCAGAGCCAGAGGATGATTCAACTTTAGTCGCAGCCCTGCATGAACAGCCAGGATGGACAGAGCCATACATGGCATATTTAAGTCGCGGAGTGCTGCCGGACGATGAAATTGAGGCGCGCAAAATCATACGACGATCAAAGGCCTATACAATCATCAACAACGAATTATACAAGCGCAGCGTATCAGGAGCATTCCAAAGATGTGTCTCACCAGAAGAGGGACGAAAAATCTTGCACGAAATTCATTCAGGCGATTGTGGCCATCATGCTTCGTCAAGATCTTTGGTGGCAAAGGCGTTCCGACATGGATTCTTCTGGTTAACAGCATTAGCAGACGCAGAGCAAATTGTCAGAGTGTGCGATGGATGTCAAAGATACGCTAGGCAAGATCATATGCCAGCCCAAGCACTTCGCACAATACCCATCACATGGCCTTTTGCCGTATGGGGTTTTGACATGGTAGGGCCTTTCAGACGGTCTTCAAACGGAAAAACTCACCTCTTAGTCATGGTGGACAAATTCACAAAGTGGATAGAAGCAGAACCTGTGGGAGATTGCGAGGCTGAAACAGCAGTCAAGTTCTTGAAGAAGGTCATATTCCGCTTCGGTTACCCCCATAGTATCATTACAGACAATGGGAGCAACACCTCTGAAGGGGCTACACAGATATTTTGCGCAGACAATGGGATAAGATTGGACCTCACGTCAGTAGCACACCCGCAGAGCAATGGACAAGCTGAGCGAGCTAACCAGGAAATTCTCCATGGAATTAAGCCGCGCCTTATTGAAAAGGTCGAAGCATCTCCAGGATGTTGGGTGGAAGAACTGCCAGCAGTACTGTGGAGCTTGAGAACAACCCCTAACAGATCCACAGGATTTACACCATATTTCATGGTCTATGGAGCAGAAGCAGTCATGCCCAGCGATATCATACATGATTCACCAAGAGTTGCGGCTTACATCGAGACAGATAATGAGATAGCTCGGCAAGACTCGGTGGACACATTAGAAGAGGTTAGAGACTTGGCAGCATCAAGGTCAGCAGTATATCAACAAGACTTGCGACGCTATCATGCCAGACGCATCAAAACCCGCACCTTTCAAGAAGGCGACCTAGTACTGCGACTTAAACAAGATCACAAGGGAATGCATAAGCTGTCCTCTCCATGGGAAGGACCCTACATCATCAGCAAGAAGCTAAACAATGGGTCGTACTACCTGCTGGATGTAAGGGAAGAAAGCAGCGAACGCCATGATTTCGAGGATCGTCTCGAGGCACCTCGCCCTTGGAACGTCGCACACCTGCGACCGTACTATACATAAGAAAAGGCTAATCAGAGCCAAGCATCATCCTTTCCAGCTTTATAGCTGAGTATCATCACAGCCACTCAGGGCTAGAACTTCAACTTTGGTCGCCACCTAGGCGCGACCTATGCAACATCTGATCGCCACCCAGGCGCGATCGACCCTTGTATCAGAAACCGGCTGCCACCTAGGCGCGGCCGTAAACTTTGTATCATCTCTGGTCGCCACCTAGGCGCGACCGACCCCATGTATCACCATGGATCGCCACCTACGCGCGATCCAACCCTATGTATAACACTCGGTTGCCACCTAGGCGCGACCTTATGTGTCATCATAATCAAAGCTTATCATAGCTTAGCCTATCATGGCAATATCATTATGTTTCTTGGGGTCTTTGTTACCCTGAAACAGCCGATTTATTGGCAATTATCAAATTTACCTTAAGTTGGATTGCTACTCGCATTATGTGGCCAAAGTACTGGGGTGTGGCGTCAATCGAGCTTGATTGCCTATCATGGCCGCTCTCGACCCTGAACACACATATTCCTAGGAAATACTGAGTCGCGCGAGTGCCCACTTAAGGATTCAGATGGCCTAACTAGAGGTCGATGTACTGCTTATAGTACGGCAACACCAATTACAATTACTTGTAACTTAACAATTGTTTTATTCATGATATCAAGTTACAGGTGATGACCTTCAGAGTTCTCTGAGAAGAATTGAGATGATTACCACATAACATCCTCTCAATCCTTGGGGGCTATATCATATTATCATCAAAAATTTGAAGATAGATCGTCATCAAGTTCTGAAGCTATCAGGATACTCTAAAGCTCACGAAGTCAGATGATCTTCCAGGTGCGAGTCAAGGCCAAACTTGCACAATTATAAGCCGCGAAACAAGGAAAAGCACGGCCTAAGCATTCAAGATCAAGAAATACTATGAAGTTCAGGCCACGCTTGGGGGCTAATGTCGGGGGAATACTTTCTGGATTAACCCGCGGCCCAGTGCGACTTAACTTACTCGCACGGACGAAGGCCCACTTGGGAGCAAGCCCAATATTGAACCGCCATAAGGGAAAGATCTAGAAGACAATCCCGGAGGACGTGAAGACCAAGTAGTCTCCGAGTAGGCCTCTGTGGATGTATTCCTTATGGGGAAGTTTCCTTTTGTAACCTAGCGAGCCTCTGTGTATATAAAGAGGACTCGCAGGACTTAGAGCGGGTCAAGCTATCAAGCCCCAAACCCTAGCTCATACGGCGAGTACCAGATCGGATCGCCTCCATTGTAACACCTCGATTATCATATCAATACCAATCTAGGGTAGGCAGGAAGTAGGTCTTTTACCTCACATTGAGGGGGCCGAACCTGGGTAAATCTGTGTTGATCTTTGTTCCTGCGATCCCAAGCTCGGAGATGCTTGACTCGCATAATCCCACACCTACGAAGTCATCTATGACACCTGACGTGACAAACCACGACACATGATGGCATGACATGTTAAATCCCCGAGATGAGGATGATTCAAGCTAGTCAACTTAAACGGAGTTCGGATGCGAAAAGGGCACATCTCGAGTACACCGTGGAGTTAAGTAAAGTAGCCTCTTTACTTGTTAATTGGAATAGATGAACCCTATTGTTAACTTGCATATGAATGACATGAACATGTTAAGAGGCAGTGTTTGGGGTGATTAAACATCCTTGCAACAAGTACAGAGAGTGAGCTGAAGATTGATTTGCATTACAGTTGAAACAGGTTAATCGGATTATCGATGAAGTTGGAATCGAAATATCCGATGAACTTGGCTCGAAACGGCTAAGGACTTTAAGGCGAACAGTGGTCTGGAGTACTGATGAAATTCAGATTATCCGAATTTGGATGCTCGGATTATCCGATTGACACGGCTGGCCCGCAATTCTGCTAAGGACTAAAAGGCTACCCGTACTGGAGTATATCGGACAATCCGATTTTGTGGAATCGGATTATCCGAGCGCAATGGCACGGCGGTGAGCAATGGCAATCTACGGCTACGGACCCTGCACTTGCGAACGGGGAGCACGGGGAGGATCGTAGACTCACCCTCGACGCGTGGGGGTGCTCTACGGGGACGGAGGAGGGCGGAGTCGACGGCGATTTCGCCCGGAGTGCGGCGGACGTCGGGGACGGAGAGCTCGATTCTCGGGAATGTACGGCGTCTCGGCTCGATTCCTGTAGTGAGGATGAAGAGGAGGACGAGGCGGAGCTTCTGCGCTGCTCGGCCCGGCTCGGAGAGGCGCAGAACGGTGGCGATGCGTCGGCGATGAGCTAGCTAGGGTTCGTCCATGGCAGGAGACGAGAGAGAGAGGAAACGGGGAAAAAATAACGGGGGAGAGAGAGAGGCTGCCTCGGCGGTGGCCTTATCCCCCTCGCGTGGTCAACGGCGAGCAGAGGAGGGCACGGCGACGAGCTGGTTTGGCGGGAGCTCGAGCTGCTCGGTCGCTACAGGGAGAAGATGATGATTTTGCAAAAAGCCCCCTGTTCTCATTTTCCCATTTACAAATAGGACCTTTTCTGTTTCTTTTAAATCCAGCAGCCTTTCAGTGATTTTATCGAGGCACTTAAACATTTTACAAAAATCTGAAAAAAATCAAGTAGCCTTCTAACAACATGTAGAAGCACCACAAAAATTGGGGTTGCAAAATAAAATGTTTTGAGCAACCTTTGTTCATGGAGGTTTAAAATAGGGCATTTTGCTAAATTCCCAAATAATAATCCTTTAGAAATTTTAGAGCAAGTTCAAAATAGTATTTTTGAACTCTTGGAACTTCCTTGACAAATATAAGATGTCAAGTATTTTTGTTTTGCAAGTTTGAGTGCCTTCATTGTTTTGAGATTTGTTAAAGCAAGTTTGGCAGTTTGTTTTTCAATGGTGCCAAACCAATTAGTGTGTTGTTTAGCAAATTAATATGGATGCCATGATGCAATGAAACACAAAAGTGGAAATTTTACTCAGGTTTTTAGGTTCTCAAATTTGGGGCTGTTACAATTCTACCCCCCTTACAGGAATCTCGTCCCGAGATTCTAAGATTGCGGGAAGAAGTTGGGATACTCCTCACGAAGACTAGACTCCCTTTCCCAAGTGGCTTCCTCTTCGGAATGGTGAGACCACTGAACTTTGAGGAACTTGGTAGTCTTGTTACGGGTCTTCCTTTCGGCTTCATCCAGGACACGAATGGGGTGCTCGCGATAAGTGAGGTCTTCCTGGAGATCTAGCTCCTCATGATTGACCCCATGGATAGGATCTTTGAAGCAACGGCGAAGTTGGGAGACATGGAACACATCATGTACATTTGGGAAGATGACCGGTAACTCCAACTTATAAGAAAGATCTCGCTTGGCCAGAACGGTGAAAGGGCCAACATAGCGAGGGGCCAATTTCCCTTTGATACCGAAGCGGCGAATGCCACGAAGGGGAGAGACACGGAGATAAGCTTTATCACCAATTTCATAGTGAATTTCCTGATGGTGCTTATCATAGTAGCTCTTCTGCCTAGACTGAGCAATCTTCAGATTCTCTCGTATGATTCTGACCCTCTCCTCAGCTTCATTGATAACATCTGGACCAAAGAGTGTTCTCTCTCCGGTCTCGGACCAATTTAGCGGAGTGCGGCATTTTCTTCCATATAGAACCTCGAATGGAGCCATGCCCAGACTAGCTTGATAGCTATTGTTGTAGGAGAACTCCGCGAAAGGGAGATACTTTTCCCAACCCTTGCCAAAAGAGATTACACATGCCCTAAGCATGTCTTCCAAAACTTGGTTCACTCTTTCGGTCTGACCATCAGTTTGAGGATGGTAGGTGGTACTGAAATTGAGACGGGTCCCCATAGCAGTTTGGAAACTTTGCCAAAATTTGGATACAAAGATACTTCCACGGTCCGATATGATCCTCAGAGGGACCCCATGCAATGGAACAATTCGAGCCATATATAAGTCAGCCAGTTGACTCGCACGTATCTCATCACGGACTGGTAGGAAGTGGGCAACCTTGGATAGGCGATCAATGATTACCCAGATAGCATTGTTGCCCTTAGGAGACCTGGGAAACCCGATGATGAAGTCCATACCGATTTCATCCCATTTCCACTCGGGGATTGCAATAGGGCGGAGAGTGCCGGCAGGCCTTTGATGTTCAGCCTTTACCCGTCGACATGTGTCGCATTTATCAACATACTTGGCAATTTCTCGTTTCATCCGGGCCCACCAGAATTGTGGTCGAAGGTCTTGGTACAATTTGGTACTACCGGGATGAATAGAGAGAGGTGATTCATGAGCTTCTTGTAGGATCAGCTCCCTCAAATTCCGGTTCTTTGGCACTACCAGACGGTCACCAAAGTAAACGGCTCCGGCTTCATCTTCTGAGAAACATTTGGCCTTTCCGCTAGCAATGTTCTTCTTGATATTCAGGATACCCTCATCCAGCTTCTGAGCATCCTTAATCTGGTCTACAAGAGTAGATTTGATCTCAAGATTTGCAAGGTAGCCAGAGGGAACAATTTCCAGGTTCAAACGGGCGAACTCTTCATGAAGAGCAGGTTGAGCCTTCTCAACCATCAGGTTGTTGCAATAGGACTTCCGACTCAGCGCGTCAGCCACGACGTTTGCTTTGCCGGGTTGATAGTTCAGGCTCACATCATAGTCCTTGATTAACTCCAACCAATGCCTTTGCCTGAGATTTAAATCCGGCTGGGTGAAGAGGTACTTCAGACTCTTGTGATCCGAGAAAATCTCGCAACGGTTACCAAACAGGTATGGTCTCCATTGCTTCAGAGCATAAACCACAGCGGCAAGCTCTAGATCATGAGTAGGGTAATTGTGCTCATGCGGCTTCAATTGGCGGGAAGCATACGCCACCACATGGCCCTCTTGCATTAGTACACAACCCAAGCCTTGCAGGGAGGCGTCACAGAAGACGACGAAATCCTTGTTGGTGTCCGGCAGGACAAGCACAGGAGCAGTTGTGAGTTTGGCTTTCAGCGTTTTGAAGCTCTCTTCAGCTTTGTCCGTCCATGCAAACTTTCTATCCTTCTTGAGAAGGTCAGTCAGCCTTGGCTATCTTGGAGAAACCTTCGATGAATCGGCGGTAGTAACCTGCCAATCCGAGAAAGCTACGAATGTACTTGACTGACATTGGAGTTTTCCAATCCAGAATGGATTGAATCTTGTCGGGAATGACAGCCACACCATTAGCGGATATCACATGACCAAGGAAGACAAGATTATCCAACCAGAACTCACACTTGGAGAACTTGGCATAGAGGCGGTGTTCTCGAAGTCGTGTTAGAACCAACCGAAGATGTTCGGCATGCTCTTCATCGGTTTTGGAATAAACGAGGATGTCATCAATGTAAATGACGACAAACTTGTCGAGGTAATCCATGAAGATAGAGTTCATGAGCCTCATGAAAGTAGCTGGAGCATTGGTGAGACCAAAGGACATGACGGTATACTCATATGAGCCATAACGAGTAACAAATGCCGTCTTTGGGATATCCTCTTCCTGATCTTGATCTGATGGTACCCTGACCTCAGATCCATCTTGGAGAATACTGTTGCACCAGCTAACGATCTAACAATCATTGATGCGAGGAATAGGATACTTGTTTTTATTGTCACCGCATTCAACGGTCTATAGTCAGAGACTAGACGAGGCACGGTCGAATCTCTCTTTTTGACGAAGAGTACCGGACAACCCCAAGGTGAACTGCTAGGCTGAATGAAATCATTCGCTAACAGCTGATCAATTTGCTCTTTCAACAGAGCCAACTCCTCCACCGGCATACGGTAGGGCTTCTTGGAAATCGGAGAAGTACCGGGAAGCAGATCTATGACAAACTCCACACTTCGGTCAGGTGGCATGCCAGACAATTCTTCCGGGAACACATCCGGGAAGTCACACACCACGTGTATTTCATGTATTTCCGGAGGGGATTCGCCTTCCATAAAGCAAAGGAGGATCTCTGGTGAGAGGGGAATGACTGAAGATGGAGGCCTTGAGAGTGCAGACCAATACTCTACAATGTCACCGGAAGAGGTGGTCACGGTAATGGTCTTGGCAGCACAGTCGAGATTAGCCCGGTATTTTACTAACCAGTCCATGCCCAGTATGACATCAATGCCACTTGACTTCAGAGCTACCAACGCAAAAGGAAAAGACGAGTAACCTATGGTAATCTGGACTTCAGGAGTAACCCCATCGGTTTGCCATTTGGAGCCAGGAGTGGAGATCACCAAGGGACGTCTCATTTTCTCGAATGGTATTTTGTGGTCTTTTGCAAAAGCTATGGATATGAATGAATGCGATGCTCCAGAGTCAAACAAAACTGTAGCTGCATTGCCGTTGATTCGTAACTCACCCATAAGGACGCCGGGATCCTCTTCAGCTTGCTCAGCAGAGACGTGGTTCAGGCGACCACGCACAATAGGTCCAGCCTTGCCCGCTGGTGTGGCGGGGGCTCATGCAGGTGTCCCCGAAATAGGTGCCTTCTGGGGGCACTCCCTGGAGTAGTGGCCAGCCTGGCCACAGGTGTAGCAGGTGAGTCCAGGTGGAGCAGGTAGCTGAGGACGATACCCACTCCCGCTTGCCCCAAGTGTCGAAGTAGTGGGGCGCGGAGGTGGTGGCCTGTATCCTGCGGCCCTCGGCACAAATGGAGCACGCGGCACAGCGCTGTAGGGAACAAACACCCTGCGCTTCTTGCTCTCAGAACCCGAGGAACTCTGGTGGTCCTCGTGTGCTGGCCTCTTGGAAGCCTCGAGTTCCTTCCTTCCCTGCTCAAGAGTAAGAGCCTGGTTGAACAGCTCCTGGTAGGTCTGGAACTTGAAGGGCAGTAACTCATAGCGGAGTTACGGTGCAAGACCCTTGCGGAACAGCTATTGCTTGTCGGCATCAGTGGTCACGTCCCTTGGGGCGTAACGAGAGAGATGGTTGAATTCACAACCATAAGTGCGGAGGTCCATACGTCCCTGTTGCAAATCCAGGAACTCCCTCCTCTTCAAATCCATGATCGTCTGAGGGATGTAAGCTGCACAGAAGGCAGTGCGGAAATCTGCCAAAGTGAAGACATGGTTGGCCGGGAACAATGCCACATGGCTCTCCCACCAACAGCAAGCCGCACCCGTCAGAAGGTAGGTGGCGAAGTTGACTTGCTCGGCCACTGGGACATGCAGCGCGGAGAACTTGCGCTCCAGAGCACGAAGCCAATCATCAGCTTCCAGTGGCTCCTTAGCATCAGCAAAAGTGGGTGGCTGCGAGCGCAGGAACTCGGTGAGAGTGTTGCAGCCATTCCTCTGTGCATTCTGCTGCACCAACTGCTCGAGCAGTCGCTCATTTCGCCCGCGGTTTTCCTCAATGGCCATCAAGACCTGAGCCATCGAGGGTGGTGGCGGCGGTTCCTAATCATTGTGGTTACCACGGCCTCCTCGAGCCATTCTGGAGAATTTACAATGACACAGTTAGTATCTTCCTCCGAATGGTTGAAACAATAGCATTAGCGTCTACTCAAGTACACAGACTAGGGACGATAATACATTGTGTAACAACTAACAAGGGATCAACGAGATAGAACTTGGGTCAAAGATCAGCATCATGTACTACTAGCGTGGGATTCAAATAGTTAAGAAACCACGTGATTCAACACACTCTAGTTGGCACAATCCGGGATCTTCTGTTCAAGTCCTTGGGTTTAAACCCAACGAAGGAATAAGTGGTTAGTCTCGGTAGGAATACTGGTGTTCAAACATCTGAGTTGATTTCGGATTGTAACGCAGCGGGAGCAACCGGACACATAACACTAAAGGTAGAACCCAACCTCGTGATCCTAAAGTTTTGAGGTAACAGATGAGAAGTAAAACTTTTAACTCAAATCGAGGTAAGATTGCTCCGAGATTAGAATGTAACCAGATAAGGAGTAAAAAGAATCCTAAGATGGTTTTCACAACTCATTTTAGGTTAAAAATATTTTCACAAACACTAGACTCAACGTCGACCAGTAGAAGGGTTTCCTACAGGCAGTCCTGCTCTGATACCAACTTGTGGCGCCCCGACCCGACTGCTATACAGTGATGCTGTGTGTCACCGGTTAAGCGATACAACCGGAGGTTACGGGTTTACCAATCCCGGCCAAAACTTTTGGCAGGCGTTGCTCGGTATGGATCATCGGCAACGCAACACCCCGATTGATGCCTTAACACAGGCACAACTATCAATGCATAATAGAGAGATCAAGACTTGTGGAACAACTGGCACATCACAGACTCTACGACACAAATCATTATAGTCAACTCTTATAATAGAGAAAGATAGCAAATTACAACCAGAGGTCACAGACCCAACAATACATCATGCGGAAGCGAAATAAGTTGTTCTAAACAACAAGATCCAAATTATGGCCTAAGAGGCCTACAGATAAATATTCCAGCGCCAGCTGTTCCGGGATGTCCCAAGCTGCCACCTGGGAACCCCAGACTACTCGTCGACGTCCACAAAGAACCCACCTTCGAGGTCGGTGAAGTCCTCCTCTGAAACAAAACAAACGACGTTGAGTTCGACGAACTCGCAAGATTAAATATAGAGCTTTAGCTCGATGAGGCTTTCAAAGTTTTATGGCTGTTTTGCATAAAGCTGATTTTATTCAATAAAACATAACTCCATGGCATCGACTAATCAGAATATTTCCAAAAGGGGTAAGAAGTAACTCTTTTCTTTTGATCCCTTTTATCATCAACCACCATTTACCACTGTACCTGTTCTACTAAGGCACCTCCCCGAATCACCCTCGAGAAAGCTAACCTTGCATTCTTGAACAGTACCTTTAGTACTCAGGTTTTAATCATTCCGTTCAAGTTTTCTATGATCTTATCGTCCTTTCCCAAGTCGTCCATAACCGTGGACACGGCTTTTCGAAAAGATTTAACCCTGCAGGGGTGCACTGTGTTTAACCTTCGGTACCGCTCGGCTCATTGCCTACGCTTAGCTCTCTTCCGGGGAAAGCCGGCTGAGTGGGAACGGTTACAACCTTTACCTTGCTTGAGACTAACCCAGAATCATCAGTGAGGACGGGACAGGTTCAGTGCCTCCAACACCCTGCCCCGTGGCCACTCATTTTCCTAACACCACCATCCTCATTTCTGTCTTGGCCACCATCTCAACGCACGCGCAAATGGAAGCTCAAACTAGAGGACCCTGGCTAGCCCGCACAAGTTAGTTGGTCGACGGGGGCTCCATATACCCCACCGAAAGGAAGCGCGCTCATTCTTGGTTCAAGAGGTAAAGAACTCGCACCTATGCGGCGAGAGCGAGACAAAGCACCACCAAACCATAGTGGCCTCTCATCCCCACCTTTAAGCATTTTATTACCTGTCACCACAATTCTCCACCATCATCCGAACATTTCAACATCTGTTCCCAACATGAAATATCCATCGGACGAATAAACATTTAACTAAGCATGGCTAAGCAACAACATAGCATAGTTAAGTATCTCAGGCCAACAATACAATCCTATGGATAATAGGAGGGAAACAGGTAATGGCATCGGAAACTTAATGCAACTATAGGATACTCTAATCCAAGCAAATTGACATTTGGAACCGCATGCAATATTATAGTGGAGAAAATATTTGCGGAAAATAGGATCAGACATGCTCAGAGGGGGGATTACGCTTGCCTTGTTCAACGTGCTGGTAGTACGGATCGTCGGGGTATTGCGGCGTAACCCCGGCTGCTTGATCTATCGAAGCATAGCATCGGAAGAAACAATCAATCACCACACATGCTTCAACAATTGCAATGCGCAAACACATGATGGCATGACATGTTAAATCCCCGAGATGAGGATGATTCAAGCTAGTCAACTTAAACGGAGTTCGGATGCGAAAATGGCACATCTCGAGTTCACCGTGGAGTTAAGTAAAGTAGCCTCTTTACTTGTTAATTGGAATAGATGAACCCTATTGTTAACTTGCATATGAATGACATGAACATGTTAAGAGGCAGTGTTTGGGGTGATTAAACATCCTTGCAACAAGTACAGAGAGTGAGCTGAAGATTGATTTGCATTACAGTTGAAACAGGTTAATCGGATTATCCGATGAAGTTGGAATCGGAATATCCGATGAACTTGGCTCGAAACGGCTAAGGACTTTAAGGCGAACAGTGGTCTGGAGTACTGATGAAATTCGGATTATCCGAATTTGGATACCTCGGATTATCCGATCGACACGGCTGACCCGCAATTCTGCTAAGGACTAAAAGGCTACCCGTGCTGGAGTATATCGGACAATCCGATTTTGTGGAATCGGATTATCCGAGCGCAATGGCACGGCGGTGAGCAATGGCAATCTACGGCTACGGACCCTGCACTTGCGAACGGGGAGCACGGGGAGGATCGTAGACTCACCCTCGATGCGTGGGGGTGCTCTACGGGGACGAAGGAGGGCGGAGTCGAAGGAGATTTCGCCCGGAGTGCGGCGGACGTCGGGGACGGAGAGCTCGATTCTCGGGAATGTACGGCGTCTCGGCTCGATTCCTGCGGTGAGGATGAAGAGGAGGACGAGGCGGAGCTTCTGCGCTGCTCGGCCCGGCTCGGAGAGGCGCAGAACGGCGGCGATGCGTCGGCGACGAGCTAGCTAGGGTTCGTCCATGGCAGGAGACGAGAGAGAGAGGAAACGGGAAAAAAATAACGGGGAGAGAGAGAGGCTGCCTCGGCGGTGGCCTTATCCCCCTCGCGTGGTCAACGGCGAGCAGAGGAGGGCACGGCGACGAGCTGGTTCGGCGGGAGCTCGAGCTGCTCGGTCGCTACAGGGAGAAGAAGATGATTTTGCAAAAAGCCCCCTGTTCTCATTTTCCATTTACAAATAGGTCATTTTCTGTTTCTTTTAAATCCAGCAGCCTTTCAGTGATTTTATCGAGCCACTTAAACATTTTACAAAAATCTGAGAAAAATCAAGTAGCCTCCTAACAACATGTAGAAGCACCACAAAAATTGGGGTTGCAAAATAAAATATTTTGAGCAACCTTTGCTCATAGAGGTTTAAAATAGGGTATTTTGCTAAATTCCCAAATTATAATCCTTTAGAAATTTTAGAGCAAGTTCAAAATAGTATTTTTGAACTCTTGGAACTTCCTTGACAAATATAAGATGTAAAGTATTTTTGTTTTGCAAGTTTGAGTGCCTTCATTGTTTTGAGATTTGTTAAAGCAAGTTTGACAGTTTGTTTTTCAATGATGCCAAACCAATTAGTGTGTTGTTTAGCAAATTAATATGGATACCATGATGCAATGAAACACAAAAGTAGAAATTTTACTCAGATTTTTAGGTTCTCAAATTTGGGGCTGTTACACCCTGAACGTTGAATTTCCTGCATGTCCCAGTTGGTAATGTGGGAATTGAAAAGGTGAATTCTTGGCCAGTTAATTCTGTCATTATTTTTATCTTCACTGATCAAGTTGAAGTCACCCCCAATCACTACACGGTGCTGGCACCTAGCGATCTTGGCCAAGAGTTCATCAAGAAAAGCTGCTGATTTGGAGTGGTCTGCCGGGCCATAGATACCGATGAGAACAAAGAAGCGTTTGGATGGTTTGTGAAGGACGGTGAAACTAAGAAAATGTTGTCCCATATCAACATCTCCTACCTCAAACATGCTGTCACGAACTCCCATTAATAGGCCACCCGAGTGCCATTACTCCATTAGCTGGTAGCCAGCTCCAGATGCACAGACTACTAATTAAGCAACGAGCGCCATGGCACCTCTGCTGTTCCTCTTCCTCTTCCTCATCAGCGCCACCGCGTCGGAAGTGTTGTTCCCCAAAGAAGCCTTGCCGGCCAAGTCCGGGTACCTCCCCATCCCGCCGGCAAACGATTCTTCTTCACTCTACTTCGCCTTCTACGAGGCCACGCACCCGCTCACGGCGCCGGAGTCGACGCCGCTGCTCGTGTGGCTGGAGGGCGGTCCTGGCTGCAGCTCCATGCTCAGCAACTTCCTCCAGCTGGGCCCTACCTACTCGACGCCGGCAACGCTTCCCTCTCGCCCAACCCTTCGCGTGGAACCGTCGCTTCGGGCTCCTCTTCCTCGACGTCCCGCTCGGCACCGGCTACAGCGCCGTGCCGAGCCCCGCCGCCATCCCCACCGACCAGTCCACGATCGCCGCCCACTCCGTCGCGGCCATCCAGGCCTTCTTGGACGCCCAGCCGGGCTTCTTCCGCGACCGCCCGCTCTTCATCACCGGCGAGAGCTACGCCGGGAAATCCGTCCCCACCGCCGGCGCGCTCATACTGGCCACGAACCCGGCGCTGCCGGAGCGCGAGAAGATTAACCTGCGCGGCGTGGCCGTGGGCAACGGGATCGTGCACCCCGTCGCGCAGGTCACCACGCACGCCGATGCGGCCTACTTCATGGGGCTCATCAACGCAAAGCAAAGGAGGGAGGTGGAGGCGATGCAGGCGGAGACCGTGGAGCTGATAAAGGCGGCGAGGTGGCGCGAGGCGTCGACCGCCTGGGTGCGCCTGGTGGCGCGGCTGGAGAAAGCCGCGGGGCTCGCCACGCTCCTGGACGTGGCGGTGCTAGGGAACTCCTACCTGGACTTCGCCGGGCTGCAGGGGTTCCTGAACGACGGCGAGGTGAAGGCCGCGCTGGGCGCCCGGAACGGCGCGGCGCCGGTGGAGGCGTGCAGCACGGCCATGTACGCGGCTCTGCACGACGACATCATGAAGAGCGTCAAGGGAGAGGTGGAGGCGCTGCTGAAGGCGAAGACGCGTGTCCTTCTGTACGAGGGGATCCGCGACGCGAAGCTCGGGCCGGTGGCAGCAGAGGCGTGGCTGCCGGAGCTAAAGTGGGACGGGCTGGCCTCGTTCCTCGACGCCGAGCGCGCCGTGTGGCGGAGCAGCCAAGGGACGGTCGCCGGCGGTGTGCAGAGCTATGGCGCGCTCACGAACGTCGCGGTGTATGGAGCCGGGCACGTCGTCCCGGCGTCTCAAGGGCGTGCGGCGCAGGAGATGATCGAGGGCTGGGTGTCCGGGACTGGGTTGTTTGGTGGCCAGTAACAGAGTTAATAGCTTGAAACCACCACTTTGAAACTTTGAAGGCTGGAGTTTTCAAACTCCGCCACTTTACGTTCAGGACATAAATCCACTTAATTTTTGTCCGTTCTTTGCCAAAAACAATAAAACGAGTCTGAGAGTGTTGACACGGTTTATGACATGGCGGCCCAAACATTGTTTCGCAGTATGATCCAGTGAACACTCATAACAGAATACAGTAAATGTAAAAGTACAACTCCTACGCGGACAAAATATGTAAGCATCTGAATCTACCAAACCCATCTAGAAACAGCAACTACAACTACAAATCGTGTCCCATATTGTTTTATGCAAAGCACAACCTAAGTTTTCTTAATAGCAATTGTGATACAAACTGTGTCTCTGCGGTAGCGCTCAGAAATCCAACAATGAATAAATTACAAGAGCCATTAGTACAAGGGCTGAAGCATAGACACCAGGAAGTGTTACAAAAACTAGATGAGACGTGCCCTGTTCCAAGCCTGCCGACAAGGCGACAACGTACATCATCTCCACAGACCGCCATTAAACAAATCTAAAATGCGGTTTTTGCCTAGAACAAGAGCCATTGGAGACTTAACAGAGCCCTTACGCCTTGTTTGGTTACGCAGTTTTGGTAGAACCCGATTTCACAAAACACGATTAGATCTCTAACCACCTAAAACTCTATTTGGTTAGTGGAAACAAATCGCGGATAAGCAGAACCTGACTTCCACAAAATCAGAAAACCGAGTTTTAGGAAAAACGACTAATCTACGTTTTTGTCAAAACGCGTTTAACCTCCTCTGCCCACGACGCCCAGACCTTGTTCTTATCGACCGATTCCATCGATGAACCAGTTGACCAGTTCCATGCGCCACGCTCGCCGGACATGCCGCCTCTTCCTCCGGCGCCGTCGACGAGCGCGCCGCCACCTTGAACTGCTGCATCGACGATAGCTTCTCTCTTCGACGTCTCCTACATGTGCCGCTGCCGCCTCAGCCTCCACGGCGCCCAAGCCATCCCCTTCCTCAAGTCCTTCTTCGTTGGCTCTCTTTTTTTTTTCCAGAATACTTCGTTGGCTCTCATGGATTACACGGACTCCCTCACGGCCTCACCGTCTTGACCCGCGAGCGCGGCGGCTCCATCGACTGGCTCGGTGGTCACCAAGGTCACGCACCACTTCATCTACCTCATCAGCGCTGGCTGCAGAGACAAGTTTCCCGGAGCCATGGCGTTCCGTGAGGCGGCAGCCGAAGATACACATGCCACACGGCAACGACGGCAGCGACCCAGGTGGCGATGCCGTTCTCGGCGCACTCCGAAGCAATGGCCTTCGTCGAGGTGGAAACACCCACGCCTCGGAGGTGGCGACGCCGGCGGCCGCGATGCCGTTCTCATCACGGCTTCGTGCGGACCAGACTGGACATGGCCGCCGAAAGATGCTGCATGGGGCCGAGTTGCCCTCACCGTGTCGCGGCAGCCGGTGCGCGCCGTCTCGCGAAAGCGCCCTAGTCGGGAACGGCTGCATGCGTCTGCTCCCAAACATGGTTTTACTGAAACACGTTTTGAGAAAAATAATAGTCAAAACTGGTTTTGCTAAAAATCCTCACTAAACCCGTTTTCCAAAAACTAACTCCATATTCTCCTGATCCAAACAACCACTTAAGGAGAAGAACAAGGCAGAGTATATGTTCAAAGACTCAGTTGCAGGAAAGAATTCAGAAATGGGCACAAATTAAGTCCACATTTTCTATTGCCAAAAGTAAGCACCGCTTTGCATTGCTAAGAAGTAATACAACGGAAGAACAAGTGCATACACAGACTCATCAGCTTGCAAGTCAGATACAGCTTGCAAGTCAACAAAAGACGAAATCTCCCTTTTTTCCATCATCAGCTACAACATAGGGTAAAAAGAGGAAACACCCTAAATATTGACTATCAAGAAGACCATTATTAGATAATAAAGAGCCAATCGTTCAATCCAAGTAATAGGGACTTGAGATGGATAGATTGCTAACAATTCAGTACTAAGAAGCACCACAAGACAAAAATAAATAAAGCAAGTCGAGTTCTTAGCCCAAAAATAAATAAAGCAAGTCTGTGTTGATATGTATGCAGGAACTTGTTATACGGAATCATCGACAAAGAAGCTGGCGATCTCATTCTTGATGTTGTACCCACCCACGAGGATACTGAACTGCTAAGAAGCACCATGTCACTCAACACTTGTCAGATGAAGTTCACAACATAATCCTCTAGTGTCGGAAAGAAGGCATGCGGAACAAGAGTTTGTTTGAGCCGAGGTTGATCAGTACAGTGTAATATGCAATGGAAACTGGTAACCAACTTGCCATCCATGTCAATCTGAAGCAGCCGCTGGCCAAATTTGACCAGCACGAGCACATCACCATCCCAAGACGAGACCACACTCCATTGACCGTCAAACGTTCCAAACTGCAACAGGCAATTCAACCCGGTATCTGAAGGTCCATGCCTCGCTCTCATAGTCTTGCATCATCCAGATATCAATGGTTGTCGCTGCATCATTGAAGCCTGACATGCGAGCATTCCATCCATCTCAAACAGGTTAGCTTTGCCAGGAACAGCTGGGGCACGCATCTGCCAGAACGACTCGGTTGTGGTGTTGAAAACCTTGATCACGTTGTTGCTTGCCCTGGCTCTGATGCTGTTCTACGTGCCAATGCAGATTACCACGGACCAGGACAGAAAAGGATCGGTATACCAATATACCATGTCATCATGGGGGCGCCTTATGCGCCTCGGCGGGTGGCCGAGTGTGAAGACGTAGGGTATATCCCCAAGAGCGCGAAATGATCAAGCTGACGCAGGGGAGCACACTGACGAGTTGCTGGGTTGCAGATGGAGTATCCCAAGTTCCTTTAGCGGTCGCCGATGACGAGTAGGCCGTCGCCGTAGGACTGGAGACAGAAGAAGGAGTAGCCAAGTTGCGCGACGGGTTGGAGCTGGTCGATGGCGGTGGCGGCGAGCAAGAGGAGTGGTGTCGGTGTTGTGCTACTGACGGCGGCGGCGGAGGGTAGGTTGGCTCTTTCTTTTTCTCTTTCTCTTTCAGGAAAGAAAAGAACAGGCTGGGCATAGCCTTGAACAGGCTGGGCCTTGTGATGGACAATTTCCGCTGCTGGACAATTTCTGAAACAAAGATTGTGGCTGATTGTACTGAAAATTTTAAGCATGTCAAGTAATCTAGTAATCTGATTCTGTTCAAGATCAAATGAGTGAAAAAATTTAACGTGCAAGATAAAAGACCAGAAGCATTTGGTAAAGTACAAAGTGGATTCACGTGTGATTTTTTTTTTTTTTTGACATTTACACGACGCTACTACCAGGTAGTAGTTTGCATGTGAAACAAAAAGGTACTGGCTAACGGCGTTACAAGCCGTGTCTAAATATAACCGTTTGGCCGCTGTCGTTGACTATCTTCTCCTGCGCACTCTCACTCCTCTCCCGCTGACGCAACCCCTGCTTGGCCACTGCCCCTCGACATGTCGAGTCGGAACGACGGCGAGACTTCTGAAGGTATCTGATAGGCGATGTGAGTTCTTATTTCTGCCCTAAATTTCATTGTAGGGTTAAGATTTCCGATTTGGGATTTTTTGCTTTCCTTCGACTGAGTTTCGATTGCTTGCTGATTTGGATGATTTGTAGTTCCTTGATGTCGACTACTAACCTGATTGAATCAGTGAGCCTACATTCCACCAACTGTCGTTTGCTTTTTTTTTTTTTTTTGCATTTTTCCCACGTATATTCAACAAAAACCACATACAGAGTACACGGAAGAACAACAAGCATACAATACGTAGAGGAAAACGAAACCAGAAGCATCGAGAACACCGACCACGCCGGCGTCGGAGACGAAGACGACCACCTTCCATCTTGCCGCTGTCAGGGAACACTTTGCCCTATGAGAGACGCTGCCATGCCCGTCCGCCGCAAGTGCAAGCCGGAGAAATTGGTTGTTTTTTAAGGAACTAGCACGGGCAGGTGTTTCTATACTTGTCCACTGAAGGATGTGAGTGCTGCTGTCTATTACTCTCACGGAGAAGCTTATGCTCCCTCTGCCCCTATTTAGGTGGCGTATAAACTCACTTAAAAAGTCAACAATTTCTATGTTTTACCAAATATAAATATTTCAACAATTTCTATATTACAATGTAAATAAATATATTATAAAAATATATCTTATGGTGAATATATTGATATTGATTTGACATTGTAAATCTTCATATTTTGTACATATATCTAGTCAAAGTTAGAAAATGTTGACTTTTTAACTCAATTTATAAGCCACCTATTTGGGAACGGAGTGAGTATATTGATTTGTGCATGTTGAACTCCGTAAGGATTCAGTGTTATTGGTACTGTGTTAGTACTGTGTTAATACATATCTGCTACCCTTATGTGATATGTATCAATGCATCAATTATTTTTATTGTATCATGCTGAGTTGATTACTCAAAACCTGATAGGTACACATCAGTTTGTGCATGGGTATAGTAGGATGAAGGTGAACTGATTCCCATCTGTGCCCTAATCAGGTTGGTGCACGGGTATAGTTCGATGAAGGTGAACCCGGTTGCCATCAGTCCCCAAACTGAAACTATGTGTATCGTCAGCAGGCCCAGTACAGAGTATTATTCAAGGTTCACGCTGTTCGGAACAAGACCAAAATTCATCGCTGTAGGCTCCCAAATTTATTCGCACCGCGAGAAATTTGTTGCAAACCTCAACACATGAGTTCAAACACCACCGAACCGTGTGGATTTACTGCTGCTGATATCTCGTCCTTCAGGAAACCAAGATTCTTGCCACTCCAAACTTCAGTGCAGCTGCACGAGTGTGTACGTACGAACACTGTCCCAAGAACCTTCTCAAGGTCTGATATTCTTGCGGCAATCTTTCTGCTCGTTGTGTCGAGGTTGAAGAATGCGAGGAAGATTTCTCCTGCAGAATCAAACCAATCACAAAAATGATAGACCAAATTTGGTCCCATGGCAGCAGGTGATCATTCTTGCTTTTTATGTTCTTAACGTCATGTGATCCACTCACCAAAACTTGGTTAAGTAATATACGTAAGATATTTATAGAATCATGGAACCAGATGTATTTGTTCGAGGCACCCAATGCTAATTGATGGTATAATATTTCGAATGGGCTAACTTTCTATTCTACGTAAAGTGGTGATAGATTACATGAAAAATAATCCCGCGAAAATTATGTCTTTATATTACAACAAGAGATTGTCCTTGCAACATGCTATTTTCACCTTCATGTTCAGTTCTCTCATACAATTACTTCTCCCAAAAAAAATTTATTTCATACTAATAGTTTCCTCATGGTATTCGCGACTGATTATTTTTTCATCTATAGAACTGCGATCTTGGTAAACTGATTAGTATTCACTGTACAGTGTTGAGCTGATAAGTGATAGATTTTGTGCTTTGCTATGATAGTTCTTAGGACTTAATTGATGGTAAATCGAATAGGACAGGTATGAAAAGCTATAATCATCCCACGGAATTGTCTTGCTTTCTTCTCCATGGTCCCTACCACATATGCAATCTGTGTTTTGATTAACAATGTTTGGTTAAAATGCTACAAACACCGACTTACCACAAAATGTTTATTGTATTACTTTTACAATGGAAACTATAGGCTCTGCTGATCTGAGTAATCTACGACTTGGGTTTATGTTCGTGCATCGGAGTTGTTTCTTTGCCATGCTAATATTCCGCAGCAACGCGTGGGGTATCATCTAGTTATTTAACAAAAATATTACCATATTCCAGCTTAAGAAAGAAGGTAATATGTTCATGTTTTTGCAATACTGTTTTCTGAGCCTGCATATAAAATTCCTCTCTACTTCGTAAGTTAGGCATATCAAGTTACGGAAAGTGGTCAGGACTAGCAATATTAATATGACAGAACAATTATTTGGTTATTTAAAAAGGGTTTTGATGTCTTGCAAAAGATTACAGAAAACATTATGAATCTTATAGCGTGGAAGTTTTTCAGTTACACACAAGTTTTCTACGGAGTTCTATAATTCCTGGAGAAAACATTAACTCGAAATTTACTTTTATTACAAGTTCATAAACAAGACATTGTGCATCAATGAAACATGCTATTACAGAAACAGATCTAGCAAAAACGATGAATCCTGTCGAAATTTCAAAGGATTGGATTCGTAGGATCTTATGTAGGCTATAGGATATAAACGATCACTAACCTTTATTTCCAGTTGCAATCCATGCACGCGGTCCAGTAATACCAACTGCATAGAGAATTGTCAACTATGTAACATTTTCCCCAACCAATTCACACAAAAGAATGATGCCATGTGTAGTGTCTAGTGTGTACCTCCTTCCTTGCTGGGTTCCACTGTGGCACATAATCTTGAATAGCTGCTCAGAAGGTTACCCTTGTCATTCAGCTGCCACATCTGCAATTATTCATGCAAGTAATTATAGCACGAATTAAATAGCAAAGTAGGATAAGAGACCAGTTTTCTAGGACTTCATCATAGTATGGTACTTTTCTCCAGATTAAATGGCCAAGATAATTCAAAGAAAGTGGCAACTTCGTGACTGGATGGAGAAATACACTCCTATAGAAATCAGATGTAAGACATGATGAGCTATGGCCATTTATTTAAAGATGTAAAGACTATTTATTTCCATTACCCGATTCAATGTAATTGTTATATGTACGCTCCTACATGCTGGACTATGGGAAAGCCATGAGACCTCCATACAACATTTTCTCTATATAAGTGTTGCCTTTATTAGGTGCTCACTTACGTAGTAACATGGTCATGTATTGGCGTTGTGAGACCAATATGGTCATAGTGGTTGCCACAACAATGTAATACATTACGGAACGTTATGGATTTAACACAGCCAGCAATAGAAAATGTGGGTTTATGTTGTTCATACTGTAAGAATCTCTAAGAATCTAAAGGGAATTCGGTCATTCGTAATGCGAACAGTCCAAATACAACCAAAATTATATTGTAGAGATCTTTATTATCAGGGCAAAACGTATTTGATGTGTACCTGCTTTTCATGCCATTTGCACCTGGAGAACATGGGAATCTTGATCTCTGAGGCAGTCCGCCGCCGACTAGCAGATGCATCCAAACAAGAACCATTCATGTCTGCGACTGCTAAATGGAACTTTGCCTGGTATTCTTCATTGTTCATGATAACGTCATTCCTAGAACGTATAGAATGTGATCATACAAATCATAACACGACTACTTCTTCCATTCATAATTGGGTTATACTTACGATGCAACATGAGGTTGTGTTTTTCCCAAGCAATATGGGATGTCTTTTCCCTTCTCTGTTCTATATTTCCTGCATATGTGATCTGACTTCCCATCTTGTGAAAATACAAACCATCCATTCGCTTGGTCACTGCTGCAGGAAGTGAGACCCACAACCATGTCATCGTGATTTGTCAGGTGTACAGGATACCGAGAACTTAAATGACCAGATTGTCCCGTATTGGAAGTCGATTCACCATACACATAATGGAACTGAAAGAAATCAAAAGGTCAGCTTACTGGCCACGTACGTACAAATTGTTGTAATAAGAATCCTAAAATGCAGGTACCTCCATATTATTTTTACTGTAGTGGTTTATCTTCAATAAAGTAGGATTGGTTATTATGCTTAATGTACTATTGTCGAGATTTCTCAGATCTCCTCCATACATGAGAGGCGACTTAGCCATTGACCAAAGTGTCATCTGCAAGGCCATATGAAACAATGATTTTAGTGGTAAAACAAAAGGAAAAGCAGGCACGAAGATCAAGAAGTGCAAACCTGTGCTTTCTGTTCATCAAATGTAAGGTTACATGACCTATGAGGACCCTGATTGACACCTGTATTATTTAAGGATAAAAAGGTATGTTCATTACTCCACAAAATCTGCAAATTGCTCAGTACCACGTTAAAGAAAACATGACTTGGAAAATACCATCAATGTGTCACTGACATGTGGCCTCAGGCCCTACATATAAGCCTAACACTGCATAACATTTTCCAGTTTGCAAAATTTTGTGATGATACTAAGCTAATTTTCGCTTTGAAGGAAAACTAGTGTATAAGTTACAAGTTACAGTTCAGTAATCAGGACCATATTAGTTGATTTTTTGTCAAAATTAAATACATAGAATGAGACATGTCATGGTCCAGAACTGTTTATGAAGTTTGCGGCATGATTTATCATCCTAGTCCCAATCAATGAAAACTAGCAATCTGAGATATCCATAATCCACCATATTGTCCTAATAGATGCAACTAAATGTTGAGTTGCAACAAATCAAAAGTAGCATAAGTAATGCTGCATCGTACAGTTCATATCTAACGTACTAGTAACATGCATTTCTAGACAATTGTGTACATTCTTTTTTGGTAAGGGAAGTGATTAGCATCTTGATTAGCAGCCACAGGAGGCAAGGGAATCAGCATTATTATACTCAGGGAAAGATATAAATCATCACCCGCATCAGTTAGCCAGCCAAACGGAAGCATGTCTAAGTCTGGCCAAGATTTCCGCGTAATCCGGTGGCCCCGATCTTGTTCGCAGCAGCGAAGGCACTGTGTACAATATGCAAAGAAATAAGTTGTTTTATACTACATCCAAATAAAATAAAATAAAAAAATAAAGAGAGTGTAATTGCATATATAAAGAATATCTGTCTGGTTTACCTTGACACAGTAAAATGTGAACTAACATCTTTCCAGTTGTCCCAATCATCTCCTGTTATCCTATACATATTAACATGTTCGCTGATGTTTTCAGCTAATGCTGGAGTGACTTCAGTTCCTGGTGAGATGGACAGGACTATTGGGCGGTCAAGCTCTTGCAGGAGCTGCAAAGTGACAATTAACTGATTCTGAAGGTGCACCATTTCAGCAAGACTTGTGTAAATAACTCTAGGAAGTGAAGTTATTTACCTTCGAAATAGTGATTAGTTCTTTCGGGCTATAATCAGTACCAAAGATACAATCAACCTTCACTGCAAGAATGGTACGTATGAAATCATATCTTCAAACTTCAATTACAGAAGCGTCTTAGATATGTCCACTAGTCCCATGTTGGGAGCTCGCTACCCTATCCTGAGGATCATGCAACTAAAGCAAAGTATATATTTAGAAATAGCATACCAAAATCAACGCCCCAATCAGCATACTGTCGGTAAAGAGATCTTAAGAAGGCCCGTCCAGCTCCAATGTCCGTATTTACACTCATAAATCCATGTGGCATCCATGCACATGTTGTATGGATCAGGCCGATATCACGAGCCCCCCATTGCCGACCATTCTCTACATAAGGTTTTCCCTGAAAAGGACAACAAGATAAAACACTAAGAATAATAAAATGAAGATCATGCCATTCTTTGAAGTGCGCAGAAAATTTTGTATGGACAACAAGAAATGCTACGACAAGGACAGCGTCATTTGGCAAAGCACATCAGTAACTCCTCCTAATGCTATCATGTTTATAAAAGCATAGTAGACCCTTGAAAATCCATGGATGTCCCTGTGCTCCCACTCTCATATCCCTTCAGTTCATTTTAATCACTAATAAATTTGAAGATTGAATTACGTGGACAATAAGTGACTTTTGCTTTTTGTGCTAATAGATCATTCTGAAGCAGCAGTATTCATAATCTAATAGCATTTCAAAGAGGAACCATACCGTTTCAATGTCCAAGATGGGTGTGTTAGCATTAACAGCCTGCGTACTTATTCCTTTCATCAAATGGATGCCGAATTTCAAGCCCACCTCATGAATCTTATTGGCGATTTGACTGAATCCTTTATCACTACTGGATGATGGAAATCTTTGAAGGTCAGGAAATGGTCGACCCCACTCATCAATGTTGTCAAATCCATATGAATCTGTATAGGCCCCGTCAACGTACTTCCGGTACCACAGGTAATCAATAACTGCATACTACAAGTAGACATGTGACAAAAAGTTAATCCGGTTTCTCTTTGTTCACATTTCTTATTCAATTAAGTACAGCAAACTTATTACTAGTATTCTGGCAAGTAAACCTGATATCCATGTGGGAGTAACTTTTCTGACAAGATCTTTGCATTTTGCAAGTACGCATTTTCGTCAACCGTCCAAGAAAAGGAATCGTACGAATTCCATCCTCTTGGTGGTAACTCAGCAAGTTGTTCACTTGCCTCAGAGGTAACCCTGAAAATGTTCAGAACTAACTGGAGTTATTTCTCTTTAGGTAGTATCTGTTCGCGTGAAAGGGTTAAAAAATATTGTTCAACTGATGCAAAGGCCCGAGATATATTCCCCTTTTTGAGAAAAAAAATCTGAGCAATTTCCTCGTGCTTTTTTATATATTCAAATACAACTATCCTACTTCAGACCAGAACAGTAATGGGTAGACAAGAGCGGAGAAGTGTGCTGGTGAAGTATATTTTGGTCAACTTATTTAAATAATCTTCTACAAGTTACTAATAAATGGAAGGCTATGAATAATGTCAACTAATAAGCTCTTTAAATAAAGAAAGGTGGAGTCTTGATCAACACAAACAAACCAACCATGTGGGAGCAGAACAAACGTTGACATAGATCTAGAGACATGGAGGAAGACTTCAAGTCCTATTATATTGTCTCAAACGAAAGCTGCAAGAGCTTTTGTCTTTTGATAAACGAAGTGGTGTTTCTGCTGTCGGTTTGCAGTTGTGCACGGCACGTGAACTTCGGATCATCCAGGATCCGTTTAGTTGTATCTTGTCACTGACGGAACTGGAATTATGTAACAGGCTAGAAGCACATCCCATTTCCCCTCTCCTATTTTATCTATCCTCGCACAGGATAGAGAGTTTTGGAGCATATAATCTTGGACAATCAATCAATCTCGTCGACAATCAGATGCGCAATAGAAAATCTGTAACCGATGCTAACCGAAAGGGGCGGCGCGATTTTGACATTTTCTCGCGCGAGGTTTCTTTTATGGAAACAAACAGGGTAGAAAGCGGTATCATCTACTGAAAAAGACGCTAGTGCGACTGCGCGACCACTCCGATGCGGTTAATGAATGCATCGAGGCTAAGGAACGAGAAGAGATCATCACTGACCAGAGGCAGAGGAAGATGACGAGCGCGAGGTGGAGGAGACGGGGACGCCATGCCGGAGGAGAAGCTAGAGCTCCCAGCTCCATCCCAATCTTGCACCGAGGTGAGCTGAGCGCAGTGGAGTGGAGTGCGGTTCTGCGGTGGAGTGGAGGATAGTGATGAACGATTGATATCATTGATGCAGAGGAGGTTGGGACTTGGAACTCCTCCCGTGGTGGGGAACAGAGAATGGATGTCGTGTCGAGCTGCGGGATGCGCCAGCCTTCACGTGCGTCCTTCCAAGTGAGAGTTTTGGTGTGCCCCTCGTGTGGGATACGCCATAAAATAATTTTCAAGCGTCAAAAAATGGTTTTTTTTTTTGTGAATCAAGTGCAAATAATACGTTACAAAACGGAAGCACTCTAATTTTCACACAAATTGGACCATACAAGAATGGTACTGCTGGTACTTATACCCAGTCGCCTGTTGCCAACCACCCCGGAACGCGCCGTGTCCTGCTGGGCCTTGTCAGCTGGGCCTTGTGCTTCTGGATCACGCCCTTGTGTGTGCCGTAGTCGTGCACGCTGCCACGGCAGGAAATGGTTTGCTTTTGTGTGCCGTCGTCTTGTGCGGTGCCACGGCAGGGAATGGCTGACTTGTTCTGTCGTGGCAGCCCTTGTGTCGACGCAGTCTTGCCACTGATTGGTGTCACAGGTACAGGGTCGCTGACAAGGATGAGCCGATGAGGAGGGAAACCGAAAGGTGTTAGCTATGGAGCACTTGTCAAGCCAGGTAGTACCGGGAGAGCATGCACCGGGGCCTTGTGTATCCCGTGTGCTGCAACTGGAATGAATTGAACATTTTTTCTGAATTTGGTTTATCAGATTTTTTTTAAATGATGAGAGATGCAGTGTGACACGCGGAAAGTGCTAGTGACTCCTGAGCTCGCTGGAGGTTGATTTTTTAAATGTTTGAAAATCATACTTCTAGATTTAAACAATACTAAAAAAAATAAGAAGCGAGCCTAGCTCACTTGGCTAGTGGAGTGGATGTACAACCCAGCCACTCAAATTCAAATACTTACTATTTAAAAGAAAAACTCGCTGTGGAGGCTTCCCCCACCGCTTTCCTTTCAAAAACAATAAAAAAAATAAACAATCTAAAAAATACTATAAACACATTAGTGTGTTTTGGGCTACACAGAAAAAAGAAATCCCGGTAAAAAAAATCCTACCATTTTCTCTTTATTGTATCTACAATTTTTTTGTTTTTTGTAGCTAGGAATATGATTTTTTAACCAATTTTTTAATATACTACGTAGAAAAACATGCGTACCTATCCAACGGTAGAAGAATTGATTTTTTCTCAAACTCAAATTTAAATTTATTATTTTTAATTTTGCACCCGGTCACACTGATTCTTGACGGCCACAAATATGCGTTCGTAACGCGGAATCATTTGATAACAGAGTAACAATTATTTTATCAATCTTAGATCCGATTTACCAAGTGGTCATCCATGACTTATTTCTTTTGCCAAACATCCTTTTCCTTGGAAGATAGCGAGCACTAGAAGGGGATGGCGCGCTTTGCTGCGCTCAAATGTACTATCGTGGTGATCGATACATGACATGCTTGTCTGAATAAAATTTGTCGATCATACATACATGATGAGGTATATACTCTTTATCTAAAAAACATACATTATGAGGTACAGATTCATTACCATATAATGCAAAAGTAACAACTTCAAATTTCTTAATCTCCGAACGAGGCAAGCCCTGTGCCTGGTGCATGGAGGCAAATGAGTCTTAACGAGATGGGGTTGGTCAAGGTGCATCCGGAGGCAGAGCTTGCATTCACCGCTCGTGCGCGTGTGCGTGCTTGTAGGGAAGGAAGAGGCACGGTGAGGAGGGAGAGGAGCTCGTCGGCCGAATCTATGGACAACCAAGAAGCGATGGTGGTTGCGGCGGGGGGGGGGGGGGGGGGGGGGGGGGGGGGGGGGAGACCAACACAACCCTCAAGTTTGAATTCCTAAGGTTCCTTCAAACAACGGTGGTGAATTCACGGTGTAATCAGTAAGAGTTGTGATGGAGCGGCCAGTTTAAGGCCAAACCGATGGCAGAGGAGAGACGGGAGGGCAACATGAAACTTTCAATTAGCAGTTGGCGTGCCCATGTTGCCCTTTTTCCATATAGCAGTAGACCGAGTGTTGTATTTTGCAGCACAAGGTTTTTTTTTTTTTTGCACTGCACTAATTAAATTTGGACAAAATTTATATCAAATACAACTGTTGGAGTAAGGTTTTTTGGTCTCAAATGTCCTACAAAGTAGTTAAACCCTAAAATATGGAAGTTATTAGAGATGGTTTAAGATAAGAGCGGTTCGTAGATTCGTCTGCGATAGTTAAAAAATAATCGCTAAATTTTGTCTAGCTGAACTAACAAATATTATTATATAAATTTGGACAAAATTTACATCAATTAAAGTTGTTGGAGTAAGGTTTTTTGGGCTCAAATGTCTTTAAAAGTAGTTAAACCCTAAAATATGTAAGCTATTAGAGATGGTTTAATAGAAGAGCGGTTCATAGATTCATCTGCGATGGTCAAAAAATTCATCGCTAAATTTTATGTGATAGTTAATTTTTTTTAACCAAATTTTGTCTAGCTGAACCAACAAATAGTATTGTTTTTTTATAAATTTGGACAAAATTTACATCAATTACAGCTGTTTGAGTAAGATTTTTTGGACTCAAATGTCCTAAAAATTAGTTAAATCCTAAAATATTTAAGTTATTAGATATGGTTTAATAGAAGAGCGGTTCGTAGATTCATCTGCGATGGTCAAAAAATTCATCGGTAATTTTATGTGTCCAGCTAAACCAACAATATTATTATTCTAAACTTAATCTGATGTACACCAATGTATTTAGCGGGAACCAATGAGAGGCTGCCACATGGTTCAACCTCCAAGCTCCAATCCTAGGGAGCTTAGATATTGTAGAGATTGGATGGCCAATGGCAAATATTTTGAATTATCCCACTTTGCAGCTACTTTTTGCCTATTTAAATAAGTTTATGCCGATTTTCCGAAAATAGTTCAACGCTCTAATTTGGTCCTAAATTTTTGAGAAATTCATTTTAAGATACCCAACTAGCATTCTATCAGAAAGAACTAATGCTAGAGGAATGCGATCCTCAGTCAACAGAAACTGAGTTTGTTTGCTTGAACGGGGATCCATTGACACGAGTTCTACTGCCTGATTTCTCGAACAAAAGAATGGGTTTCCGATTCCTATTAAAAAAATGGTATGCAGTAGACACAAGAAAATTGAAGGATCCAACACCTTGCCATGAATAGCCATCCCAACATTTTGACCATATTTCAAAGAAAAAGTATCAATGGAAATGAAGAAAAAAATCAAAAGCACAATTCTTCCACATGTAATCTTTTTTATTTATACTAATTGCGGAAAATTATCAGACTTCGAATATTGCAAAAAAAATAAAGAAGTCTTCGGAAAAAACCTATCATGTATGGACATTTGTGAGTTTTAAGCCAAATGAGCAAGCTCCTATGCATTCCAAAGTTTATAATAATGTGCCCATATTTGATACATAGGTGCATCTTGACATGGGAAACAGTATTGCCAAACCGACTTCTCAACTGTTTCGTACATAATAATTTCCCATTTCTAAGTTCAAAAAAGGGCTTTTTGTGATGGAATTACAATTAATATGTTGCAAAATGGCAATACTATAATTTTCAAACAAAGTGGACCATATTGGATGACCACTGACCTAATATTTTTAATTTTCTCGCTTTGTGGCTATTTTTGCCCTTTTTTTAATGAATTTTGGCTGATTTTCCAAAACTAAATCAATGCTCTAGTTTGGTCCTATAAACTGCCAAAAAACTTTTGAAGATACCCAATTGTTTAAGATATCGGCCGATAAACCGGCCGATTTATCGCTTACCGGTGTCTGACCGATAAGATAAACCAGCCAATATGCCGATAAACTAGCCGATTTGCCCTATCTTGGGTCGACCGATAAGTTCCCGATAAGCGATATCCCCAACATTGGTGTTACTATCCAAATCCTTGATATGAATAGCCATGCGGGGCATTTTGACCCTACTTAAAAAAATCAAAGAAAATGAAAAAAAATCAAAAATGCAATCCTTCCACGTGTAGTCGTTTTCAGTGTATTAGTTGCCAAATAAAGTATATCATGTATGAACATTCATGATTTCAAGCCAAATTACTAAGATAGTTCATGATAATGTGCTCATATTTGGCAGAAAGGTGCATCTTGGCATTGCAAACAATGTTACATAGTGGAGGTTTCAACTTTTTTCGTATGATTGTTTTCCATTTTTTAAGTGCAGCAAGTGTGGTTTTTGTGAAGCAAACTCAATAAGCCAGAACAGGAAGATTCAACTGCAAATAGAACTAGTGCGTTGTGAGAAGAGGCCTATTCTCAATAATGAACAAGATGATGTTGCTCTAGTTGCTGGAGGCAGAGGACGTAGATGCGGCAGGAATGGATCCAGTAGGGGGAGGACGCGAATAAAAAGGCTATGAGTATTATAAAATTGAGGTGGAGGGAAAAGGAAATCCAATTTCGGTAAGACTTGATCTGAATCGTAGTTCAGAAGCGCAAATAACATGTTACCAAAATGGAACCACTCTTATAATCACACATAGTCGACCATTTAGATGGACAATACCCAAATATTTGGAATTTTCTCTATTTCTAGCTACTTTTGCCCATTTAAATGAGTAATCAATTTTTCAAAATTGATTCAATGCTCTATTTTGGGACTAAAAATTATCAAAAATCATCTTAAGACACCCAAGTAGTATTATATGCATAATTCACAAAGAAATAAAATAAAATATTCAACCTCTTTCTACGAATAGCCATGCAGTTCATTTTGACCCGTTTTGAAAAAATCAAAGAAAATGAAGACAAATTCAACAAAAGCAAACCTTTTGCATGGACTCATTTTATGTGTAATAGTTGCTAAAGTAAATACCAAACTTCCAATATGGCAACTTAAGAAAAAAATCTTCACAAAGTTTTATCATGTATGAACATTCACGGGTTTCAAGCATGATGACTATGGTGGTGATGGCCATATCCAGTGCATAGTTCATGATGTGCCCATATTTGGCATATAAGTACATTTGGCATGAAAAAACTCCCTCCGATTTAAAAAAACATGTCACGATTTTGAACAGGGGTTAGTTCAAAACTGGCAGACTTATTAAGAATCGGAGGTTGTAATATTTCTAGAGGGCGTTTTACAACTTTTCTCTAACAAACTATTTTATTTTATAAGTGCCAAAAGGGTTTATTGTGAAGCAGGTGCAAAGAAATATGTTGTAAAATGGCATCGCTCTAATTTTCATGGAAAGTGGACCATACTGGATAGCGAATGCCCAAATATTTTCAATTTCTCATTTTGTAGCTACTTTTTACCCAAATGTACTATATTATATACTAATATTGTATTTACATCTAAAAATATAAACGGTGAGAGCCTTTGGGCGCATCTCAGCGATTTCAGCTTTCTGGCCGTCCTATATGAGCCTCTCCGCCCTTCTGCTGTGTTCGATCATGCCAGCTTGCTCGAGTCGGCATGAACAACAATTTGATATATTCCTACGAGGACGCTACTTCGCGTCCCCGTCTAGCTGACGCCCTCCCCGGACACCCCGGGAGCCCGCGGGACCACCCGTCTGCCTCGCGTGACGCGTTTAATCCGTGTGACAGAGTGTCGAAATTTGCAACGGAAGCCGCCCATTGGCTGAATTTGTTCTTTTACCGCTGTAGGTTTTATTGCCTCTGTTGTGGGGCGTCCTGGTCGTGTTTCGGTTTTCCCATTCTGTTCTTCCGCATTGGTCACTACACCCGGGCCAGACGAAGCACCTTCAGCTTTGGTACACGTCAGCATTCTTAACTCTCGGGGATTTTTTTTTCCGCGGAGGGGCACGGCGGAAATTTTGCGTTCGTCGCGTTCACATTGTCTCGGTGGACGCTCACCATTCGTCGGTGAGTACGTTCGGCTGCGCGAAAAGGTCTTGTTGCTACTATCCATGCCCCGCATGTCTACTAAGGTGGTTGACTATGGGCCCAAACTGTTCTTGGTCCACCGTGGAGTCAGACGTGTAGGATGGAAGGGCCGCGAGAAGATTTTGCGATGGGGGTACTCCATTTTTTTTGCCCCGATCGGCCCACGGCTTCCGTATCTATAGTTCGGCCCGATCTCGTTGCCATCTCTTCATTTGTCGGCGGGTACATTCTACTGTATTGGGTGGGGGGTGTATACCTCGCTCCATGGATCGGATGGTTACGGCAGCCTCCATTTTTCTCGTTTCTTCTTCATCAATCGTTGTTATTGCTCTGTCGACTTGTTTGCTCCGGGCTGGGTATGTCCGTTTGCGGCCTTTCGCGTTGCTCGCCCTCCTCTCCTTCGTCGTCGCTGCTGCGTCCCACCGAGTTATCCCGATGTCGTTTCTGTTGAGTTTAGATCCGACGTCTTTCGGGATTTTTCTTTGTTTTTGCTTGCTTTCCGCCTTACCGTTTTGTGTTTGATCTGTTTTTTTGTTGTTTGTTTGTTGCTTTCGTTTTCGTTCTAACCGTGCTATTGGATCATTTTTGGGTTGTCCACGGTTCATGTTTTCATGTTGTTTTTTCGTGTTCCCTTTTCTATTTACGAGTCGTTACTTTGTAGTAGATTTCTTATGTTATTTATTTTTGTGTGCGGGTCGTGTTCTTACCCGGTTCTCTCTTGGCTGTGCGCGTTTGATTCCGTGTGTTTTGTTAGGCCCGGTGTCGTTTCGGTGAGTTTTGATATTCGATAGTTCTCTTTGTTATTTGTTAACTGTTTATTTCGGTTTTTTTCTAACGTGTTTTGTTTTGCTCTTTTCTATCTTGATGCATGTCGATTTCTTGTTGCAGATTTACGATCCTGATGTTCGCGTCTGTTTTGGTGTGTTTGCACCACTGTCTACTTCTTTCTTCACCCCAGTTACTCTTGGGCACCCCACTCCATCTCCACCATTTTTTCTACAATTGGACATCATCTATTCATCTTGCTTCGTAATTAATTTAATGTTTCTGCTCTGTCGGTATCCGGCAGCCACAGATGTCCCCTACCTTGGGAAGCTGCCATGGATTTCTAGCCGATGTCGTCGCGTCCGTCCTTGCCATGCCGCCGCCTGCGTCTACTTAAAGCTATAGTATCTGAAGCCAAACTAGAGTCATCACATTCCTTATCTCTGCCTGGAGTCGACCGTCGCCACAGCCGTGACGGCCTCGATCCACATCCAGCAGTTGCAGACACGTCTGGGACAGTCATGCCCTTTGTAGGTACGATGACTTTCCCTGGCAGGAATGATACTGCACATGCGTGCAACAATGCAAACCTAAATCTCGAGGAAGAAGACCTAGCCGTTTGCATGATCGCGACGCGTTTTTGACGGTGGATGAATTGATTGAGCGCTAACCTAAAATCTCAGTCGACTGAGCGTTTGCAAAACCGAAATATAAATACTAGCATGCGTGCATTTGGGCCGAGAATGGTTCGCGGCGGACAGAAAAATGGACCGCAGTTCGTTTGCGTCGCCGCGTTGGGGCTTGATTTTGGCTCGCGCGAACAGATACAGACGCGTGCAGACTCGATGCGTCGGCACGTGTTAGGAGTTATCCTTAGAGGTTCACATTGCTAAATATAAATACTAGCATGCGTGCAGCAATGCAAAACAATTTTAGTCCAACTTCTTCTTATTTTCTGCAGGAACTTGTGTCCAGTCCATCAGGTGGAAGCAGAGATCACTCTCTTGACGAGCTCCCTTGGCCGGCAGACAGCCGCCAATGGCGTCGCCATTGGCATCGACAGCCCGGCACCTTCGGCCATGTCTATGGAACCGCCTTCACCCACATCCCATTCGAAGCACTGCACGAGTGCTGCCACTGTGAGGGTGACTAAGCGCATCGCCAGCCCCTCCCCGGGGCAACGCCTCCGGCCAAGGCCGAACGGCAGCATGGGGGCGGTGACCGTGTCTCTGTCCAAGAACCGCTCTGGCCTGAACTCCTCCGGCGCGTCCCAGAGATTGGCGTCCCGGTGGATCGCCCACGCGTTCACGAGGATCATCGTGTCCCGTCGGACGCGGAAGCCGCCCACCGTGCACTCCTCCATAGCCGCGTGCGCCGGGATGATCGGGCCGACCGGGCAGAGCCGAAGGGTCTCCTTGACAACGCATTGCAAGTATGGGAGATTGGTGATGTCTGACTCCTCCACCAGCCGGCCGGTGCCGACCATGGCATCTATCTCGGCCCTCGCCTTCCGCATCACCTCCGGGTGCGTCAGCAGCTGCGCCATCGCCCACTCGGTGGTCAGCGCCGATGTGTCGGTGCCGGCGGTGAGCAGTACCTGAATATCAGACATTGCATCACAGCCCAAATATGGCGTACATGGTGCCATAGCGTCCAGCGAAGGACACAGATTAGTGATGGGCGCCATAGCGCATGGTGATAGGATTATTCCGTGGTATCACGGATGCAGTTTGCAGAAGAGGGTACTCACAGCCACGATGCCTTTGAGGACGGTATCAGTGTAGAACTCGGGATCCATTTGTTGATGTTCCAAGAGCACGTCGATTACGCCCTTCTTCCCGCGTCTCGGCCACCGGCGTCGCGCATTCGCCGGTGGTCGTCGATGAGGTCGCCGACGAACACGTCACGCCTCGTCTGCAGCCTCGCCAGCGCCGCCTCGACGCCGCGCAGGCGGTCGAACCACCGCAGCGCCGGGAAGAAATCCCCCAAGATGGGTGCGCCGCTCACTACGAATGACGCCTCGACGATCTCCTGGAACCTGAGCACGTCACCGGCGTGCCGGCGTGCGGTGAGTGCGCGGATCATCACGTTGAGCACCAGCTCGAAGAGCCTGGGCCGGAGGGTGACCGCGCCGCCGGTGGCGCCGTCGTGGAGCAAGTTCTCGACGAGGGACGCGACCTCGGCGCGGCGGTCGGCGGCGAGTGCGGCGAGGCGGGAGGCCGAGAAGAGCTCGACGGCGAGGAACCGGCGCAGGCGGCGCCAGTGGTCTCCGTGGGAGGCCCACGAGACGGTGGTGCGCCCGTACCCGAGGTGCTCCCCGACGAGCACACGCGGCCGATCCGCGAGTGCGGCGTCGTGCGCCGTGAAGCACTCCTCGGCCGCCGCGTACGCCGACACGAGAAGAGCCCGGCGCGCGCCCAGCTGCAGTGAGAGGAGCGGCGCGGCGGCCGCCGGTGCCCCGGCGAGCGCGGCGAGGGAGCGGTGCAGAGGCATCTTGAACAGGTGGAGGTGGCCCAGCAGCGGGAGCGACGGCAGGCTCGGCGTGCCGCCGTCACCCCACCGTCGCTGAAGATGAATAAAGACGGCAGCGACGCCGGCGATGAGGAGAAGGAGGAGTGGGAGGACGCCGTTGCTGGGCATTATCCCCTCCGTCTCCGTGGTGGTGGCCATGGCCCATGGGTGGTGTCGGCAACAGTGCCATCGTTCCGAGCCTTTGTACGACACGTGATTGTACAGTTAGTGGCTTAGTGCAGTGATTGCACGTGAATGTAAAATGCGAACAACACCATGGTTTCTTTTCATGGTGGGTAGCAACGTGACAAGGAAAAGGAGTTTTGGCTTGTTCGGAAAAAACAGGAAAAAGAGCATTGGCAGTTGTGGCCTTGTGGGAGGTAGCTTGGTGCGCCCGTAGGACCTACCATGAAAGTTACTCTCTCCGTATCAAAATGTAAGATATTTTAACATGTTTGGGGCTCAAATGTATCTAGACATGTTTTAGTGTGAAATTCAAAACATGTTATATTTTGATACGGAGGAAGTAGGATGTCAAAGTCAGCGCGTTCGCTGCGTGCCTGCCTTTGGCCGCATAGGAGCATGCACGCCGCGTCGTCTCCTTCTTCTCTATATCATCTCCGTAGTTAGATTTCTAAAGTCACAGTGTGGTCAAATGGCAGCGATGTTAAGGTGATTAGAATTAGGTTTTTCCGTCACCTCGTCCACTTTGTCGACGGTGATCCCGCCGGTGACATTGAGGAGAGCGAATAATTGTTTGGTCGTTGCTCCTTTCGAGTGGTAGATCTCGTTTGCTTTGGGTGTATTGTACTTTTGGTGTTAGAAGATTCAAGTCGATTTAAGTGTTCAATGGCGAAGAATTTGGCTGTCCTTAGTGGCACCTGAGTTTAAAAAAAATTGTTACCAACAAAGTTAGACCAGATCCGGTGACAACGTGGTTGGAGTTGCGCTAAAAAGATCTTGATGTAATGTTTATTTTGTTTGGTGTGTTCTGTACTTTTTATGAACATAGATCCGGTCCTCTCATGATATTTTTTTGTGTTCTTGGCCATTCGATGTTTTATGCTTGTGATATTTTTTGGTTTCCAAAACATTCAGCATTTGACGTGGCATGCTATTGAGCAGAACCAGAAGTTAATTACGGGTCGCATGTGAGAAAGTCCAACACACCACCTGATTGTGTACTTGAGATAAGTTTGATACAGCCAGCTGAACCGAACAATGCGTGACCTGAGCTTAAGCAAGCAGGATCCAGAACTCGATGATCTGTTGCAACTAGAAAAGTTCGGTTGGTTCACATGTTATGCATAGACACAAAGCGTGTACAATGAAACTTTTTTTTTTTTTTTGCTTTGCTTGCCCTTGCGATCGTACGATTAGCTCACTATGTTGGGACAACCGAATTCTTAATCTTCTTCAGAATTGCATCCATTTCTTCACGGGTCGATACAACCATATGCAAGCTTGCCCTTGCAATGGTACCTAAGTTCATGATGTTGAAATAACAGAGCCCTTTATGCTCTTGAGGACTGCATCCATTTCTTCACGTGGTCGATACATCGCCACGAGCGGCACGGCCATGGGCATGGTGAACCCCGAGCCCTCGCTCATGTCCACCTTCTCTTTCTCTGCTCGCTCCCACTTGAAGCACTGGATCATCACACCAAGCGCTACCCCCACCGTCCTCCATGCTAGCCCCTCCCCCGGGCACTTCCGCCGACCCATCCCGAACGGCATCATCAATGGTTTGCCATCGCCCTCACTGACTGTGTCATTGGAAACACAAAACCTCTCTGGTTTGAACCTATCTGAGTCCTCCCACAGCGCTGGGTCCCGCTGCATGGAGTACACATCGACCAACACCATCGTTCCACGCGGGATGACGTACTTCCCGCCGGTAACAACGCAGTCACGCGAGGCTTGGTGTGGGCTGAGGTGAGGGGCGAGAGGGTACATCCGGAGGGTCTCGGTGATGATGCATCGGAGGTAAGGGAGGCATGCGAGGTCACGCTCCTCGAGCAACCGAGACATGCCTACAACAGCGTCGATCTCCTTCGTCGCCTTCACCAGCACGTCCGGGTAGTTAAGCAGGAGAGCCATCGCCCACTCGATCGTGCTAGATGACGTATCAGTCCCACCTTGTAGCAGGCTCTGCACAATCATATGTTGTAAGAATAATGTTAGTGTGTTTCACAATTATTTTTCAAATTTACCAGGCAAACAATTAAGACTAAAGGTTATTCACAAGTTTTGCACATATACATATATACATGAAAAAATGTGCACAATATGGGTTTTATCATCTAGAGATCTTTTTTCAAACGAGTCAACACTTTTGTCTTTTTATTGATATAGGAGGAGTTATAAATTAACAGGCCGACCCCACACGAAATAAGGGAAACGTAGATAATTAACCAATAATCTCCGCAATTGTTTTTACACCCTTTAGAGTACACTCCTTACTCTCGTACTTGTTTTTTGAATGAACGCATGCGGCATTGAAGCTTTGTTATTGAAGACTCTGCATTTCACTCCTTCCAAATTTCCGAGCATATCAGTATGATGACATGATGGAGGTCGAAATCCCCAACGATGAGGCTGGAGTGTTGGCCATGGATTGCCAGTACGGAGCAACCTTTGGTTGTAAATATCCAACTAGCCCGCCGCCGCCTGACCGGCCGCCGGCACCGCCACGGTGCCAAGCAACCGGCGCCACCAGGCGTCCCGGCGCCACCTGCTGCCACAACCTCCAGCCATAGGGCCGCACAGACCCAGATGGGCCGTGAAGCCCGGAGCCGTCGACCGCTGCAGCAGGGGCGTCTCCACCGCGCAAGGCCACGCGCCTCCGCCGTCGTCGGCACCGGGATGCGCTTGCCGCCGGGAACCGCGGCACCTCGCCGCCGAACCGCGCCGAACTCCACGTGCCGCCGCCGTCAGGGAACTCGCCGCCACCGCACGCAGGAGAGGGCCCCGCCGCCGCCGTCCCCCGAGCCTTGCCCGCAGAGAGCCTGACGGCGGCGGGGAGAGGGAGCTGGAGAGAGGAGGGGCCTCACGCCGCCGGAGGGAGGCGCCGCCCGAGCAGCCTAGGGTTATGCGACGCGGGGGCCGGTGCGTTCTGTTTCTCTCTCCGCCTTTCAGCGATCGTTGAATGCTTTAAAAAAAATGAGAGGCCGAAACAAACTTGAAAATCCTAAGCCTAACTTCAAATCCTCGATAGAAATTCCAACCAACTTATAAAAAAATGTTAACCGCCGGAAACTCAAGATTGTACTTATTTTTAACAATACACTATATGATATATATAGGTGAATCACAACCCTCGACAGGGACGTGCTGCGATGATGCAGTACATCAGTACGCGGCACAATGTTTGTCGGTACCCTGGTTTTCCCAACCTAGTTTGTCAAATAACATGTGTGTGGAATATTGAAGTAGGCGATCTTTCTGAGTAAACGAATAGGATAAAGAGGGCGGAAGTTTTTTCTCGACAGCCTACATGCATCAGCTACGGCCTTTGGAGGCGAAATGCGGAGTATTAAAAAACGCACTCGATGCATATTATATATCCACTTGCTTCAACTAAGTAAGTAAAGTATTGGCGCCAGTAATGTAAGCGCCCTGATCCTCAGGTAGATACAGTGACAGCGGAGTGCTTAGTAGTACCTGAATGTATATTTTTATTTGTGGCTGCCTGGAAGATAGTGGGAGGCAACGAAATTTTTTGCAGGCAGAGATCGTAATCCAGATGGTCCACGTGTGGCACAACGGTTGATTCTATGAAGATAGCAATTTCTATTGGAAAAAAAGAAAGAAAGAAAGGAACCACAAGGACTTGTATAAGCTTGCAGCCTGTAATAATGTCCAAAAAAAAAACTTGCAGGGTGCACGTGTTGTGGACTTTGAACAACGTGCTGTCTGACTTGCTGTCGACTTCAGCGCCACCCAAAGAAGTAGTCAAGCGCGCTCAGAGGGGCACATAGAACTGTTGCTCTATATGAACAGTACCCCAGAGTGGTACTGTTCTTTGAACAGTGCTCTGCACAGTGACTCGATGCATGAGAAAATTGCATAACCACATCTCCTTAATATATGTATATCTATCTATGTATCTATATTTCGCAGCAGAGATGCCAGAAAAACACGAGCAGAGAGCTAGCGGTAATTGTCCTGATCATCGCGGAGTAAGGACACTCGAAAAGAATGTGATCCGGTTAATTCAGGCAAGGACTTTAGCCTAATACTGAGGACACCCACGTATGGCCAGGCGATTAGATGTCCAAAACTTCTCCTGGACATGGAGCCAAGCGAATAATCTATTTCCGACCAGGAGGGGGCCAGGGGGAGGGGGAGCAAGATGAGGATTCAAAAAATGGTTCCTTAAGTTGTGGTGTATGTCCCGTTGTCCGCGAGAGTCTAGGTGATCGAATCAACCACATTTAGGGGAAGGTTGAATGTCGTCAAGGAGCTCCCAAAGGCGGATGTACTAAAAAGATGTGCTCGGCCATGAAATTGTTGGTAGATAAAGCAGAGATCTATTTTGGGTTGACGATGGCGTCACGAACCTAGATATTCTTGCGTTGGAAGACTCAATTTTTTCTAGAGCAATGGACTTAGGCGTGGAGCTGGACCCAGGAGGAAGAAAAAAAATGAGGCTTTCATGACATCACCTACCACGACCATGGCTGCAGTGTTGAACAAACACTGAATTATTGACACTACTGAATTATACAACAACTACACTAATTCAAAACTGAGCCATTTTTTAACGTGTAGTGGTAGATCACTTCAGCAACACTGAATTATTGACACTAAATAGTTAATTATACAGCTACTGCATGCACACTGAGTACAGGCTGGTAGTACGTCAAGGTAATTAAGAATTTCAGCAAATAATTTAGTCGGTGCAAATAACGCTGACTCACCAGGCAGACGCTGCGGATGACCACGTCGGTGTACGATTCCGGCGACTGCTCCTGCTGCCGGATCAGGTCCCCGATCACCGTCCTTTTCGTCGGCGGCGCCAACGTGTCGTCGGGAACGGTGCTTTCAGCTTCGCCGTGGTGGTGAAGGCGTCTGTACTCGTCGATGAGACTCTGGCCGAACTCGTGCCGCTCCTTGGACAGACCGGCGAGCCTCCTCCCCGTCCTCCCGAAGTCCAGCAGCTTCAGAAACGGCAGGAAGTCCTGCCGGTTGGCTGACCCTCCAGCGCTATCGTCGCCTCTGTCATTACCTTAAACCGGAGCACCTCGTCCTCCGGCATGCGCCTCCCGGCGACCATGGTCATGATCACGTTGACAACGAACTCGTACGCCGTAGACTTCACGCTGACAACCGTGGCGCCGGGGCCGGCAGCGCGCCAGAGCCTCCACGCCATGGCGCGGGCCTCGGCGTCGCGCACGGCGGTCGTCAGCGAGAGGCGCTGAGCGGAGAGCACGTGCACGGTGGAGATGCGGCGGAGGTGGCGCCAAAGAGGGCCGTAGCTGGCAGCGGCGATGCTGGGGCAGTCACCGCCGGTGAGCAGCCGCCGCGACGCGAGCCCCGGGCGGTCCGCGAGAGCAACGTCGTGGACGGTGAAGCACTCCTCGGCGATGGACGGGGAGGAAACGAGCAGGACTGGCCTGGCACCGAACCGAAGACGCAGGAGGCCGGCACCATCGCTGCCGCCGCCGTAGCGCGCGGCAAGGGCCGCGAGGGAGCGGTGAAGCGGCTTCTTGAGGAGGTGGAGGTGGCCGAGGACGGGGAGAGCTGGCGGGCTCGGGATGCTGTTGCCATGGCCACCATGGCCATTACTTTGGATCTTGCGATGACAGGAGAGCAAGTACAAGGGGAGGAGGAGGAGGAGAGGAGCTAAGAGCGAGGCATGGATGAGCGAGATCTCCATGGACAAGGTGTGCAGTAGTGTGCTTTGCATGGAGGAGTTCAGAAAAGTCTTGACGTTTATGTAGGTTTTTCCCATGGACCCTCCACCTCCATAGTTGGTAGATTGGTACTACTTGGCACTGGCAGTCAACTGGTCATGTTGCATGATTGAAATGTTTCTCTTTTTTTTTGCTGACTACTGACTTCAAAGCTTTTGCGAGATGTATTTAATAGGTTTACAATATTGTATCGAGATTTATAGGTTTACAATATTGAAACCAGATTTTGCGAGATGTGTTTCTGTTTAAACAACATCTAGAAGGTCCTCGTCAAATGGGCCAGTACACCAATTTTATGTGGCAAGGACATGCGGTCTGACCATTCATACACATTCAAAACTACTGCTTCAGACGGGCATAGATTCTATCCATTTGCACCTGATACGTCCCCATCACCACACCATAGATCCCTAACCAGTGGCGGAGCTAGCGATTTGTCGAAGCCTGGGCACACAACAAGCAAAGAACAAAGTTAAAAAAAAAAATCGACACTTGAAGCACAATGGAACTGATGTTTTATAGAAAGATGTCTTTTATAGATGATAAATGTGCAGAAACTGGATTTAACTAGTAGTAGCTACAAGGTCTAGAATACTAAATTTTGAAGAATATACAACAAAAGTGCAATATAGCGCTGCTACTACTAGCTGGTGCTCCGACGAATTGCCGCCGGAGCGGGCGAGCGCACGCACTGGTGCTCGCGTTTTGGCTTCCGAGAGTCCCCATCGGCCGTGGAGCCTCTGTCGTGCCCCATATCTCGCTGGCCTCCACCGCCGTCTTCCCGACGCGGCGACGCCCTGACGGCGACCGGCGAACTGGGACGGGGAATTAGGCTAGGTTTCGTGGGGGAACTGCTCCTCTGCTCGTACAGGGGCACATGATGGGGAATTGATCGATCGTATTGGACAGGAAAAGAAGAACCAATGGCTGCTACTAAGGCCCATCCGGCCAGGAAAATGGCCCAACTGCGGAAATAAGTGTCATCCTCGTCATCCTCGTGAATTCTTTTACTTCCAGCGTGTTCGGCCAGCGTAAAAGTTCACCGGCGATCAGCCATCCGGCGGCGGCGAGCCCGGGCACGTGCCCAGGGCGGAGGGATGGTAAATTCGCCACTGTCCCTAACTCATACTGACTTCGCGTGGGTGGCATGTGGATCCTCCAGATAGTGGGCATACATGCCAGTGACCGGAGAATTTGTTTTTGAGAGACATTGATTGGTTTCGTTCTTCTTTTCCGCACACTCGAATGTATTTTGAACAGTGTACAATGTGCCTTATGGGCAACATGTCATTTTTGGTGTATCGATCCGAGCTCGACGACTGATGTCGTCGTATATCCCCAACAACTGAGATAGGTTAGACATGACTTGCTTGGCAACCTCTCTCTAATGCATTGGAGATCCACAGAACGAATGCCCATCTGCCGTGGCGAGCGGTCCCTTCATATGTTTTTTTGGGGTTTAGTTTGGTACATATATATCTATTTATTTTGTCAGACCCTGAGACCTAACAAGACACTAGGTTGTCATTCTTTTCTTCTCGACAAATATCACTAAACGATAGGGGTGCAGGTAGCTCGACTGTGTTACCCGTGATTGAAACACAAGCTATGATAAAATAGTTTGCATATGCTCCATATCATCTAGAAAAAGACAATAAAGGGCACACGATGGACTATATTTCTTATTGTCATCGTAACAATTAAAGTGTGTAGGGTCCAAAAATTAGGGGTTAAATGAAAGGTAAACTAAAAAAGTGCTACTAAGATATAAATCTCATACAAGTGTGGTGAAAATCCATATCTTTTTACTAAGGCTTAGAGAAGGCAAGCCGTTCTTTTCATTTCTATTTCTTCCAACTAATCAATCATTATACTTGACATTGCTAAGATAACACTCTCCTACAAGTGTTTGTAGGCTCATTAAATGTGATTCGAACATTAAGTGTCATGCAAAACAGAATTTGACTTAACCGTCGCGTAGAGACAAATTGACACTGTTCAAAGATGAATCTAGCCTCTCAAAACTTCAGTTGTCACACTTTGAACCAGATGTAGCTTTAACCACATTTAGTGGCTAGGTATTACAACGCCAAGCATATAACTTGAAACGTACCTAACGCAAAATAGGCATGTAAGCAATATGTCTATATCATCTAGAAAATGCAAACACGCCGTACAATGGACAATATTTCGTATTCTTATCTCTAACATAATGTTTTGCATGGTCTTAGAATTATGAGTTTGATTAAAGTTAAACTAAAAAGGTCCTACTAAGAGAGACATCTCGTACAAATGGTGGAAATCCGTATCTTTCATACTATAAGGCTAAGAAGGCAAACCTTTTTTTTCATCTCTATCTCTTCCAACTCACTAATAATTATACGTGGCATTGCTACTGGATAGCACCATTATGTGTTCTGTCGGGTTGGTGCCGAAAATTCTGTATGAATTGGGTTGTGTTTGGATTTGTAGTTGTAATAGGTGTGGATAGAAATAGGATATGAGTAGTGTTGGAGTCGTACTCTTATAGTTATGGCCTCCTGACATGGGTATACATCTCGGGTACCCTACCATGAGGGTACCTGGTGCACGTGACGACTAAGGTCCAATAGCGAAGAGACTACTCGAAGCCCAAGACAAGAGGCCTAATAAGATGGAGTACCCTCCAAGATTAGACATAGGCATAGTCGGTTTAGACTTTCCTTACGTGTAAACTAGGTCGGTTACGAACTCCCGAGACCCGGCCTATTTAAAGGCTGGGAGGGGTGCCGATCTGGGAGAAGCCATACTCGAACCACCAAAGCTCTTGCGAGATCGACATCTCGCCGGAGCCTCCTTGTAATCGCATAATCTCACACGATCAATAACAGACAGGCAGGAAGTAGGGTCTTTACCTCCACCCGAGGGGCCTGAACCTGGGTAAATCTTTCCCTCTGCTTGTCAGCCGACAAAACTACCAAAAACGACGACTCGCCGATCAGATCTACAAACGGCAACTCGCCGGCTGCATCAACAAACCAGAACTCGCCTACTCGGGCGGCACACGGCAACTCGCCGAATCACTCGACGAACGGCAGCACGTCAGCTTCACCTGCAAAAGGCACATCAGATCCTCTGATGTATTTCGAGCCACACTCGCCAGAATTCCAGGAGACCTTCTCCGGTCTCGAGTCAGGTTTGGGTTTGACTGTTGGTTCATTCAATTTTTTCGTAAACAAGCTTGGTGTGCAGGACTTGACAGATCCGCGCCAACTCGCAACTTCCGCACCCGAGGCTCCATCGGCTTCGGCTCCTTCGACGGCGGATCCATCAACCGCGTCCATACCATCGTCGATCTTCCAATCTTGCTCGTCTGCAACAACCATCTCAACTCGAGAGCTTAACAAGCTCCTGGAGGAGCTCGAAGGTGAGGAGGCCGAGTCAGCATACCGCATAAACAACCCCGAGATCGATCTTCCACTCGAGGATAGCATCGACTGCGGGATCTCCTTCAGCGACTTCGACGAGCCCGAATCTCATATCGACAACCACGTCGACTTCGAGATCTGCACCAACAACAACCTCGACTCCGAGATTCATAACAGCTTCGCCGACGCCGAGATGAGCATGGGCGATGAAGGCATCGACTGCGGGATCCATCAAGGAGGACCACTCGACGAACATATCGACTCCGACATGAGTCTTGATGACGACGTCGAGTCCATGACGGGACTCGAAAGCACATACACATACCCTCGGGTGATACCCCAGCAGGTCTACGTCGCCATCGCCGCAGAATCATCAGATGCTGCGGCCAGCCGCAGGCCTACAGAATTCCCGTGCACAGTTACTATGCCGGACGGAGTCACAACTCTCATAATCACTACTGAGATGGCAGCAAAAGCAGATAAAGTCATCAAGGAGTGCACAATGATGCCAGCAGACGCAACACAAGAGGAGATGCTGACCTTCCAGTACTTCAATGGCAGGAATCACTTCGACTGCGGCAGGTCAGAGCAACACTCGAAGAACGCAAAAAGCAAGCTAGCTTGTCGAGTGCGCGAAGAAGACATCTCTCCCTGAGCTCCACCGGGCGAGCAGATACAAGACCCAGATCAAGGCTGTCACACCTCTCGCCAGACGAGAGGGCGGCGCTCACCCGCAACTTGGGCAACTCCTTCATGACATACGACGAGGAAGGAGTGCCAGTACCCAAAACAGCGGCGGGTGCCCTCTTTACTGCCGCAGCATATCTAGAAGCAATCAAGCCTCCAGCGGATGACCCCAATGCAAAACTGCATCGCCAACAGATCAAATCACTCGCCTTAGCTGCGAAGGCCATACGCCAAGTCCCAAAAGCTCAGGAGGGAGTCGAGATCGTGCCATAGTTGACACGCATCGTGAAGAGCACAACCGCAGTGGTCGTCGCCACCACTCGAAGGAAAGAAGCGGCTCGCGTAGGCGCAGGTCCAGAAGCAGATCACGCAGATCTTACAGTAGCGATTCATACTCTGATCGAGAACCTGAGCACACGGAGCTCTGTGCTTCACTCGACGCGTTCGCGAAACGCGGATGCCCAAAGGGTTCAAACTCACATCTGAACAACCTAAGTACACGGGTCGACAGGAACCTTCCGGGTGGCTAGAAGACTACAGGCTGGCTGTCGCGTGCCAGCGAGGCACAAACACCACAGCCATGCAATACATACGACTCATGCTCGAAGGCACAGCCCGCGACTGGCTCAAGGCTCTACCTCCATCAACATATGACTCGTGGGATCACTTCCGCGCAGACTTCATAAAAACTTTGAGCCTCTATGTGAGCGACCAAAAACGTTCGAAGAACTGCGAGCCTGCGTTCAACGGTCAGGTGAAGCGTTGAGATCATACATCAGACGATGGACTGAGATACGCAACTCAGTCGGAGTAATTTCAGAAGATATGGCCATGGATGCTTTCATCATGGGACTCGCCAGGCATGACTTCAAAGAAGCACTTGGTCGCAAAAAGCCAACCTCTGTGGCTAACCTCTTGATGGTCGCGACTGAGTGGGCAGATGGAGAAGACATGGCGCGCACCACACGCGGGTCCTCACCCCGTGACAACCAAGAAGGTGGCAGTCGAAGCCGCAGAGACTCGTACAGAGACGACCGCAGGCACAAACGTTCAAAACGTCACAACGACGACGATAGACCCGAGTTCATGGCGGCTGGGTTCTCTACACCCGCAATGACCAAGACAGAAGCGACCGACGGTCAGAAGATCGACGGGACAGTCGAGATGATCGTCGAGACAGTCGCGATGATCGCCGGGACAGTCGAGATCGCGGCCAACGCAGTGATAGCTACAAAAGGAAAGACTGGCGCAAGTCATGACCGGCGCACAATCCGAGCGATCATTCGAAGAAAAGATGGATGCTGATTGCAGATTCCACCTGTACAAGGGGGACGACGGAAAACTGCGCTCCAACCACTCGATGAGAAACTGCAGGGAATTCGACCAAATGGCGACTGATTACATAAACCTCAGAAAGGCAACAGCCGCAAACGCACAGGTGCCCGCACCCGTGCCTCAGCCAAACAATGTACCTTTTGATGGCACCACCTCCCCACCACAGCCTGCCGCAGGCGGAAATCTCGCGGGTGCCATACAACATACCTCGGGTGGACGAGCCACAGTACCCTCCACCCCAAGGGCAGATGTACATGATACAGAAAGGTCGACCTTCCAACAGGGAGCAAAAACTTCGCACTCGACAAGTAAACATGGCGGTCATGTCACCCCGCTGTAACTGAATTCTTGAAGGGATCCGAAACACAATAAGCTTCAGCAAAGAGGACCACCCTCCATCGGTTGTTCGTCCAGGGCACTCTGCTCTGGTACTCGATGCACAAATTGGAGGCTACGCCATGTCCAAGGTCTTCATGGATGGTGGCAGCGGCATAAACATCATCTTCGCAGATACACTCCGCAAAATGAACAGGTCAGTCGAAAACCTGCCAAGATCTTCAAATACCTTCCACGGTATCGTTCCAGGGAAAGCAATAAGCCCAGAAGGCACCATACAACTCGACGTAACGTTCGGGGACAAGAACCACTTCAGGACAGAGTCGATTGAGTTCGAAGTGGTCGACTGGAAGTCACAATACCATGCTATACTTGGACGCCCGACGTTCGCTCGATTCATGGCGGTGCCACACTACGCATACCTCCAGTTAAAGATGCCTGGACCAAAAGGAGTAATCACAGTCAAGGGAAACTTCCAAAAGTCTGACTCTTGCGACCGAGAATTTAGCAAAATCTCTGAGATGTTCGGCATGGAAGCAACACTCGCGAGCTCGCGGTCTCCAACGATCGCACACTTATGCCAGAGCACAAAAGGTGGCAGTCGACAGATCATTCAATGCCACCAATGACACAAGATCGCATCAGGTGCACCCGACTGACCCGACCAAGACAGTCAATGTCTCGTCGAGTCTGCCTATCGCATAGGAAAGCGCGCTCGTCGAATTCCTCCGTGAGAACTGGGATATATTTGCATGGTGTCCAGCCGACATGCCAGGTATTCCCAGGGAATTCGCCGAGCACTCTCTCCAATTATTTCCAGATGCTAAACCAGTCAAGCAAACAATGCGCCGCATATCCGGCCCAAAAGAACGCAGTCGAAGCCGAAGTCGACAGCTACTCGCAGCAGGTTTCATCAGAGAATCAAGAAATCACAATGGGTGGCCAACCCCGTACTCGTAGAAGAAGAACACAGATATCCTTCGGATGTGCGTAGATTTCACAGCACTCAATAAATGTTGTCCAAAGGATCACTTTCCACTACCTCGAATCGACCAGATCGTCGACTCCACCGCCGGGTGCGCTCGCTTGTCCTTCCTGGATGCTTACTCGGGTTACCACCAGATAAGGATGAAGGAAGAGGATGAAGAGAAAACGGCGTTCATAACCCCACTCGGGGTCTACTGCTACACCACAATGCCTTTCGGGCTCAAGAACGCAGGCGCAACCTACCAGCGCATGATGCAAGATTGCCTCAAGAAGCAAATTGGGCGAAACGTCCAGGTCTATGTAGATGACATCGTCATCACCACAAGAGAGGAAAACACACTACTCGATGACTTGCGAGAGACATTCGCAAACCTCAAACGCTTCCACATCAAGCTCAACCCGAAGAAGTGCACGTTCGGCGTGCCAGCCGGGCAACTCCTCGGGTATCTAGTCTCAGCTCGAGGAATCGAGGCAGACCCGGAGAAAATACAGGCCATCTTGACGATGCAAAGGCCTTCAAAGCTCCATGACGTGCAAAATTAGCGGGTCGAGTGGCAGCACTCAGTCGATTCATCAGCAAGCTAGGCGAAAAAGCACTCCCGTTCTATCGACTGATGAAGAAAGCAGATAAATTCGAGTGGACGCCAGAAGCCGAAGCAGCCTTCACGGACCTCAAGCGAGTCCTCACAAGCCCTCCAATCCTCGTAGCACCAAGGGAACGCGAGCCACTATACCTATATGTCTCTGCAACTAACAGGGTGGTGAGCACTGTTCTAGTGGTCGAACGCAGAGAGGAGGGACACGCCCAAAGCATACAACGTCCAGTCTATTACTTGAGTGAAGTGCTCTCCACATCAAAGCAGCGGTACCCGCACTATCAAAAGCTGGCCTACGCCGTGTTCATGTCCTCAAGGAAGCTGACGCATTACTTCTCCGAGCACCCGATCACTGTAATCAGCACCTCAGGGATCGGGGACATCCTCACAAACCCCAACGCAACTGGGCGAGTAGCAAAATGGCTCATCGAGCTAGCACCGCGAGATATCAAGTATGATTACCCGAAGGCCATCAAAGCACAAGTCTTACCTGACTTCCACACCGAGTGGATCGAAGCTCAGCTGCCAGGAGCACCAGATGTGTCCAACTCATGGACTATGTATTTGACGGCTCAAAGAAAAACGAAGGCGCAGGCGCAGGCGTCATCCTCATATCACCAAAAGGCGACAAGCTCCGCTATATCCTGCAGATGGGATTCGAGTTCCCATCCAATAACGAAGCAGAGTACGAGGCCCTGATCCACGGCATGAGGATGGCTAAAGCACTCGGGTGCACTCGACTGATGATCTACGGCGACTCGAATCTGGTGGTGCAGCAAACAATGAAGGCCTGCGACGCAATCGCAGATAACATGATCGCCTACCGTGACCTGTACAACCTCATGGAGGGCAGCTTCGAAGGCTGCGAGTTGCGGCACATAGGGCGTGAGAGCAATGAAGAAGCAGATAAGCTAGCCAACATTGGAGCGACCAAGCACCAGTTCCACCTGGTGTCTTCTTCGAGCGCATCGAGCACAGGTCCATCAAGAAAAACGAGCATCTCCTACATCAGCGCACCAGCCAAGAGCAAAGCACCTAGCACAGAGGACCCGCCAGTCGAGGTACTCCTCATCGAGCCAACATGGACTCAACCTTTTCTCGCATACATACTCCGCGGCGAGGTACCCGAAGACATAACAGAGTCAAGACGCGTCACTCGACGATCTAAAGCATACACTGTCATCAACGGTGAACTGTACAAACGCAGCATATCAGGTATGTTCCAACGTTGCATAGCATTTGAAGATGGCCAAGCCATCCTTCGTGATATTCATGCAGGTACCTGCGGGCATCACGCCAGCAGTCGATCACTCGTAGCCAAAGCCTTTCGCGCAGGCTTCTACTGGCCCACACACTCAAAGACGCGGAGGACATAGTCAAAAGGTGCATCGGCTGCCAAAAATTCGCCACAAAGCCGCACGCACCCGCATCGGCGTTGAAGACAATACCATTGGCCTGGCCCTTCGCCCAGTGGGGGCTCGATATGGTTGGGCCACTCAAAAAATCCTCCCATGGAGGGCATACTCACCTTCTGGTGGCAGTCGACAAGTTCACCAAGTGGATTGAAGCAGTCCCTATCACAAGTTCGACTGCCACTACAGCAGTCAATTTCATAAAATCCATCATATACCGCTTTGGTGTGCCAAGTAGCATCATCACTGATAACGGTACAAACTTCACGGCTGAAGAATTCGGACCTTTTGCAAAGAGCAAGATATCACGCTCAACTACGCATCAGTGGCACACCCGCAGTCCAATGGCCAAGTTGAAAAGGCCAATGGACTTGTGACGAGTGGAATCAAGAAGCGCCTTCTGGTGCCACTCAAAAGAGCCGCGGGTGCTTGGGTCGAAGAACTCATCTGTGCTATGGAGCTTACGCACAACACCCAACGCTTCAACACAATTCACCCCATTCTTCATGGTCTACGGTGCAGAGGCAATCCTGCCATCAGATGTAAGGTTCAACGCACCAAGAGTCGAAGCATACAACGAAGAAGATGCAGATGAAGCACTCGAAGACGCAGTCGACTTGCTCGAAGAAGCACGAAACACGGCGCTCGCACACACAGCTGTTTATCAACAGGACCTCCGTAACTATCACAGCCGTCGACTGCGTACAAGATCCTTCGAGGTTGGCGACTTGGTACTTCGACTGAAGCAAAAGAATGTGCACAAACTCGCTTCTCCATGGGAAGGCCCTTCATAATCACCGAGGTCATTGGTGGTGGAGCATACAGACTGAAGCACGCGAAGACAGGCGAACTCTCGCATAATCCTTGGAACGTTGCGCAGCTGCGCCGTTTCTATGCTTAGATTGCTCAGTCGCACAATGTAATAGGCACATATGTCGGATGGCTGCAGGTTTCAGACGCGCTCTTTTCCTTACCAGGGTACCTAAGGGGACTGGAAGGTTTTTAATGAGGCGGCCTGCAGCCTAACATTCATAAATGGAATATAGTCAATAAATTCCTCATATTTTTCCTGCTTACTACTCGCATAATTATCAGCACAAACTTAGCCTCACCCGTATGCTCGGGGGCTGAGCTACCTCATAACATAAAGGTTTCGCTCCTTCAAATAATACTCCAGCCACACTCGGGGGCTGGATCATAAAACAATACATAAAGGAAAAATTGCTCAGCCCCACTCAATTACTCGGGGGCTGAGCCTGCAGGCATAAGTTGAAGCTTCAACTCTCATAAAATTCATAGCCTCACTCGAGCACTCGGGGCTGTGCAATTCATGTTCCATATTAAGTAATTTTTCATAAACCCCACTCGATACGCTCGGGGGCTGCATACATACATATAAACAAATAAGCACTACGTACAAGTGGCAAATTTATACTCGGGGGCTGTTCCCTATACATAAATACCCTAATCTTCTGGTTCGTCCTTGACTGGGAGAACAGGGCCCATAAGTTGAGCGTTATAACACTCAACCAACGTCCTCGCATGTTCGACTGTATCGTCCAGATCTGATTGGGACAAAGACGATCCAGGCACGGGTGGACGCAGCTGCATATTCGGACGCTGACTTCGGATGTATGCCATCGTTGCATTGGCTCCGTCCACAAGCTTCTGGGCGATAAAGTCTCGAATAGGAGCAGCACTCCGAAAGAGGCTGAGCAAAGCATGGATTCCTTGAGGTTGCGGCCCAGTCGGGAAAAGCGTCTGGTTGATTCGACTGAAGGCCGATCTGCATAACTCAAGCAGCATAGTGCTCCGCCACACCCGATCCTGCAAAGTTGCGAGTATGCGTGCTCGGTGCTTATCCAAGCGAAAGTGCTGACGACCAGTCGTGGGTTTGTTAGTCGCATTGTTCAGCTGCTCCTCTACACGAGCCTGCTCTGCCTGGAAATCTGGAACAAAACCTGCAACAACACATGTTGGGTAAACAAAAAGGACAGACTATGAACTCTTGAGATAAGAGCAGTCATGCTTACACTCGAGTTGCCTGTTCACAATCTCCATTTCGCCAAGCACATACTCCTCACGTTGAGTGGGTAAAGCAGGCCTTGCCCTCATCCTGTCCAGCTCACTTCGGGTACTCGCTAGTTCTTGCTGCTGTTTCGCGAGTCGAGCCTTCATATAACGTATTACTGCGGCATCGTTTGCCACCTGAGCTCGAGATCTAGTAGGGGCACGATGCCGCGACGAACTGGATGAAGTGGCGGCTGGCCGTTTCTGTTCCAAGCATCATAAAAGTTTCATGAGAAACTAGTCACAAAGCTCAGACGAGCAACAACATACAGCCTTACAAGCAGGATCATAATGAGGAAATTATATTCATACAAAGGTAGCAAAGGCACATGCATACTCGCATGGTCATAAGTTTAATTACAAGACATTAAAGGCGTGGCCGCCCTACTTCTCAGACATTGACTCTGACCTAGCCCTACTCGCACGAGCGGCGACCTCTGCTGCCCGGCGCTCCATGGTGGTCATAAAAATTTCAGCCAACTTTGCGGCTGGCTCGTTCACATGCTTTAGGGACACCAGTTTCCCGCCAGGCTTACGAGGGAAAGCAGACAGAGCGGCCTCGAAGTCACCCTCTATCCCATGACCTAAAAGGAGTTTGAGGGTGGTTTCTGAGCCGCGTACCGTCAAAGTACGAGCAAAGTTCGCCATACTCGAAGTTCCTGGGCCCAGGACGTCCGCGAAGCCATCCACAGTCGAAGGAGGTTGGCTAGATGGGAACACGTCCTTGAACACGGCGCCGAGGGTGCTCGTAGACTTGGCGAGTGCATCCTTGGCTTGGGTGGAGACGACGTCCAAATTGCCAATAGCGCGGTCAAGGGACAAATTGTCACTCGACTGGTCTACACCCAGCGGTGCGCCAATAGCTCCTGCAAAAATCAGACAGAACACAAACTTTTACACAACCTTCAGTGCCAAAAGAAGGGGACAAAAAGTGGCAAATTCAACTTACCGCCCACGTCTCGGGTAAGGCTAGCCAAGCGCTCAGCAAAATCTTTCTCGCGCAGCGCAGCGGAGTTCTTGGCGTCATCCAAGGCCTTCTTCGACTCAGCGCGCTCCTTGGCGAGTGCATCTTCTAGCTCTTTAACCCGGGACTCAGCAGACGCCTTGTCACCTGAGATAGATGGCCAGATGTCATTCACAATCGACAAAGCAAAGACATACAGAAACCAAACACACTTACGGGTGAGCTGCTCCATAACAGTGCGCAGATTATCCCTCTCCTGTTCAACCTGGACAAATGCTTTACCTGATTCCACCAGGTTGAGGTAGAAGGGCTGCACACACACGAAACCAACATAAGCTATACACAAATAGTCCCAGAAGGAAGACTCGACAAAAGACACTTACGTGTTCAACCCAAGGCGCAGGCTTGGCAGCAGAAGTCCCAATTTGCGGAGTCGACGTACTCGCAATCTTGGCGGCCTCAATGGAAGTGGCCGTTGTCGTGGGTTTGTCACGTCAGGTGTCATAGATGACTTCGTAGGTGTGGGATTACGCGAGTCAAGCATCTCCGAGCTTGGGATCGCAGGAACAAAGATCAACACAGATTTACCCAGGTTCGGCCCCCTCAATGTGAGGTAAAAGACCTACTTCCTGCCTACCCTAGATTGGTATTGATATGATAATTGGGGTGTTACAATGGAGGCGATCCGATCTGGTACTCGCCGTATGAGCTAGGGTTTAGGGGCTTGATAGCTTGACCTTGTCTAAGTCCTGCGAGTCCTCTTTATATACACAGAGGTTCGCTAGGTTACAAAGGAAACTTTCTCCACAAGGAATACATCAACTGGAACCTACTCGGAGACTAACTCCTCCTCACGTCTTCCAGGATATGTCTTCTAGATCCTTCTCCTTGTGGTGGTTCAATGTTGGGCTTGATCCCATGTGGGCTTTTATCCGTGCGAGTAAAGTAAGTCGCACTGGGCCGCGGGTTAATCCAGAAAGTATTCCCCCGACATTAGCCCCCAAGTTTAGCTTGGATTTCGAGTGAAGGCTTCTTTGTCTTAACAAACCCCTGAGCCGCGCACATGAATTATCCCAGCTGAACTCCAATTTTCATATTTCCAATCTGCGGCTTATAACTTGAAAGAGCATGTGTTGCCCCATCTGTGGTTTTGGTAATTTATGACAATCTCTATGGACTAATGTTTGCATTGAGATATCTTTATAGATCGAGTCCATGAAGAAGTTTGGAGTTCATGTGTTGGACTCTAGAAGAGTATATGATGACCAACGTTCTATCCAAGGATTTATATATGAAGAATGGTCATGTGTAGAGATGAGCTTATTGCAAGAGTGGCTTGGAAAAGAAGATTGAGTGAAGATTCATGTTTATCTCCAAGCCATCATCATATCAAGACAAGAAGTATATGAAGCGCAAGTGGATTCATGAAGACGGAGCTTAGCGAGGCTCTCCCATAATGGAGTATGGGGGAGCATTTGGAGATGTCTTCATCAAGCATGTGCTAGCAAGCGCAATCAAGAAAGGTGGTCCACTTGAAGAGATCAAGATCGTCATCATCTAGCTCAAGTGGTATGCGCAAGGCAAAGGTATGATCTTGATAGGTTTTCTATTTTACCGGTCTCATGTTGTTAGTGGGAGACCGGGTTATAGGATAGACGGCGTACTATCAAGAGGGGCTCTCAAGTGAGTAACTTGATCGCATATTTGTGGAGAGCTCAAACCTTTGCATTCTTGGCATATCATCTTTCTTGGTTCTTATTTGGCTTTTATCCATGTGAGAATTTAGAGCTTGTGTTCATCTCCATACCAAGCTCTAGTTCATCAAAAACGGGTTTCAAGTGAATATCTTGTGGTGTTTTTGATGTTGGAGGTTTTACCGGTTCGTCGTTTCTAGAGAGGTCAAACTCTCTCCTTGTGGTCTCCTCCTCACATGATGGACTATGATGCGTATATGCATGATCTTGTAGTGCTTGTGATTATCTTCGGAACAAGCCCAAGATCATTGAAAACGGAGTCCGGATGAAAACTTGTTTGCATTCTCGGCTTTGGAAATATTATCGGTCCACTTCAAGATAGGGTCCACACCTTCCCATGTGTGGTATCCCCTCTATATTTGTGACCCTTAATATGATGGACTATGATGTGTATATGCATGATCTTGTAGTGCTTGCTCTTGTCGTTACCTTTCCAACGCAATTGGATTCACCTGATTTGGAGTTCGGACGAGAAAGTTATTGCATTTCAGGATTTGCTGCTCTGCTGGTTTTTCTGTCCGGAGTCTCCGTGGTTTTCAGTCCGGAGTCTCCGGCCCCTGGTTTTGAGGCTAAGTGCCTCGCGCACGGCGCTTGCGGTATCGAGGCCGAAGTAGGTCCGGAGTTTCCCCGGAGTTTCCGGCAGGGCCGGAGTTTCCGCCCTCAAGGTCCGGAGTTTCCGGCCCATCTGGTTTTTCTGCGTTGAAGAGCTTCGCGGCGGCAGCCGCTGTTTTGAATCCGGAGTTGGTCCGGAGTCTCCCCGGAGTCTCCGGTGTTAGTTTTCTGCAAACGGTTTTTCCCTGGTCTCCCCGGTCCGGAGTCTCCGCACTTTTGGTCCGGAGTCTCCGCACTTGCCGGAGTCTCCGGCCTCCGTGGTCCGGAGTCTCCGGTCTAAGTGGCTGCAACGGCTCTTTTTCTGGGAGGGGTATAAATACCCCTCCACCTACCTTCAGCCACTCAGCTCTTCCAAGCACGTTTTTCCCCTTCTCTCTCCTCCATTATTGACCTTGGAAAGCTTGCCCCTCTCCCAATTCCTCCCATGATTCTTGCATATCTTTTAGGGATTTGAGAGAGGAGATCTAGATCTACAATTCCACCAATCCATTCCTCCTCTAAGTGAGGGGAACCTAGTAGATCTTGATCTTGGAGTTCTTGGTGTTTCTCCTCCTTTGTTCTTCCTCTCTTATTCCCCCATAAGCATTTGTTGCTTTGTTGGAATTTGAGAGTGAAGGACTTGAGCACTCCGTGTGCTCTTGCCATTGCTTTTGTGCATCGGTTTGCTCTCTCCACGAAGATTCGTGGAAGTAAAAGTTCGTGAGCTTGTTACTCTTGGGTCATTGGACCCTAGACGCCTTTTGTGGCGAGTGGCGCCTTTTGTGGCGGTGCGAGGCCTTTTGTGGCCGCTTGGGAGCTCCCGATCCTTTTGTGGGTTGTGCCTCAAGTTTGTTGTAAGGGACTCGATTTCCGCCCAAAAGGAAATCAATAGTGGAAGGTGAACCGAGCTTTTGTGCGAGGTTCATCGGAGAATAGGGTGAAGCCTTTTGTGGCATCTTGAGTTTGATGCTCACACCCCTCCAATGAGACGTACTCCCCTAAAAAGGAGGAACTCGGGAATACATCGTCGTCTCCACGTGCCTCGGTTATTTCTATACCCGAGCTCTTTACTTATGCGCTTTACATTGTGATAGCCTTCGAGCTTGAAGTATCATATCTTGCTATCACCTTGTTACTTGTCTTGCTTAGCATAAGTTGTTGGTGCACATAGGTGAACCTAGTTTATTTAGGTTGTGTGCTTGATAATTTAAACACCTAGTTTTATTCCGCATTTATCAAGCCTAAACCGGAAAAGTTTTAAATGCCTATTCACCCCCCCTCTAGGCGACATCCTTGTCCTTTCATAACTCTTCTTGGCGGCTCAAGAACGCGACTTAACCTGCCTTGACGGTTGATTTTCAGATCTAAACGTCTTCCGCAACTGGGCTATTTATCCTGGCTCATCGTTTTTCCCAGCGTTCTGCATCAAGTCCTGCATTACGCATCTGCTGCTCCTTTCCGCCACCTCCAATCTCGCTTCTCGTACTCACAATCCTTCGGTGGAGATCTCCATCAATCTGAGAAAATGTCTCGCCGCAAGTGCAACTGGGAAGGCTCGTGGGTCACGAAGATTTCCTGGAATCCTATCTGCACGGGGCCTTCTTCCGCCAAAAGATCAATGCGAATGGCGGGCGGCCGGTGAGGAGGTAATTCCCGACACTCAACCAGGAGAAGTAGTGATATTCGCGGAGCATGTTGAGCGCGGGTTCAAGCCCCCAGGCTCTTTCTTCTTCCGCTCCTTGATGCTGCGGTTGGGTCTCCGCTTTCATGATATTGGCCCTAATTCGATGTTGCAAGTGAGCAACTTCCACGTCCTCTGCGAAGATTATCTGGGTATCTCGCCTTCAATAGATTTCCGGCTTGCTTTTTTCAATTGCAATAGCCAAAGGGAAACCACAGATGGTCCCTTTCTCCAATGCGGCGCCATTTCCTTCCAACGCCGTAGGGGTAGTATTTTCCCAAAACTAACCCTTGCCAAGAAAATCAAGGATTGGCAAAGAACATTCTTCTATTGCAAAAATACTTCTCCTGAGGGTGAAATTCCCCTTCCTCTTTGGTCTCCTCTTCCCTTCGAGGCTACCGATGCTCTGTCTTCTAAATCTGATCCTTCTTCGTTGCTCTTTATTGAATCCCTTTTGGATAAGGTGAGGGCGCTGACACTCCACGGCCTCACTGGATTAGATCTCATATCTTGCTGGACTAAGTGGCGAATTCAGCCTGTGAGTCGCCGCTCGCGACTTATAATGGATTTCACTTGTCACGCAAACGACGTCGACCGTACTTGCCCTGAAGATTGGGACAAAGGGGAATGGATAAATTTCATTCGCCGAGTGACGGACGAGGATATCGACTCGTATGATAACGTCGGGCTTGCTCCCTTCTGGGCTGAGCACAAGCCTTTTGTGGTAATACTTACTTGTCACCTGTTTCCTCCAAAATTCCTTCTCCAAAATTAATTATTTCTGACCCGAGTTCCTTTTCAGATCGACCCTATTTCTGGGTTCTCCCTTCAGAGGATGCTAACTTGAACCAAGAAACCGCGGCTGAGTCGTCAAAGCAAGCCGCAGCCTTTGGCGAAGATACAGTTATGCACGATATTGTCTCCGAGCCCGAGGGTAGCGTTTCTGAAGAGGAGCAACAAATGGCCGACGCTCTTCTGTCCTCGACTCCAAATACACCTTTCTTGGAACTTCCTGAGGTGCCTCGCAGGTCCTCGAAGCGTATTTTATGCAAGAGCTCAGAAGATCCCGCGCAGCCTGAGAAACGCCGCAAAGCCTTGGCGCTACTGGTAGAAACAAGAACTGCCAAATCTTTAAAACTTGCTGATCCCAACAAGGCTGCTTTCTCTTCCGAGGCTGTTGCAAAGGACTGCTTCTCAATAAGCTCGGGTAATTGTTTGCGACTCTCTCCTTTTCTTTTGTGCTTGCGTATTTTGGCAAAGAATTGCTGATCACCACTTCTTTTCATACTCTGTAGGTTCAGATTTGCAAGGTTTATCTTCTCCTTCCTCTGGTTGCCTGATGAAGAGTATCCGTGTCGCCTCTGGGTATGGTTCGCCTTCTTTTCAATGTTGCGGCTCTGCTAGGTCAGCTTATTAACCCATCAATGTTTTGCAGGGCCATGTCTGAAGAGGATACCAAGTCTAATTCTCATCCCACTTATTCTCAGCCAGCTATGAGCGAGGATGATGCTGCTGATGAAAACGTGGGAAACAGTAATGGTGCGACTCATCCAAGGCCCTCCCTGGAGGAAGGTATTGCAGATGCGGCTCCTGCCACGACTCCAGTCGCAGCTCCATCCGCAACTCCTGCTGTTGGTAGGGTATCCACTGAAGATAGAATTCCAGCTCCAGGAAATAGTTCCAAGTCAATTGTGGATGCCATAATTGCTGCTGGAGATAAGCATGCTGCTCTGCTGCGCGGCCTAGTTGAGCAATTTTCTTCAAGTCGCCAGGTACATATACCGTAGCCCCCAAGGATCAAAACCTTGTGTCATCGCACGGGGTGTTGATTCTTTTCCTGGCTCCAAATCTCGAGCCCCCAAGTTCCTGGATAGTTTACCCATGCATTTTGCTCTGTTTATTTTCAGCTTGAACTGTCCTTGCTTGATGCTTCTGGCTCAATAAAGGGTAAAGGCATTTCCATAGATCATCCTGAAGTGATGCAGTCTCCCTGGAGCAGCATAATGAGGTCATTAGGGACCAAGATCAGGAAATAAAATCTCTCAAAGGTCAACTCGACTCCTGTGAAGAGCAATTTAAAGAACTTGAAGCCGATATGCAGCAGCGACTCATGGAGAAAGACGAAGTCATTAGATCTTTGCGAGAAGGGCTGACTCTTAAATCTGAATTGATTGATCTGAAGGGAGACCACGCAAAGGAACTCGCCGCGCGAGATGAAAAATATAACTCGCTGTTCAAAGCCTTTGAGGGTTTTGGCTCCATTGTCAAATCAGCCATCCTGCAGCTTGCTGGTTCGTCTTTTATTCCTTTAATCATATATATTTTGGGTAACCAACGTGAGTCTCTGACTTGTTTCTTGCCTTTTCTTTCTTGACATAGGGCCTGAGGCCCCAGTGTCCCGCTCCAACTTGAAGGATCAACTGGTATATCTGTCTGACTTCAGCCAGCGCTTCTTAAAGGTTACCAAGGAAGTTATGACGGTAATCTCTCCTGCGACTGATGGCCCAACATCTTGCGATATTGGATAAAAACTGCTCAAGGCTCCGCATTATGTCTCTGATTGGAAACGATCCTCTGCTCGCACCGGAGCCACGCATGTCTTGACATTGATCCGAGCATATTATCCAGAAATAGATGTTGGCAAGATTGCTCGACACGGCCAGGCGATGAGTGCGGATGATACTGAACTGCCAATAAGCGAATACTTCGACATCTGGAAAGGGATGCGCGGCTATGCCACAAAATTTGTTGATAATTTAGATTTGGGCACTTATCTCGAAAAATTCAATCTTGATGGGAGCAAGGTGCCAAAGAAAAGTCCACAGGAGCTGATCATCCGGCTACTACTCCATCAACAGTATCTGGTGGCCCTTCTGCCTCGTCTGGCGGCGCCCTGATTATTAGGGCACCTGCGACTGCAACCGCGAGACAAGCCGCGCCAATTCCCACTCCTGTAGCTCGGAAGAAGAAAAATAAATAATGTGGGACATGCCCGTTAGTCTGTAAGACATTCATGTATTATAAACTGTATTTTGGTGACCATAAGCAGGTTCTTTTCATGATAATTCCATTAAGTAGACGCTCGCGCGGCTCAGTATTTCCTAGGAACATGTGTGTTCAGGGTCGAGAGCGGCCATGATAGGCAATCAAGCTCGATTGACGCCACACCCCAGTACTTTGGCCGCATAATGCAAGACGCTTCTAGCTTAAGGATTGCCACTCGTTTGGCAAAATTTGAGGTGCGATTGGTACTCCCGATGCTCGTAAGGAGCCCTCAAGGGTCAGTGATATATGACATTCAAAAGACTCAGCGACTCAATGATAGTTGAGGCGAAACGACAAGCCCTTGAATGTCAAGGGTGCCGGCTTTATTTCATAATCACTCGATGTTTTACAGGGTGTTACAGGATGATGCAGGCCCTTTAATGCGGGTTTTCTATTCCCCGCAGGCCATGCATACTTGATACTTGATACGTCCAAAACGTATCTACTTTCCCGAACACTTTTGCTATTGTTTTACCTCTAACTTGTGTGTTTTGAATACAACTAATGCGGACTAACGCTGTTTTCAGCAGAATTGCCCTGGTGTCTTGTTTTTGTGCAGAAAGTCAACTTTCGGGAAAAACACCAGAAAAGATCGCAAACCTCCTATTTTACCAGAAGACTCACGGAGCCAGAAGGGGAGTCAGAGATGGGCCACGAGTGGCCCAAACCACATGGTGGCGCGGCCTGGGGGCCCACCGCGCCAGCCACTGAGGAGGGCGACTCGGGCACCTCCCCGACTCCCCCTTTCGACTACTTAACCCTCTATGACCTAAAACGCGAGGGGGTCGTCCACTTCATCCAGAAACATCACCGTACGCTGCCGCCATCGCGAAACCTATTTCGGGGACCAGAAACTCCGTTCTGGCACTCCGCCGGGACAGGGAATTGGAGGAGATCATCGCCATCATCATCACCGACGCTTCTCCATCGACCATCCATGTTTCCCCCATCCATGTGTGAGTAATTCCCTGCTGTAGGCTGAGGGGGATGGTAGGGATTGGATGAGATTGTTCATGTAATAAGTTATAAGATCATTAGGGCATGGTGCCTAGTATCCGTTGTTAGTACTTATTGATGTTGTTGCAACTTGTTGAGCTTAATGTTTGTCACTAGGGCCCGAGTGCCATGATTTCAGATCTGAACATGTTATTGTTTCATAATGATATGCACTGTTTATTGATCATACCTGCAAGTTGTATGCACATATTGTTGTCCGGAACCCGAGGTCCCAAAGTGACAATAATTGGGACAGCCGAGGGGAATGGCTGCGATGTGAGGATCACATGTGTTCACGGCGTGTTAATGCTTTGCTCCGGTACTTTATTAAAAGGAGTACCTTAATTACCAGTAGATTCCCTTGAGGCCCGGCTGCCACCGGCTGGTAGGACAGAAGATGTTGTACAAGTTTCTCATTGCGAGCACGTACGACTATATATGGAACACATGCCTATGTTTACTTAGTACTTGGATGCTTTATCATTATTATCTGCAATGCCTATGTCTTGATTATTATATGAGCTATCTTATCCATGCAGCGCCCGTTCATCCATCCCTATGCCTACAGTGTTTTAATCCTACTGTTTACTGCAATCACTACTGCTGTCATTACTTCACTGCTGCTATTATTTCACCGCTACTACTGCTATAAAACTGTTGCTACTGATAATCTGTGTCGAGCAAGACTATTCACAGGTGCAGCTGAATTGACAACTCCGCTGTTAAGGCTCTCAAGTATTCTTTGGCTCCCCTTGTGTCGAATCAATAAATTGGGTTTTACTTCCCTCGAAGACTGTTGCGATCCCCTATACTTGTGGGTCATCAATACTCATCGCACTTAGTTGCGAATTAATACTCCTAACGGAGTGGGTTGAACACCTGATTGGTTCAATTTTGAGTCACTAAAAGCGATTCGGGTCGAGCATGATAGCTCCGATGTATGTCTCATGTTGAAGCAGAGAGCAAGTTTGTTACGCGATTAGCCGCACTGAGCTGCGACTTATGTCGAGGTGAGTTTGCTTTGTAAGGGCTCACGATAACTGAACCTCTTTGGCTGGGGTTGTTGATCGAAGCTGGGTCTATGCACATGCGCCATTTCTTGTCTTCTTTTTGTATCAAAGTGACCTCTGGGTCATTATCTTGCTGATGCGCGACTTCTCGGTGGGTATTTACCATCCGGTGGCTGCATCCTGTTGGCTGCTTCCGCGGTACCTCCAACGCAACTCGCTTTGAGCTGCGATTACCGATCTGCGACTGATATCCGTGTGAGGAGTTGGCGATGCAAGCTTCTTCTGCGAGTACTGAGCCTGCGTTCTCGCATTCTAACGCTCTCTGCCTGTCTCCATATATTGTAATAACACCGTTTGGTCCTGGTATCTTTAACTGTAGGTAGACGTAGCAGGGGCGGACGGTAAATTTGACATAGGCTTCTCTTCCAAAGATCGCATGATATGAGCTCTTGACTGCTACAACCTCAAAGTCTAGGAGCTCTGTGCGGAAGTTCCGCTCTGTTCCAAAGCTAACTTCAAGTGTTATCTTTCCGATTGGTCGCGTAACAGCTCCTGGGATTATGCCTTGAATTTCTTTCCTGGATGGTCGTAGCCTCGTCTCGGGTATATTCATTCTTCGGAGCGTGTCTTGATATAGGATGTTCACTCTTCCTTCTCCGTCCATTAGGACCTTACATAACTTGTATCCCGCGACTTCAGGCGTGACCACAAGAGCTGGCTGTCCTGGATCTCTTACTTCTGGGGGGTGATCGCCGCGACTCCAAATAACCGACTGCTCTGTCCAGCGACGGTACCTTTCTGGCGTTGAAGTCTGACCGCTCCTCCGACTTCCATCCGTTGTTTGTACCTCCACTGTATGAAACTGTCCTATGTTTCTTCTAGGTAAAACGTCAGGCCCTTGATGAGAGCTAGATTTATTCTTGTGCTGCATTGATCCGCTGCGAGCCGCGTCTGGCGTGTCATCTTCTTTCCACCTCCGGCAGTAATGACATTGCGCCTTTGTGTGACTCGCTGGCCTGCCATCTCTCCTACGATGTAAGTCGCAAGGAACGTTGAAGATCCCCTTGCAGTTATTTGGGAGTAAGGCCTTATCACTCCCTTGCTCCTTCATCTGGTGTGCGCGATGTTCAGTTTGCGCGACTTGCAATTTCCCTGTTGGGTTCTGTGATAAGCCGCCTGTCCCCTTATCTGTCTTTGCGTACTTGTCAGCTGTTGCCAAAAGCTGGTCGAAACTATCAATCTTGTGCTCAGCGCGACTTAATTTGTGCACCAGCGGCTCGAATCTACAGTTCTTCCTCATAGCTTGTATTGCAGCCTGTACTGTTAAGTTTTTGGCGGAGTCAAGGATCTCCGCGATTCTCTTGATCCAATCACCGCTTGATTCGTCCTCTTTTTGAATGCATTGTCTAAGATTTTTCATGTCTTCTGTTTGGAATCTGTTGATGAACTTGTCCTTCAAGTCTTCCCACGTGCTTATTGATTTTGATGGCAGCCTTAACAGCCAATCCCTGGCTTCTCCCTGTACCGCCAAGTGGAAATATTTCGCACGTACTTCCTGAGTTACATCAGTCCCTGTCATGCTTGCCTCGTAGTCTTCTATCCATAAGGCAGGGTCTTGGTCACTGCGATAGGTGGTGACTCGCTGCGACTCACCGAAGTTCGGGGGGAAGCGAGTGAGCCGTATTTCCTCTCCAAAACATGCTGGTCCTTTCAATAATGAATAGGAGTTTACTGGTGCTGAATCTTCATCTGAATCAGTTTCAATCTGGGATGGCTGAGTCGCTCCGGACGTCCGTGACTCGCCTTCTATCTTCTTTTCTTTTTCCAATGATACCTGCAAACCTGCTAGCTGGTTGACCACTTCCTCGACGCTGCATTTTTCTCCTCCCCATGATACCTCGTTTTGCGGCTCATTGGGCGTGACTACATACATATTTGCTTGTTGTAAGGCAGCGGTTTGCAGTAGGTCGATCGCATGGCGAGCTTCCTTATCAGCTCGTGTGTCTCCAACCGGTGCTATTCGACAATATTCCTATCGCGGCATACATGTTGCTCTCCGGGTCGCCGTGGATCTGTGGTTTCATCTCTCCTCTGTCCATCTTGATCTGATGCTTTTGCTGCCAACGACGAAGTCGCCAATCTTCTTCTTGGAGTTTCTTGCGCTCAGATGTCATCTTGGTTCGGACCGCCTGATGTTTTGGCTGCTGGCGACGGAGTCGTCGACCTTCTTCTTGGAGTTTTTCGCGCTCAGCCGCGAGTCTTTGCGCCTCTTCACAGAGTTCCGTCCTGATAGCTTCAATTTCCTCAATCTTGGGGTCTCCTTCCTGATTTGGTAGAGATCCCCAAACAGGTCTTGACGGGACGGGGATGGGTAGTTTTGCTGTAGCTTGTTGTAGCTCCTCCAACACGCGGACCCTGACCGGCCGCAGTTCCTCCACCGATTCGCTGCCTTGAGTCGTATCTATAGGTCTGCGACTGACGGATCCGACGAAAACTTTTACTGATCCGATGGGAACAATGTATCCAAACTCGATGTGATCTGCCTCGGGTCCCCACTCTGAGTCGTCGATGAAGGGGACTCCATTGATGTCTTCAACTTGGCCGATGGCGATGTCCTTGAAGCCTGATTTCGATCCTGCGCGGAACGTGACGCTTTTGACCATAGGCCCCACGGTGGGCGCCAACTGTCGTGGGTTTGTCACGTCAGGTGTCATAGATGACTTCGTAGGTGTGGGATTACGCGAGTCAAGCATCTCCGAGCTTGGGATCGCAGGAACAAAGATCAACACAGATTTACCCAGGTTCGGCCCCCTCAATGTGAGGTAAAAGACCTACTTCCTGCCTACCCTAGATTGGTATTGATATGATAATCGGGGTGTTACAATGGAGGCGATCCGATCTGGTACTCGCCGTATGAGCTAGGGTTTAGGGCTTGATAGCTTGACCCTGTCTAAGTTCTGCGAGTCCTCTTTATATACACAGAGGTTCGCTAGGTTACAAAGGAAACTTCCTCCACAAGGAATACATCAACTAGAACCTACTCGGAGACTAACTCCTCCTCACGTCTTCCAGGATATGTCTTCTAGATCCTTCTCCTTGTGGCGGTTCAATGTTGGGCTTGATCCATGTGGGCTTTTATCCGTGCGAGTAAAGTAAGTCGCACTGGGCCGCGGGTTAATCCAGAAAGTATTCCCCCGACAGCCGTGGCTACTGTTTTCACAACCTCAGCCGCAACAGGAGAAGCTTCAGGCTGATCTGGAGTCGAAGCTCTCACGGTTGGAGGAGTTGGAGGTCGCACAGTCTCGGCACTACGAGTAACATAAGACATACAACATAAGCAAGGCTATTAACAAGCAGAAACTTGAGTACAAGGAAGTTCAGACGCATACCTGTGCTCTTCTTCCTCTTCGCTATCAAGGTTGTCAAAATTGGGGCCTCCAAAACATAGCTCTCCACCCAACTGAGGTGGAGGAGCCGAGCTCAACGGGCTCACGTCCAAAGGAGCAGCTGTGGTCATAGGAGACGAACCCGAGTCTCCATCATCCCTCAAATCCTCCTTCGCGGGTGAGCTCATAGAGGAAGACACAACTTGGGCCGCCCGATGACGCTTGCGAGTAGGGACCTCGCTCACATCGTCAGTCGCGGCAGGCTCCTTGTCCTGTACTTCTTCAACCCTTCCTCTTCGACCTCTTCTGTGGGAGATGTGGTAGCTGAAGGTAGAGGCGATTCGTCTCCTCCCTTCGCGGTTACCGTCACCTCTGTTTCGTGAGTTGGGCCATCTTCGGGAAGAGGAGGAAGGGTTGAGGCGGTCGAGTGGCCCTGCATACAACATACAGTAGTCGAAAATCACAAAGATGCATAGCAAAATAACAAAAGCAGGAGATCATAAACTCGATAGATTCACTAACCTCTGGCAAAGGCTTTTCAGCCCCATAAGGATCGACAGGGCAGTCGACGTTGCAGGGCTCGCTGGACTTTGTGCTGGTGATGGACCGCACGTGCGACACCAGCTCGTTCTTCGACAACTCTTCCTTGCTCATTCGGGTGGCGTCGAGCGCACCCTCGTACTCCCACATCGGGTGGGCACGAGCGCGGAGCGGCCACACCCGCATCTTCACAAAGGTGGCAATTAGATGCACACCAGTGACGCTGTTAAGCAGTCCTCCAATTGTCTCCAGCAGAGGCGCCGCTTCCGCCACTTCTTCAGTCGAAAGCTCGTGGTCCCAGGCTTTTGTCCTAGCGGCTATACCAGCAGTCGAAAATGCTGGGACCCCTTCCTGGTCGACGCGCACATAAAACCACCTTTTCCTCCACCCTTGCGCCGAGTCGACTGGCTTCAGGGCAAAGTATCGGGTGTCGCTGCGCACCTGGATTTGAAGGCCTCCGACTGGAAAGGTTCGGCCGCCTCGTTTTTGGGCCGGACCATGAAGATAGATTTCCAAAGGGCCCAGCTGGGAGCAACTCCCAGGAAACACTCACACAATACCATGAAACAGGCAATGTGCATAATGCCGTTAGGGGTGAGATCAGGGATCTGCACCCCATAGGCGTACAGCAAACCACGAACGAAGTCGTGGAGGGGAAAAGATAGACCCCTGGGCAAAAACTCCGCAAAACATACGCGCTCGTTTGCGCGAGGCTTGGGGAGTACCTCTTTTGATGGCGCGCAGACGGTAAGCTGGTCCGCCGGCGGCAGCAATCCGTCCTCGCGGAACTTCTCGAGATGGGCTGCCTTGAGTGTGGACTTCATCCAGTCACCGTCGCTCTTCTTGAGGTCGACGGCGGCCGCAGATGTGCCAGCCGCAGCTTTCTTCCCCTTCAGAGCGGCCGCGTCAGTCGCGGGCGCATCGGTGGCAGAGGCTTTCCTTTTTGGCGCCATGGCAGTGGTGGCTAGGGAGAGCAGCAAAAGCTTGGGCGCAAGAAACAATGGAGCAGGAGCGCGAGGAAGAAGAAGGAACAGGGGCGGCGCGCAGAGCAAATGGCTAGTAAAAAACAATGCCAGCGCCGCTTCCCCTATTAACCTCAAATCAAAGGCAATCACAGCCATTCAGATCCAAACCGTGCGCTACGCACGCAATCTCACCGTACACGTGGCAAACGCGGAGGGCAACCGTCGCCGGCCACTCCGCCCACTACGCACGTAAAAAGAAGAGCCATCATCACGCCTCTGCAAAAAAGTGGGCCCGTGTGGTCAAATCAGGTCAAAACGGCACCGTCTTCGGTCAGCTCTGCACAAATGGGCCCACCGATGCGTCATGTCCCATCCATCGCAGCATAACGCACGCCACGCGTGTCAGGAATCGCAGTCGAGGTAAACGTCACCCGTGACGTCATTGAAGCATCTGTTCAGAAATACATTCGAGTTTGCCCGACGCATAATGGTCACTCGATTGCCTTGTTTAGTTTGGGTGTGACAAATCCTTCTTACGGCAAAATTGGTCACTCGACCGTTCCTTCGATTGAGTCATATTACTCCCATCGGGAGCGTATTCAAAAAATTCTTCGACTGAAGATGCTCAAGACAATGATTGAGATTATCCTCCATTTACAAGTAATACAGCATAATCTCGGGGGCTACTCCCATCGGGAGCACTGTCGTGCACCCGATAGAATTATGGCACAAATTTCTTCGATTAACATATGCAAAGTAAGAGGATTTTGAGATTATCCTCCATTGCAAAGCAATAAAGCACAATCTCGGGGGCTACTCCCATCGGGAGCGCTGTCGCGCACCCGATAGCATAACAGCAAATATCAGTCGACAAAGGACATGACTCGTCCAACAAAGTTCAAAAAACATACTCGAAACATTCCCGAGTTGCGTCCGTCGCAAATACCTCGGATGCTGCACGCATAGTGCAAAGGTAAGACCCGCCGAACTTTCGAGCTGGGCTAAGGACCGTTCCAGCAACGTCAATCCTTATACTTTTCGTGTCAGCGGACATGATGAAAAATCCCGACGGACGCGTTGGGTAAAATTCAAAGTTATACTGCAGATCAACTCAGTAAGACCTCAGCGGCCTAGTCGAATTTTGACCAGTTTGTTCCAGATTCGAGTCCGGGGACTCGAGTTTGATTGAAAGCTAGTAAGGTTTTACCCGAATGTGTAGTTAACCAGTCCCGATCCGTCGAGTGTACTGAGCCTGCTAAACTATTATCCCTTGATCATCATAAGCAGAAACCACAGTTGATGAGATACTCGACATAGCCAAACATGTGCTACTCATACAGGAATTCCAAACTATATATACAGAATACAAAACATATGACGTGCACTTACGAAAGAGTCCATGCCTGATTCTTCGAGTCAGCTAAGTACTCGGGGGCTACTGACATGGGTATACATCTCGGGTACCCTACCATGAGGGTACCTGGTGCACGTGACGACTAAGGCCCAATAGCGAAGAGCCTACTCGAAGCCCAAGACAAGAGGCCTAAGAAGATGGAGTACCCTCCAAGATTAGACATAGGCATAGTCGGTTTAGACTTTCCTTACGTGTAAACTAGGTCGGTTACGAACTCCCGAGACCCAGCCTATTTAAAGGCTGGGAGGGGTGCCGATCTGGGAGAAGCCATACTCGAACCACCAAAGCTCTTGCGAGATCGACATCTCGCCGGAGCCTCCTTGTAATCGCATAATCTCACACGATCAATAACAGACAGGCAGGAAGTAGGGTCTTTACCTCCACCCGAGGGGCCTGAACCTGGGTAAATCTTTGCCTCTGCTTGTCAGCCGACGAAACTATCAGTACTACCACGTTCTCTCCCCATAATCTCAACCCTAGGTCCTTAACCATGGGATTTGATGAGGGTACACTTCGTCACCTCCTATATAATGAGGGGGCATCACATGTTGTAACCTATAATGACTTGATAACTATAGACATGAGGGGGAGCAGGCGGCTTGATGCTTAGGGTGGGCAAGTGTGAAGGTAGTAGGGGGAGGAGCACCCGTAATCATGGCCTGGGGAGTAAGAAAGTTTGATGAATCTCATAATAAATCTCGGTGTCGTTATCATGTTATGGTTGCTTGTTTATCGGTATATCGACTATGCGCCAACGACGATAACATGTTTTTTTTTTAGGCGGAAAACAGTAGGGAAGGCCCCTACTGTTTAATTTTCTATTTTCTCACTTATAAACACGGTGTCCATAGGCTGAGTAAATGTGGTTCGAGTTAACATCAAGTGTCATGAAAAACATAATTTCGTCACGTAGAGACAAACTCACAGTGTTCAAAGATGAATCTAGTCTCTGAAAACTTCATTTGTCACAATTTGAACAAGATTTCGCAAACAATTTTGTTTTATACCACATTAATTTAGTGGCTAGATATTACGACGACAAACATAACTTGAGGCACGAAACGTCATTTTATTTGGGGGGATAAAAGAATGTAGTATTAGTATACTCTTAGTTACAACCAAATTTCACAGTGCATTCTCCATGTGTTATACTCCCTCCATTTTTTAATATAAGATGTTTTAGGTGGTACACATGTTGTTTATATACACACTAAAATGAGTGAACATATAAACTAAAATGTGTCTACATATATTTGTGTGCATGTGAATGTGGACAAAAACTAAAACATCTTATATTAAAAAACGGAGGGGTACTATATAACACTACTCGCTTGCGCACGTTTTTCATAAGTAACTTTGACCGAACATGCACTCCGATTGGCTGTACAACAACAGCACAAGAGACCCGTTGGCTGTTGCATGGCATATGTGGTCACTGCCCGGTCAGCTATATATATGAAATCGAAACTCACACTATATATCCTACCACTATCTGTCACTCGTGTGTTTCTGAATGTTGTTCACGTTTCGGGCGAGCGAAGCGAAAACGTTTTTCCGACAGGAAACGTGCTAAACGGACAAGTACGATGCAATCAGGTTCACTGTTGCAGGTGTTGTTTTATGTTGATACAAATTCATATGAAAATATAAAGTGAGAGGCTAAGTACGATACGGATCGTTTCCGAGTCAGATTGCAGCTGACTTAGGGTTTTGCACCACCATAAATACATCTTGTAACCCGCCGGTTGGGATAAGTCGCATGTTGTAAATCTCCGTCGTTTGTAACCTCACCTGATATAGTGAAGTATTGCTGGCTGGCGCCCATGATTTTTTCTCCTCCGTTGTTTGAGGGGTTTTCCACGTTAAATCTCGTGTCCCCGTTGGTTTGTTCTTTCCGCTCTTCATCGTTTTGTTGCTATCATTTATAACAGCAGGTTCCGTGCGCCCTTAGGGCATGTACAATGGTTATATTTTAGCGTTGACACGTAGGATAATTGCTGAGATGGAGAAGAGAGAACAGGAAAAAAGAGTCTTGTCTTATCTTAACTAAGAGATAATCTCTTAGCACAATATGTCTCACCACAATTTTCGGATATCTGATTATTAAAGATAAGACTAAAAAATAACCATTGTACATCATATTTTATTATCATATCTAAACTAGTGGCAAGACTAAGATAAGACGGTTTTATCAACCATTATACATGCCCTTATCGGCGAGTGACGCGCACAGAAGAATGCCACATGCCGCGAGCAGGCCATGAACATGTACTGAAAATCCATGTATAAAGGCTGACCGAGCATGCAGCGCTCGGTGCTATGAAATTATGCACATTTTACAATGTAGTTCAGACTTAACCTTCCAAAACAAACTTTGCGCAATCTACCATTAAAAATACTGAAAATCCATGTACGAAGACTTTGGTTCAAATGATACTATGGTCCGTCAGGTTACCGAACTTGATGGTCGCGAAAACAGAGAACCACCGCAATTTCAGTGAATTTTGAAAAAGTTATGCATCCCGGTTGGTTTGCGTACTTCATACGCAATTATGGTGGTATTTTGAAATTTCAATACGGGGCTGTTAACGGCTATCCGAACCGGCCGTCTCCGTGTTGTCACGTCACCCCTGAGTGACAGTGCCCCCCGTCAGAAATCGGTTTAGCCTGTGGCCAAAATCCAACATCGGTGCTATTTAAATGCAACCGGTGCAAAACTGGTGGATATTTTTTTAAAAAAACTGAATATCGATGGATTTGCTAGCTTCATGCTAAATTTTGTGGTGGTTTTTTTGAAATTTTCTCCTGATTCCTCTCAACAGAGGTTACCGATATGGCAATGGTCACAATGGTCGTAAAAGAAGTACGGGAAAAAACAGAGCAAGCACGATGCCACAGTTGACTCTAGGATTCAACGAGGCAACTCCATATCAACCAGGGAATCAGATCTAGCGCCCTCCATAAGTGTCAGTGTCGGACATGTTATAAACCAAGCACATCATCAAATAAAGCTTGTTGCCTTCCTGACGCGTGACGCGGCTCCAGGGTGCTCCCCATCGCGCGGTACCTGACGCTGCTCTTCTTCTCTTCCTGCATGCTGTTAGCTGCTGGCCAGCCACACTCTGCTACTGCTCGTCGGCCGCCTCTCGCTGCTGCTCCTCCGTGCGATGGCGTCGCACTGGTCGTCGCTGCTGCTCGCCGGCCGCCAGTGCTGTAGCTCCTCCTACGCGCTTGTAGCCGTTGCTGCTTGCTGGCTACTCTGTTGCTCTCCCCTCTCTGATGTGGTGCTTCCACGCGACGACACCCTTTCCGCATGTCGCTGGAGAAGATGATTAGTTGGGCCTCACCCGATCTGACTCCGACTGGCTCCGACGACAGACCTTTAAAGCGCTAGCTAGATTAATGTCCGGCGAGGTTTTTTTCCGATCGCTGTAGGCGTATATTAATTATTAATTCGCTTAAAAGCAACGTAAAACTAGGTGCATACAACAGTTTTGCATATCACTCTCGCCGCAACTATCAAGCACTCACGTCTTTCACTGCCTCCGGAAAAAAAGAGCACCGGCAGCTGATCCACACTTTGACGTTGAAAAAAGGGGACGTGAATGAGCCGTGATAGCTACCAGCCCCGTAAAACTGGGTCTAACCCGAGGTTGAATGGGTCACAGCGATTTCTACATGGTCGACATATGAGGTTAGTGTCTTTTATGGGAAATACCTCATGTTACAAAAGTTGTTTCAAATTGGTACATGTGTCTATCGATTTTGTTGCGTAAGTACGATGAAATGCCGCGGTGATTTTTGGACTTATGCTAAACGGGATTTCTCCGATTCTACTGATGACGCACAAGTATAGCGGATCGCAACAGTCTTCGAGTTAAGTATTTTAAGACAAAATTATTGATTCGACACAAGAGGGGCAAAAAAAAATTATAAGCCTTAACAGTTGAGTTTTCAATTCAACCTCACCTGAAAGTGATCTTACTTGACAAATTTTATTAGTACCAACGGTGATATGACGGTAGTGGAAAATTGGTAACATCAGTAGTAATACAATAATAGTAACGAGAGCAATAGTGAGCAAAAACATCAACACTAATAGTAAAAGATGGACCGAGGTTTATAGGTTCAACAGAAGTATCTCTCCAAACAAAATCACAAATGTTGGGTGCACAAATTATAGTTGGGTAATTGACAGAATTGAACTAATTTATGATAGAGCATCCAATTTATCAATCATACGTTGGTATGTATATAGTTGTAACTACTTGCAATAAGAATTCGTACAACATCTTTTGTGCTACCCTCCCGTTTCAGGGGGGGCAATAAAGAACTTACAGTAATTAATAAAGTTACTCATTTTACAAAGCACCGGAGTAAAGCATTAACACTTAATGAACACATGTAATGTTCAAGTTAAAGCCTTTCCCTTTGATATCCCAATCATGCCACCTTAAGGTCTCCGGTTCTGGACAATTAACAGGTGCATACAACTTGCAGATATGATCTAAACCATCAATTATATTCATGAAAACATAAAGAGTTTAGATCTAAAATCATGGCACTCATGCACTAGTGACAATCATTAAGCATGACGAAGTCATAGTAACAATAATTCACGAATATAGTACTGATCATAATGTAACAATTCATTATATCCCAACAAATACAACACCGATTACATCAGATAAATCTCAATCGTGTAAGGAAACTCATGAGAACATTGTATCGAACAACATGGGAGAGACTACCATCATCTAGCTACTGCTATGAACCTGTAGTCCATGAGGGAACTACTCACACATCGTCTTGGAGGCAACACGGTAGATGAAGATGGCTCTAGAGGTGGATCTCTTCCCGGTAGGGTGCCGGAACAGGACCCTGAAAACCCCGAAATAGGGTTTCGGATGGTGGCGCCGCTCTATATTGTGTTTCTGGAAAAATCTTCCAGGCTTTGTCGTTTGTAGGTAAAGAAGGATTTTATAGGCGAAGACGCGACCCGAGGCGGTGGCCAGGGCACCCAGGCGGTTGCCGTGTGGGGCCCTCGGGTGGCCCCTCGCGTCACCCTTTGGTTCTGTGGTGTATTTCCTCCGATAGGAAATATCCGTAAAAATTGGTCAAATTTTGATAATATTTTCTTACTAGTTTTTGTGAAATACAAAAACAGCATATAACATGAAGAGACACTTGGCATCTTGTTAATAGGTTAGTCTAAGAAAATGCCACAAAATGATATTAAATCATAATAGAAATATGTAGCGCATAAGGATATAAAAGTAGCATGAAGCAATCAAAAATTATAGATACACTTTGGACGTATCAACTACAAACGTGTTTTTTATGACGTTGTCTCTGATCGGCAGATGTTAGATGTGTTGATGGTTTTTATTGTAAACAGCGGTATACCCTCCATCGTTTTGCTACAATCAAATGGAGATTTATTGTATGCCTTATTTGATGCACAAGTGTGTTGGAAATATTACATAATTTGTTTTACACAACATTACAAATCACACGAGAAATGTTTTTTTACACAAAATTACAGATAACAGGAGAAATGTTGCGTGTGTACTAGAAAATGTTACATGAGGAGGCTCAGTGTTGCATTTACGGGATGTGCTTGATTTCATGACATAAGCAATCGTGCCACGGAGGAGGTGGTTGATTTTCCCTCATCAACGGGCAGATGGCTACTACTTAGTTATGAAAATCCTTTTTCTTTGGACAAAGGACGAGATCCAAAGGCCCTTGAAGCTGTATTAGCCTATTAAGCGGTGGGATTACAATTTACATAGGGCCCCTAAAATAAAAATCACAACATAACACTTGCATTTTACAAAAAGCTCGATCACAGACAAAGATCTAGAAATTACAACTCGGTAATTCTCCACCGCGGATGCATCAAAGACTATAGCTCCAATGCCGGACCTGTCTCGCTGCCGCCTGGGAGAGGGGGGAGGGGAGTGATACGTCTCAAACGTATCTATAATTTCTGATGTTCCATGTTGATATTATACCAATTGTTACAGGTTTATATACACTTCATAGCATTTTTATGCATTTTCTCGGACTAACCTATTAACAAGATGCCACAGTGCCAGTTCCTGTTTTCTGCTGTTTTTGTATTCCAGAAAAGCTAGTCTGGAAATATTCTCGGAATTGGACGAAACTTGGACAGAACCTCCTAGTTTTCCAACACGTACACAGAGTTCAAATGAGAGACGGAGGGGAGCCACGAGCCAGCCACACCATGGGGCGGCGTGGGCCCCCCTGCCGCGCCGTGGGGTGGTGTGGGCCCCACGGGCGTCTCCAGCCGCCGCCCTTTCGCCTATTTATTCATCTTCACGGGAAAACCCTAGATACCCGAGCCATTATCCACAAAAAGTTCCAGAGACGCCGCCGCCGTCAACCCTAGCTCGGGAGGGTTCAGCTCTTCCCGGCACCTTGCCGGAGAGGGAAATCATCACCGGAGGGCTCTACATCACCATGCCTGCCTCCGGAGTGACGCGTGAGTAGTTCATCCTTGGACTACGGGTCCATAGCAGTAGCTAGATGGTTGTCTCTCCACTCTATGCTATCATGTTTAGATCTTGTGAGCTGCCTATCACGATCAAGATCATCTTATTGTAATACTACATGTTGTGTTTGCTGGGATCCGATGAATATTGAATATTGTGTCAAGTTGATTATCAATCTATCTTATATGTTATTTATGATCTTGCATGCTTTCTGTTATTAGTAGATGTTTTGGCCAAGTAGATGCTTGTAAGTCCAAGAGTGAGTATTTATGCTAGATAGTGGTTCATGCCTCCGGTAATCTGGGAGAGTGACAACAACTTCTAAGACTGTGGATGTGCTGTTGCCACTAGGGATAAAATAACCGATGCTTAGCTTAAGGGTGCGCCGTTAGGTCTAATGCATTTGTTTACATTACGCACATTACTTAATGCGATTATCCGTTGCTTGCAACTTAATACCAACGGGGAACTCGGATGACAACCTGGAGGTGAATTATTAGTCATAGACGTTGTTGGATAACGGTCTATGTATTTTGTCGTAATGCCCACATGAATATCATAGTAATCATCATGTCATATATATGCATTGTCATGCGCTTAATATTTTGTCAATTGCCCAGCTGTAATTTGTTCACCCAGCATGTTAGTTATCTTTTATGGAGAGACACCACTAGTGAACCGTGGACCCCGGTCCATTCTTTTACACTGATAATACAACCAACTGTAAACATTGTTCCTTTTCATTCTCTGCAATTTACTACTGTTTTCCACACCATACGTTTAATCCTTTATTTTCAGCAAGCCGGTGAGATTGACAACCTCACTGTTTCGTTGGGGCAAAGTAGTTTGATTGTGTTGTGTGCAGATTCCACGTTGGTGATCGAGTAAACGGCGCCACCAACAATCTTCAGAAGTGATTTCTTACTCCTACTGGTTCGATTAAACCTTGGTTTCATACTGAGGGAAACTGCTGCTACACTGCTTCATACCTTCCTCTTGGGGTCTCCCAACGAACGTACGATCCACGTCATTAAGCAACTTTTTCTGGCACCGTTGCCGCGGAATAAGAGGATTTTGCAAGGGAAGTTTCACGCTTCCAATTTCATTACTTTGTTTTTGTCTTGCTTAGTTTATTTTATTTTATCTTGTTTGCATCTAAATATCAAAAACACAAACAAAAAAATTAAATTTCTGCATCTAGTTTATTTCGGTTTGTTATTATGTCTAGTTCTTTACTTACTATCAATGGTTACTTTCTTTGAAACTAGTCCTATGGCTGAAAACAACATGAGAGAGCTTTATAAAATTTATCTTGAATTGGGACATGAAGTGTTTGAAGAGAAAATTAAAAAACCTATGGAAATTTATTTGCATGATGGTAGCAATGTTATTGCTAATGCTATGGAAGACTTTAAGCTTGGGGAGGCCGGTTATGATGAATATGATATTTTCAGTCCATCTACTATTGGGGATAAAATTCATTATGATTATTCTATGCCTCCAATGTATGGTGATTACAATGATGGCTGTGATAGTTTTACTCCCACTATTACTAATAAAATTGATTATGCTTATGTGGAGAGTAATGATACTTCTATGCATGTGGATCATGATAAGAATGATATATGTGATAGTTATATTGTTGAGTCTATTCATGATGCTACTGAAAATTATTTTGAGAGAGGAAAATATGGTTATAGCAATCTTCATGTTCTTAAAATTCCTCTCTTTATGATGAAAGTTTTGAGCTTTCTCTTGAGTTGCTTTTATATGCTGGTTGCTTTAAGAACAAATGGTCATTATGAGAGAGGGAGACACAGTTTCATGTATCTCAATAATATTAAGTCTCCTCTCTTTATGCTGAAAGTTTTGAAGTTGTACTTGATTTGCCTTCCTATGCTAGTCACTTTGTGTTTCATTGACTTGTTTTCTTATAAGGCTCCTATGCATAGGAAGAGTGTTAGATTTAAACATGTTTTATATATGCTTCTTGATGCTCTCTTTTATGTTTCAACTCTATCCTTATGTGAGCATCATTAAAATCTTTCTGCGCCTAGCTGAAAAGCGTTAAAGAAAAACGCTTATGGGAGACAACCCATTATTTTATTTCTGCATTTTTCTTTTCTTTTTGAGTCAAGGAGTTGTTTAATTCTGTAACAATTCCTTTGTATCTTTATTTTATCGCATTGTTGTGCCAAGTATTGCCTCTAATAGGAAGATGATGCTAGATTTGGATTTCTGCGCAGGAACAGATTTCTGCTGTTCACCGTTTTACTTCTGTAAAATCACAGAAAAAATATTTAAATCTGCAATTTTTGTGTGTGATCCTCAGATACGTACGCATCTTTCGTTAGTTCAAAAATTTCGATCTGAGCAACGTAAGTGTCTCGAAAAAATTCGTCTTTACAGACTGTTCTGTTTAGACAGATTCTGTCTTTTATTTTTCGCATTCTCTCTTTTACTAGTGTTGAGTGGAATTCTTTTTTAGGTTGAAGAGTTTCACATAACATCAGTGGCAGTATTTAATGTTAAAAGTAACGGTCATGTTTGTGTCCTCATAGAACATGTGAGTTTTTGATTGTGCACTAACCCTCTAATGAGAATTACTCTGAGTTTGGTGTGGCGGAAGTTTTCAAGGGTCAAGAGAGAAGGATGATATAATGTGATCAAGAAGAGTGAAGAGATTAAGCTTGGGGATGCTCCCATGGATTATCCCAGCATATTTCAAGAAGACTCAAGCGTCGAAGCTTGGGGATGCCTTGGGCATCCCCTTCTTCATCAGCAACTTATCATGTCATCTCTAGTGAAACTATATTTTAATTCTTTCACATCATATGTGCTTTACTTGGAGCGTCTGTGTGCTTTTATTTTCAGTATTTTATTTTTCTTATGGTCAACTTGATTGGACCCTAGCATTCTTGATTGGGAGAGAGACACGCTCCTCTTATTCATATGAATACTCCTATTCTTCACTTATACTTGCTGAGTATTCTTATCTAGCTATTGCTATGCTTTTAGCTCATGTTTTGCATGCATCTCTTATTCAGAGCTGTTAGTTCTTTTAAAGAAAGTACTCTCTTGCTTCACTTATAATTGTTTGGAGAGTTTATGTTGAAATAAATTGATTGGTGTTTGGTTGGAACAGAAAATGTTGCATGTGGTAGATGGTATAATGGAAAAAGCTTACATATTCTTGTAGATCACTGTATTGGATAATTTGATACTTGTCAATTGCTTTGAGTTATCAAGTAGTTCATGTTTAATCTTTTGTATCATGTAGTTAAAACATATTAATGAAGAACTACCGTAAAGCTCGTTGAAATTTGGTTTGCATGATTGGTATCTCTAAGATCTAGATATTTTCTAGTAAAAGGGTTTGGTTAACAAGGAAGACAGTGTAGAGTCTTATAATGCTTGCAATATGTTTTTATATAAGTCTTGCTGTGTCGGTTGATATCCTGTGTTTACTTCAAATAACCTTGCTAGCCTAAACTCTGTACTGAGAGGGAATGCTTCTCGTGCATCCAAAACCTTGAGCCAAAATCCATGCCATCTGTGTCCACCATAACTACCTATATGTGGCATTTCCTTGCCATTCTAAGTAAATTTTTCATGTGCTACCTTTAAACTATTCAAAAATTATTACTCTTTTTGTGTCAATGTTTACCAAGCTCATGAGGACGGGGTGGATGTCTTTATGTCAACTGTCAAACAGACTTTACCACCAGACTAGCGGCATATACATCCGCTTATCCATTAATTTTGCAAAACGAGCTGGCAAATGGGGTGCCCAGTCCCAATTAATTACAACTTTAACCGCTTAATTCTCTTCACATTTTTGCCCTGATTTATCAGTCAAGCAATGACAAACAGTGAAATATCTGCATGTGTAAACAAAAGAGAAGAGGGATGATCTGCCTTGCTGGTAGAAATAACGTCCTTCATGGGAACCGCTCTTGAAAATCCCTCCAAAACTTATTTTTACTCTCTTTATGATTTCAAAAACTTAAAAAGCTCTAGCACATGATTTAATCCCTGCTTCCCTCTGCGAAGGGCCTTTTTTTTACTTTTATGTTGAGTCAGTTTTCCTACTTCTTTCTATCTCAGAAGCAAACACTAGTGTCAACTTTGGTGCAACAATTTTTATATGCTTGTATATTGCACTTATTATATTGCTTTGTGTTGACAAATATCCATGAGATATATATGTTGAAAGTTGAAAGCAATTGCTGAAACTTAAATCTTCCTTTGTGTTGGTTAAATACCTTTTACTTAGAACCTATTGCTTTATGAGTTAACTCTTATGCAAAACTCTTTGATGCTTGTCTCGAAAGTACTATCCATGAAAAGTTTTTGCTTATATGATTCAGTTATTTGCTCATTATCTACTTGCTAGCAAACTATAGACCATTGACCTGGATCACTTCATTCATAACATTTGCTTTACAATACTATTTGATCAAGATTATGATTGTAGCATGTCACCTCAGAAATTATTTTGTTTTTATCGTTTTACCTACTCGAGAACGAGTAGAACTAAGCTTGGGGATGCTTGATACGTCTCAAACGTATCTATAATTTCTGATGTTCCATGTTGATATTATACCAATTCTTACATGTTTTATATACACTGCATAGCATTTTTATGCATTTTCTGACACTAACCTATTAACAAGATGCCACAGTGCTAGTTCCTGTTTTCTGCTGTTTTTGTATTCTAGAAAAGCTAGTCTGGAAATATTCTCGGAATTGGACGAAACTTGGACAGAACCTCCTATTTTTCCAACACGTACACGGAGTCCAAAGCAGAGACGGAGGGGAGCCACGAGCCAGCCACACCATGGGGCGGCGCGGGCCCCCCTGCCGCGCCGTGGGGTGGTGTGGCCCCACGGGCGTCTCCAGCCGCCGCCCTTTCGCCTATTTATTCATCTTCACGGGAAAACCCTAGATACCCGAGCCATTATCCACGAAAAGTTCCAGAGACGCCGCCGCCGTCAACCCTAGCTCGGGAGGGTTCAAAAGCTCTTCCCGGCACCTTGCCGAAGAGGGGAATCATCACCGGAGGGCTCTACATCACCATGCCTGCCTCCGGAGTGATGCGTGAGTAGTTCATCCTTGTACTACGGGTACATAGCAGTAGCTAGATGGTTGTCTCTCTACTTCATGCTATCATGTTTAGATCTTGTGAGCTGCCTATCATGATCAAGATCATCTTATTGTAATACTACATGTTGTGTTTGCTGGGATCCGATGAATATTGAATACTATGTCAAGTTGATTATCAATCTATCTTATATGTTATTTATGATCTTGCATTCTTTCCGTTACTAGTAGATGCTTTGGCCAAGTAGATGCTTGTAACTCCAAGAGTGAGTATTTATGCTAGATAGTGGGTTCATGCCTCCGGTAATCTGGGAGAGTGACAACAACTTCTAAGATTGTGGATGTGTTGTTGCCACTAGGGATAAAATAACCGATGTTTAGTTTAAGGGTGCGCCGTTAGGTCTAATGCATTTGTTTACATTACGCACATTACTTAATGCGATTATCCGTTGCTTGCAACTTAATACCAATGGGGAACTCGGATGACAACCTGGAGGTGGATTATTAGTCATAGACGCTGTTGGATAACGGTCTATGTATTTTGTCGTAATGGCCACATGAATATCATAATAATCATCATGTCATATATATGCATTGTCATGCGCTTAATATTTTGTCAATTGCCCAGCTGTAATTTGTTCACCCAGCATGTTAGTTATCTTTTATGGAGAGACACCACTAGTGAACTGTGGACCCCGGTTCATTCTTTTACACTGATAATACAACAAACTGCAAACATTGTTCCTTTTCTTTCTCTGCAATTTACTACTGTTTTCCACACCATACGTTTAATCCTTTGTTTTCAGCAAGCCGGTGAGATTGACAACCTCACTGTTTCGTTGGGGCAAAGTAGTTTGATTGTGTTCTGTGCAGATTCCACGTTGGTGATCGAGTAAACGGCGCCACCAACAAACTTCAGAAGTGATTTCTTGCTTCTACTGGTTCGATTAAACCTTGGTTTCATACTGAGTGAAACTGCTGCTACACTGCTTCATACCTTCCTCTTGGGGTCTCCCAACGAACGTGTTATCCACGTCATCAGGGAGGCAAGGAAGCAACATGACGTTCTAATGGAGCTGGGACACCTCCTTGATGGCCATTTGTTAGGAGGAAGAAGCACTATCATTGCAATGGAGAAGACACCATGGATGGCCGCATTTTGGACCGAAGAAACAATGGCGGGGCCGCGTCGACCACCAATGGGCCACTAAGGATGAACTCCAGTAGAGCATCTCACAAACATCTTCGAAGACTTGAAGCACACTCCAAAATCAAGACCTGGTGGAGCGGAGATCTCCTTCACCTTTGTCGCCATGACATCCGAGAGAAGAAGGACCAACACCCAAATCTGTGCAGTCAACAAGTTTATTATAGTGAGGAGGAACGAAGACCTGCTTCGGTTGCTGCTCGCGAAAAACATAACCAGTTGAAGAACGACATCTTGCCAAATGCCACCGGGGCAAACTAAATCTACACCTACTACCTTCAGGGAACGGCTATGCCTCCTCTCGTCCCCACTCCGGCGACAACGCCATCGGAGGGATAGGTGAGAGGATCCAGGGAGAGGAAGGAAAGACTAACGGTGGCGGATAGAACGAGAGGGTGCGAATGTTTTTTCGAGTGGCTCAATTATGACAATCTAAACGTACCTAAGCAAAGTAATTAAGAGAACTGAAAAATTCGTCTATCTCTCTTAAGATCGCATACCACCATACAAATTTCACGGAAGACACATTTTGTATTTTTTTTTTAAAGGGAAGTTGTATCTATTGTTAGAATACATCTTGCATGATTGAGCTTAGTGCGGAAAAGATCAAGCCTCAAGGCATCTATACCTATACCTATACCTACTATATATAAAAGACGGACATATTCACCTCAGTCCGCGGTGTCCACGTCACCCCCATTATTCCGTCCGTCAGATTGGAGAGTTTGACAGCCGCGATCGAGCCACGTCGCCCAGTCCCCCGCGCGCCACTGTAGCAGCACGCTTTTTAGCGTGCGGAGCTCACCCGGTTACCCGGTCGCGCCGGTCACCCCGCCCCGCACGATTTTTGGCGCACACACCGCGGGGCGTTACCCGGTCGCTCCGCTCGACGCGCGTGGACGCCGTCTCCCGCCGCCGTCTCGACTCCTCCACGGATTCCCGCCGCCGGCGCCGGCGCCAGGAGCTCTACCGGCCGCGATCCGAGCCTCGACGTTCTGTACTCCTCCACGGAATCCAGTTGCCGGCCCCAGCGCCAGGAGCTCTATCGGCCACGACCCGGCCCTCGGCGTCCTCTACTTTCCATCGGCGGCGCCATGTGAGGGCACGACAGGAGGGGTGGCAGCGGCGCCACACAAGAGCAGCAGAGGTTCCACGCGAGGGCAGCTGCTTCCACCGGTCCCTGATCTTGAGGTACGTTGTGCTCCTTCTTCAGATCCCTTCTCTGCATCCACCAGTCCTGCTCCTTCCTCAGATCCCTTCTTCTCCTCCTCTTTTCGGCCGCCGGCCAGGAGCTTTCCTGGGGGACGACTCAGACGATACGCAGCGAAGCAGTAGCCACATCCCGTGAAGTACTACGTTGCTCCACTCGTGCTGCCCCTGCTGCTCGCGCGCGCCGCTGCCGAGAATGGAGATCGGGCGGTCCGCCGCCGCCGTGCGCTGTTCCAAGGAGCACCAGACTACGCTGACTGGTACGTCTCCTATAGAACAACGACTGGTGGTAATCCTTTCAGAATCTGTGTTAACAGATTTCAGGTCTGTTTTGTCCACCATGATCCAAATTCCGAGCCGCCTGACCACGAGGATGCATGGAACATGCAGTGCACGGTGGGTTAACAAATTTTGGATCTATTTTTTCCAGCTCGGTACTTTCCTTTATTGCTTCCTTGATCTGTAGATTGAAGAACTAATCCCTCATAGCAATTTAATAGAAAATATGTAATTAATTGGCTGCAAGGATTAAAAAAATGGTGCACTTTCCCATAAGAATCAATACTATCGGATATACTGGGAGCAACAATGTAACAAACTGTTTAGATTTAGAAACTTCGTTAGATTAATTCACAGAACAATTCCATTAAAATATGTCCCTTTATACATGTGGAGAAAATATTGGTATTGGTACACTATAAGGATGGTGGTAGAGGCATGACAGTTTCAGAGTGTTATACTTTTTTCTAAACGTAAGCTCCTATCATGCACCGACTCTGATATGGCCTAAGCCCTGATAATCTTGGTTAGTTTGATAAAATAAAGAGTTTTATCTCTTAACCCACACATAAATCATGTGAGTTCTCTCCTCTGCCGCCTCCATCCTTCTCGAGATGATTAGTTCTTCGCTGAGGCGTCCTCCTCATGGTCCAGGTCTCGACGGCTATATGCTTTTAAGACAATCAGACATGGCCGAGGATATAATCAGCTCTGACATCTCTCTTATACGATATCTATCATGGCCAAGTCGACCAAGAGGTAAATGTTATTCTCACGATTGCATCAAGACCTGTTTTAGGCTATTTAATCGTGTCAGGTTCGTACTATTTTTCTTGAGCTCAGTACAGATTATGGTTTTATCTGACAATATCCATTTGTCCTTATGATTATTATTCTTGCTGTTAGGGCAATACCGATGGATGGCAACTTTGAGTTGTACCACCGGATGCTTGCGTGCAATAGGAGCACCCAGGGATTGTGCTTTTCATTTCAGGTATGTTATAAATAATTTTTTGTGATTAGTTAATATTTTAGAACATGGAGACTCGAAAGCCATGTTTTCCACAAGACCTGAGGAAGTTCATACATTAGATAGGACCACTGAACAAACAGGAACTTCATTGGCTCATTCTTAGGCCACTATCTGTTGTTCTCATATTGATCCTTAATTTAGGGTGATTAGATTATATCCCTCCATTTCTTAATATAGGGTGTATATTTTTCTTGCATATTCATAGTCTAACTTCCAAATTTTATTGGTAAATCAGTAATGGTAAGAATATTCATGTTTCTATTTGGGCCGCATCAAAGTGGCCAAATTATGATAATCCCCACTCATAGCATGTATTTATGACTGTTATGCTCTCACAAGGACCCCATAGATCTTAATCTAATTTCAGTTTAGCGAATGGAGATGATGATGCCATGTTTTAGAGATTATGAATTGGTTCAATTGGGTAATTGGCAATTAGTTTAATTGTGGCCTTGCGGGATCCTGAAGATAAAGAGGTTTATTCTTTTAGAGATCAAGACTCCTATTGGTAGAAGAAAAGAATGTGAGGTGGTCACTGATATTTACAAATTTGTTGTACAAAGAAACCATCGTTCCAGGCTATTGATGGTCACTCAAAATGGTTATTGGTGTAGTTAATAATCCCATTATATCTTGGTACCATGAGAGCTATAAAATGGTCATGTCCATGCTGAATATGACGGTGGTGCGCCTATAAGTGAGGCTGTTATTTTCCTATGAAGATCAATGAAAAAATGATGAAAATCGACGCTTGGTCGTGGTTTTCTTTTTCCATGATGATTTTATATAATCTGTACTCCGAACAATGTAGTGGATCTGATTTTAGGACTGATAGACTATATAGCTAAAAGTATAGCATGTAATATATATACTCTGTTTGGTGCATACTTCATAGATATCAATGTACAGTTAAAAACCTTGGAATCATTGCAATATCGATGCTTATAACATGTCCAACAGCTCGGCGTTGGTGTCATATCCTTTTACTATAGTATCATTTATTACTTTTTCAACAGTAGTTAGATTCCATGATGCACTACTATCGATTATAATTAAGGATACTATGATCATATGTTATGAATTGTTGCAATTTCAAAGGTTTTGTGCTCATGGTAGACTGCTCGAGATCTTCATGAACTTAATTTTGCATTAAAAAAGAATTAGATTATTTTCTACGTTTACTTCAAGTATTTCTTGAAGTGCCAACATACTTGAATAATATATTCAATCATGTTTTAGTCAAGCTAGCCCGTGCGTATCCCCATCTTTCCGTCGTCCCCGTGTCCGTTCTTTTTAGATCTGCAACATGCTGGATCCTAGGAAGGCGGTCTTCATCCCCAAGAAAGGCAAGCCCAGCGTTGTCATGTTCGTCTTATACATAATTATTCACCGTTTATTAATCAGTTCTATTGATCCTTCATTCCCCAGTATTATTAGGAATCCTACATTCCTCAATTTTATTACCACATGTGGTGCAGATACAGCTGAATGTAGTTGTCCTTTAGTGTGTATGTATAGTCCTCATGCTCTTCGCAATGCTCATTTCTTATCGTGTAATTTGGTTGTCTTTTAGTTCCGTACAAATTGCCCTTGAGTAATGCCTGAATGTTTATTGCAACTGTGACCCCCATGATTATTGGTTTTACTCTTTTGAGAGGAACATGTCTTAATTGGAATGCTTATAGATGGCCCCCACTGTCCATGTATTAAAGATACACCAAGGTAAGATGTGTTTAATCTCATAACACAAGCTATATTGATATAAATATCTTTTTATTTTACACAACACTGGATAATACTTTTCATAACAATACAGTTAATTGGAATTATAATGCATACTTACTACTCATCTACATCTTGGAGCGCAATACGTGAAAAAAGAAGGCCACCAGAGAATTATTCTATAGGTAAAATGTCCGCCTTGACGAAAAAGAAGTAACATTTAAATAAACCAAATGGTAGCATACCAAGTTGCTAATTTATCTTTCCATTCTTTTGCAGCAACTGCTTGCGCTTGATCTATATCAGAAAACAAAGCTAAGCAAACTACAGATTATAAAGTACTTATGCTTCTCAGATGGAGATCTTCCATCGCAGTAGCTATTTTATGGCCTTCTTTCGCTCCAAATATAATGTATAAAATAATGTGTTTTCGTAATACTACCAAGCATGAATACCGTACCAACCATTTATGTACAATTATTTGAAGTACCATTTTTGTTGTCAAATACTACCACTCTGATGTATATGCGTTTCTTCTTCTTACTTCTAAATAATTACCACCTTGATGTTTCTGCGTAGTTTCACCAGCAACTAACTTCTTGCATGCTCCTCCATGTTACTAACATAGATGATAACAATTTTACATCTACCATCCAAGCATGCAGCTTGCCTCATCACTACACCAACAGTTCCCTGTTGTATGAATAAAATTATCTCATCAACATTAATCACCTTTCAGTACAATAATATAACACAAAATACACTATAATATCCACACGCCGCGCCATCTTGCCTCTCTAATCAAGTTGAAATTTCGCTCTCAACAATTAAATGCGTATTTTTAGCAATCTCCTGTACTTGGTTTACTACTTAAGTCTAAAAAAAACCCACGACATGTCGATCCTTCGTTTTAAAACAAATTTCCTCAGACAAGAACATTTTTCAGATATATTTTATCATCACAACCTTCGAGGAACACCACACGTATCTGCACTGCTGGTATGCACGACGACACGTCACAAGGTCGATCGTCCTCTCGGCTGGACCCACTGCCGACCATCGCGTCATGGCCGTGCGCCACGTGTGCCACCGACATCGCGGTCCCACCTCTCCATTAATCAACTACCTGAAGACTCCGTGTGCAGTTCAGGATCCCGTAAAATGGCACAGACGTACTCCAGCCTTGTTCGAGAATCCAGATGTGTTTGAACTCGAACTTCTAGTCCCTCCTCCGGAAGCTTCAAGAAGGTTCCCTAGCCCGCCGGCGCGATGATCGTGTCGGCGCTGGCGACGGCGGTGGGCATCAACCTGGGCCTCACCGTGCTGCTCGCCGCCGTCTTCTCGCTCCTCCGCCGCCGCACGCAGTACATCTCCATCTACGCCCCGCGCCGCCCCCACGCGCCGCGCGACTCCTGGCTCGCCGCCGCCTGGCGCCGCTCCGAGGACGACATCCACGCCGCCGCGGGCCTCGACGGCGTCGTCTTCGTCCGCATCTTCGTCTTCAGGTCCCGAACCTACCCCATTCCTCTCTTATCCCCTCCATTCCTGCTCGTTTCGGTTGCTGACTGGAGCGTGCTTTGGGGTGGTGCAGCATTAGGGTCTTCTCGGTGGCCGCGGTGCTGGGGGTCGGGGTGCTCCTGCCGGTCAACTACCTGGGGGACCAGCTCAGCCTCATCGACTTCTCCGACCTGCCCAACAAATCCGTCGATCTCTTCAGCATCTCCAACGTCAAGGACGGATCTAATAAGTGAGATTTTCGTAACCCCTGATGCTAATTTTAGTAATTTGGTTCACATTGTTTGACTAGTGAATTTAACAGGTTACCTAAACGGTATCTGATTCTAGTTACTTTTGTAACTATATATAAGTTTGTTATAATAGGGTGCTCGATATGATAAGTTGATAACGAGTTACTTTTTTTCTGGCGGCTTGTCTACTGTTGATAAGCCTGATGGTCAAACTCCATATCATGTGATGTAACTGTTCTTTGTTTCCGCCGTATTAGGCTTGTTTAATCAAAATCAGATAGCTACTCCAGAATTTAGATAACTAATGCTATTCATATCAACCTAGGTTGTTTTACGAGGTGTTGATCTGTAGGTCGATAGAACATGTTACAGCCCTGTTCCGAAAACAACACAAAGGAAGTTGTTACCAGTATTCAGTACTTAAGATTTTGATTATGATGATGTTGAACAATTCTCATCATTCGGCCTGCATGTTGTGGCATTCTACATCGCTTCGTACTTATGCGAAACATTTTTTTGGAGTCTAGTTTCATATTTCTATTTGAAACCATATTCCTTCCTGAGCTAGAAGCCCCTACTAATTACCTGCGGTAACGTGGTTGACAGATTGTGGCTTCATTTCTCTGCTGTGTATATCATAACTGGAGTTGCATGCTACCTCCTGTATCATGTAAGTACTTTAACTTTTTTCTTCTTTTACGTTGCTTACTTTTTAATTTGCATTTGTCTTTCTGTATTGGTAACATGATTCCCTGTGTATCGGAGAATCAGTTGAACCAATGCAGCATCTTTTTTAATCAATACATGCTCGTTGGATCTGGCATCTGCTTATTACGTGCTTTGTTTGCAAAGTGTTTTGGTGTTTGATTGGTTTCACATCTCTATGAAAGAAATATTTTATATTTTGTCTTTGCAGGACTACAAATATATTGCTGGCAAGAGGCTTGAATACTTTATGACATCAAAGCCACTACCCCAGCATTTCACGGTTCTTGTTCGAGCTATCCCTAAAACTGATGATGGTTCTGTGAGTGATGCTGTTGATAAGTTCTTCAAAGAGTATCATTCATCCACCTACTTGTCACAGAATGTTGTTCATCAGACTGGCAAACTCCGTCGACTTATTGTAAGAAACAGTTCTCTGGATACATTTTTGTTGCATAATTTATGAACAGATACTCATGATTCCTCAGTGTATTGGTTAAACCTTTATGTGGGCTGTCTATTGACTTGTTACATGACATATGGGTTGCTGAGCAATATAGTCGGCTTGACAAATATTATCATGAGGTTTGTAAGACCTGCATTTCATTCCAGTAATGGTCAACCTCTGCCTTCTGACTTCATAAGTAGTGTTTCATTGAATTTGTTTTAAGTACGTTAAATCATTTTATGTTAAATCTGTATTTTTTTTAAATACGATACCTTGTAATACACTCTGTATGCAATATTTGCAATGGTCAACTTTCTTGGACATCAATTTTCTCACAAGCTTACTGTACACATACTGTTTTTCTGACATCCAATATGCTAACGGATTTTTTTTGCGATGACTTGTTCTAAAAGCTGTATTTTGATGGCAGCCATGACATCGTCTCAGTCATACTGAATATAACTAGTGTTTCTTATCCCCATATTTCTAACCTTAGCACAGTTTATTTTCACGTGAACAAAAGTATCCTCATCTCCCCTAGATGCATCTAGATATAATGGTATACTCGTTTGTTTGCTTTCCTAAACTTCATATGGAATACTGCATTTTAGCTTCTTGAATGCAATCTCCCGTTTCAAGACTTCTGATTTATTTCTGTCCAGAATGACAGCGAGCTTATCTGGGGAAAGCTAAAGAACCTAAAATATGTACCACGTCAACTTCCTACTGAAAACCCTCCAAGAAAGTTTCTTGGACTATTTGGAAGAAATAATGTTCATGGGAAATATCAGGAAAGGCTCGAAAACCTAGAGGAAAATGTTAGAATGGAACAATCAGATGCTACTAGGAGACAGGTACATATATATGTTTCTTTGGTCTTGGTCAATTTAATTATAATTATGATCTGTTTATATTCTTAGTTCGCCTTTTGTTCTGATGAAATGCGAACATATTGATATTCACTTACTGTTTTACTCTTCAGGAAATTTCCGCTGCTTTTGTTTCATTCAAAACTCGATATGCTGCCGCGAATGCTATTTACATCAGGCAGTCGGACAATCCAACTGAGTGGCAAACTGAGCATGCTCCTGATCCTCATGATGTTTATTGGCCTAACTTTTCTACAACATTCATGGAAAGATGGATATCCAAGTTTGTAGTATTTGTAGCTTCAATTCTCCTGATAATCGTGTTTCTCGTAGTTGTGGCATTTGTTCAAGGACTCACGTATCTGGAGCAACTAGAGGCTTGGTTGCCTTTCCTGAGGAACATACTTGAAATGTTAGTTATGATTCATAGATTATATATGCTTTTCCCATTGGTTCTTTATTTTTTCTATTATTCTTTGCCTCTTTGGAAAGAACTAGTCAGGCATATATGCTCAGATACTGAATTGGTGATACTGGTGCTTGTCAGTCTTATTATTTTGGTTTTGTTTATCTAATAAATGGTACATCAGAATGGCTAAAAACCTGACCATTGTCTTCTTTGATCTTCCAGAGCCATTGTCAGCCAATTGGTTACTGGGTATCTTCCCAGCGTCATTCTTCACTTTCTTTCTGCCTATGTGCCCAGAATAATGAAGAAATTTTCGACCATGCAAGGGCTTGGTTCTGTCAGTGGGATCGAGAGAAGTGCTTGCAACAAAATGCTTCGGTTTACAATATGGACTGTGTTCTTTGCAAATATTCTTACTGGCTCAACCTTTGCTCAACTCGAGATATTCCTTGATCCAAAGGAAATACCTTCAAAGCTTGCGGTTGTTGTACCTGCACAGGTAGGGCATGACAAGTTTGGTACATTGTGTGGTGTATACTACTGTACTACTACGAGAAAGTTACCACTCGTTGCTTCTGAGAATGTGTTTTCTTTCTAAGCTTCATATAACAGGGACAGTAACCTTTCTGTTGGAATGAGTAATAGACTAATGCAGTTATATTGATACAGTTCTCTCTTTTATTTCTTAAATCAGTAGCTCTAATAAAAGGTTTCTAACTTAGCCTCTGTAAATGTTCTTCATGGACATCCTTCTTCTGTATTGCTGTGGCTACTTGTCCACTTCATTACAAACCTGCTTAACAATTTGCAGTTGTGTCCTATGGATTAGTCCGTGCCATAGTTTGTGTCCCCCTAAACAGTTATTGGTTTCATGATTGTTCTGCAGGCATCTTTCTTTATTGCATATGTGGTGACTTCGTGGACGAGTATAACATCAGAAATCACTCAGACTTCTGCTGTTTTGTGGCACTTATGGGGGAGCTGTGCAAAGTGTTGCAAGAGGGATGACCCAGAAACTCAATCGATGCGCTACCATAGTGAAATTCCTCGGATTCTCTTGTTTGGACTTCTTGGGCTCACATACTTCATTGTAGCTCCACTTATTCTCCCATTTATTTTGGTTTACTTCTGCCTTGGCTACTTCATATTTCGTAATCAGGTGAAAACACTGCAAATCATTGTTTGTTATTTTTAGCTTCACCTTGCTGCTGCACATGGTAGCCTGATCTCCTTGCGCATGAAGGATGAAATTTGGACGCTAATATCTAGGTCTTTCCAATTTTTTGGCAGTGAAATACGAATTTTAGAAAGTTCGGATAGATATTTCTTGAATTTGGCCGCTAGTACTGCAATGACTGGTTCATTGCTGTTACCATTTGTGTGTAGATAAAATCAAGCTGCTGTGGTGTAATGCATATGGTACAAGAATCATTTTCTCTTAATAGGTGTACGGCATAACCAAAGTTTAACTTTCTGAGATGAATTAGACCATGGAATTTAATAAGACCCTTCCTGAAAAACATGGAACCCTGGTGTGTCTTGAAATTATGTAAGATTTAGTATATACAGAGTAAATATGAAAAATAGAAGTTGTTGATCCCTAAGTATTCGTTCTTTGTTGATTGAACAATACTTTAATACACTGGGAAGCTGACTATATCATGTGGTACATCTGTTCTGACTTTTGAGGTGTGACTACGCATGCAATTATTTGCAGTTTTGAAATTGCTAAGCTGAAGACACATATTCCGCATGTAATTGTCTTATACTGCTGGATAAATTTGTCAGAAGTGGTGAAATACTTTATTTACCCCAGCTTTATAAACTGGATAGTACAATTTGCATGATCTTACCTTTATCGTTCATCAGTTTAGCTATCTACAGTTTGTAACTTTGCTACTATAAATGCAGCTTTGTAACGTATACGCACCCAAGTATGATACCGGTGGAAGATTTTGGCCCATTGTGCACAATGGGACCATATTCTCTCTTGTGCTGGTGCATTTGATTTCAATTGGAGTACTCGGAGTAAAGAAATTTCCAATCGGTGCAAGTCTGCTGGTGCCTCTACCGCTGCTCACACTTCTGTTCAATTCGTACTGTGGGAACCGATTTTTCCCCATCTTCGAAGCATACTCTACCGAGGTACCCTTTTTGCTAGTTTCTCCTGTTGTACATGCGTTAGAGGTCATTCTGTTTGTGCATCTGTTTACCTTAGCAAGAACAGCAACTGCTTTCTCATTCTGATTGTCTGGATATCATTTCTGTGAGATATAAACTCTTCATGTCTCACTTTTGTTCATGCAGTCATTGATAAACAAAGATAGACAAGAACAAGGAAAACCAGAGATGACAGAGTTCTTCAGCAACCTTGAAACAGCATACACTGACCCAGCACTGAAGCCTATCCAACGGTCAGACTACGACGAACGCACTGCACCACTCTTGTCTTCCGTTTAGGCCCAGACAAGTCCATAGGTGGCATCCCGCTCCCACGGTGTGAAGTTTGGTTTGGTTTTGATGATCATGTACATAACAGTACAGGTGTGCTCCATCTTGTGTTGTTGTTACTTGTTAAAGCAGAACTTAGGAGTTGGGACATCAATTGTTGTATTGTCTTTGTTGTACATTTTCCGTGCGAGGAGTCCTTTGTCCAAAATTTTTGGATTGGATTTTGTGCTCGCTTTTTAAAGATGAATTATACGTTGTTCCTGAAGTACTGGGATGTCAATGAAAACTTTTTGAACCGACCATGCAAGTTGTGAGACTTGATGGCCCCGTGAAACCTGCTCCTTCTTCTAACTTTGTGTTTATGTGGATGTTGTTTTACTCCATATGATTGGTGAGTGATAAGATTGTTTGCCACTTGGAGTAGTGTGAACAGGAGCAACCTAGTTTTTCTGAACAGGTGAACTTCGATGTTGAAAGTCTGGTTTTTGTTTGAACATAGAAGTCTGCAATCCTGTTGAATCGATCATGATATGGTATTTTTATACAGCATTTTTTGTGACTCGGTTATATGCTTAGCTCATTGTACACTGGCTTTGATCACAACTATACTGGTCAGCCTAGTTAATAAGCGCCACTTCGTTCTCGGCTTCTCGTCTTTTTGTGGTTCTCAAACGCACCCAAGTACCCAACAAAGATTTGCCTGCGTCAGTTGATACGCATATACGATCACAACCGGTGTCAAAATGACCCCATAAAAATAATCCAGGCCAAACGAAGATGCTGAAGGCATCATTCGTTTTTGTCCTAATTGATGTCAGATCAATGGACTCTTCTATTCTTGCAACTATTATGCTTCCTTTACGACTGAATATTTTTTTATTGCCTGGATGAACCCCCAAAAAAGTAATTACGTCATTGGTTGCCACTTGGAGAGAACACAGAGGTGGTGTTCTGGTATCTTGGGTAATCTGGTGCCATTTGGCCCTCCTGATTCTTGTTGTCTGTTAATATAAAACAGTAGAGCACCTCTAATACTTTTTCCCTTTGTGGTGGAGGGCACTTCTGATGTTAGTGGGGGTATGCAGGAGCTCGTCTGAAATAGCCACTGCGCCATCGCTGCAATGTTGCGCCATTTGTTCTGCTCACGAGAGTGAAGACCCTAATGCCTAATGACATGCGTGTGATGTTCTTATCCGGGAAAGTTAGCACTTAAAAATAGTATATGATATTCACCAAGTCACTGTCATTTTCTTACTGACGCACGAGCTTACATAATTTCGGTGACAGAGCATGAAAAGGCATTGTGAAGTGACATAACGATGGATATTACTGGAGAGTATGGCGTTGGATCCCCTTTATCGATTCATGTATTGGAACTCCTAGTATGCAATTGCAACTTTGCATGCTTGACCTTGTCACACCTTAAGATCATCACTGCGTTGACCATCTTTTTCAGAGATCCGATTTCAGATTTGAAGGAACTTCATTCTATGCTACAACCTATGTGTGCATTGTGAAATCGCCGGCCAACGAACATCCTTCATCGAATTATACATATGTAAATATCACGAAGATAATATTATTCGTAGGGCCAGTTAGTACTTGAACGGAAAAAAAAACATACCTGGTTGTGGGAGTTTTTTTTCGTGCAGCTAGTTGTGGGTGTTGTTTTTTTAACAGGCAGAGGTTGATTTTTTAGATAGAAGGCACAAAGTGTCTGACTTAAAATTAATCGCAAATGGCCGACGATACATAATTACATAGGGAGAAAAACATACAAAACACACACTGACCAAGGTTGAAGTGGACATACGGACCTTGCCACAACACCATTTGTTTTTGCTTCTCGCCAAGTCTCAAAGGACTCCGACCAATCGAACGGAAAGAATGTTCACCATTAGCATGAACAGTAGCTAGAAATCAGACCACTAAGGAAGAAGAGATTCTCATAACGACCACCGTCGAGAGCCATACAATGTCGAGAGGAACATCGGTCCTGTCCACAAAGCAAACCGCCCGTCTCTAAGACCGGACCAGGGTTTTCACTAGAGCCAGGGGGTGGAGTAGTAGAACCCGGAGTAACACCTCCAAGATGGGGAGAGGCGCTCGAGGGTGCACCATCGGTTGCACTTAGGTGAGACTTTCGTCTGCGAATGACCGCCTATCACCAAGAATCCCACAAGCCACACCACCGTACCTCACCTACAAACAAACGCACCCAACATGACCAATAGATCCGGTCACCACTCTAGTCAAGGCACCGACTGCCGTTGTGTTGTATGTGTTTCAGATGTCATCCCCAAAATTTTGTCAGGGTGTTTTTGCAAAATGGTAGTTAAGTGGCTCATTGGCAAAACAGGCTCGATCTCAGCCTTTGGTTCCAAATCAGACGGTTTGGTGGCATGAATGCACACAGACCATATGGACAATAATTTCTATATAATTATACATTAATTTACATGTAATTAAATATTTTACCATATATAAAATTATACACTAACTAATGTACAATTGTATACTTTAATTGATAGACAACTATAGTACCATATGGGTATGCGTAGAAATTAATGGATATACGATTATAGTATCGTATGGGTATGCATAGAAATTAATTGATATAAAACTAGAGAATCATATGGATACGCATAGAAATTAATATTTTGCAATAAAAAATAAAAACCGTATCAAAGGGATATCTGCAATTAATTTCTTCCACCAGTGCTGCCATGCGCAAGCAATTTATTTATGGTCGTCTCTCCTACATTATCTCTCACCATCGACACTACCATCGTATCCCCCATAGATCTCAAGCTTCACAAAACCCATCAACTCATCCAACGCCCGATTACACCAGCCCTGACAACCATGAAAACCGGTCTCCTTGTTACCATTGCCACCATCATCTATGCTGCTGCTACAACTGCAACAGCAATTCCAGGAGCTTGGCAAGTGGGCGGTATTGGAGCACGACAACCTCAAGTTTCAGCAGGTTGTGAGCGGGGTGGATCAGATTGTTAACGGCATAAACTATCGGCTCGTCGTTGATGCCCTCAGACTCGATGACTCACATGGCAGGTACATGGCTGTGTAACTGTGTTGTTTGAGGAGAACTCGAGTAACCCGAATACACGGAAGCTCATATCTTTCAACCCAGTAAATTGAGTGATGCCTGGCCGACGATATTCAGACTAGTCGTATTTCTTTTTGAGTGTAATAAGAAGTATCGATGAATTTATATGGTGTTTCTACCCATTTTGTAAGCATATCTGTCCTAGACAATGGAGATACTTTGAAAATTTATCATCATAGACAACTCATATGTTTTCCCTTTTTTGAGTCTGACAATGCGTGGGTCGGTGTTACTTCACAAGATGTTGGTGGTCTGAATTCCCTGTCCCTGTTGGTTGTGGAATGCTTCTGTTTCTCCATGAAGCTAAGAGTCTTGAACTAAAATCACTCCATTCCAAAATGACTTCAGACATGTCGACTGTCGAGTTTAGGCATCTGTTCTGTCGGAGCCCGCGCGGGACCCAAATCAATTTTCGGCGTTTTAGCCAAATTCATGATTTTGAACAACATAATCTTAATAAAATACCAAATATAAATGCGCAAATATCATACAATCTAGTACATTAAATAGTCCAGATCGAGAAGCCCACACAATAGCAAAGGTAGCAATTAAGATTGTAGATACACAATTCAAAGTGCGAAACACTGAGAAATTGAACACAATTCGACACACACCGGGAGAAGAGAAGAAATTTTGCCTTGCCGTCGTCGTATCATCGAACATGTTGTGCTCTCCGGTGGCGCGGTACATCGGCAGCCAGAGTGAATGGACGAGGCGCCTGTCCTCATGTTGTCGGAGACTTGTCCTTCTTCGGAGCGTTGGCTTGGGATTTCACCCGGCCATTTGACGCCGCGCCGGTCCCTTAGACGGCACTGCCATATGCGGGAGGGAGCTTGGAGCCGGCGGTCGGAATGAGCCCTGCTCTGTTTCTGCCAGGCCCTGGGATGACGTTGTTACCTTGCCACTTCTGTTTCTGCCCAACGACGGCCAGGGTTGGCGCGACGACGGAGAAGCCAACTGCGGGAGGCGCGAAAGGTCGAGGAGGCACCCATGGGTTTGGCGAGGCAAGGAAACCGACTGGCGGTAGCTGCGCGGGGGGGGGGGGGGGGGGGGGTCCATGGCACCGATTGGGTTGAGCGGCGACGCGACGAAGAGTCGGGCCGGGGAGATCGGCGACGGTTAGGGGCGGGAACGGGGAAGCTGAAATGTCATTCCTGCCTTCTCGCACCACAGATAAAGGGAATATGAAAATTGGTTGTGGAAACCGAAGATATGGGGAGCTCGGGGTCAGATATCCCGCTCCCTACGCCTCCACCCCCAAATTATCCGGGTCGACCAGTTTTCCTGGATCTCGTCGGGTCGTTTTCCCGATCCGGACCCTAAGAACTGGTTCCGAAGCGCGACCGGGGCCGAATGACTAGATGTCGAGAAGTTGCACGAGCACAGGTACACACCATATGTAGACGGGGATGCCGCTGCTTAGGTACAAAAACTACTCTAGGAAGATCTTTATTTTCTCAGTTCGTGGAGGAAGGTGCATCGGAGACGCCGCCATCGTCATGAGTGACAAAAGCACAAACGGGCAAGGAAAAAACAATAGACGGGGCCGTGATGAGCGGGCGACCGTTGGGGGCGGAAGGGGGGCGATTCTGGGTCCTGGCCGGAGATCTGGCCGGTGAGACGCCGGAGGAGGATGAGAGTGACGCGGAGGACGGCGCAGCTAGGGGCGATGAGGCGGATGGCACCGGGACTGCCGCTATGCGGTATCTGTGTCGCACGCCATCGCCAAGGGCGGACACGATCATGGAGGAGCGTGCGTCACGGGAACAGCGACGGCTCAGCAGGCGGCAGGCCCAAAGGTACGCGGATCTACTACTGCAGGTATCGCCGGCGAGCCAGGCTACATCGAGGACTACCGAAGGTGAGATGCGGCATGTGCGGCCATCAACTGGGCGGGAGATGGCGCCGTTCAAATTGCCTGTTTTGGAACCTTCAGTTTTCTGTGATGATGGCTCTGGTGGATGGAAGATCGCGGGTCGCCGGGGTCGTCAATCCGGTGAGACGTCACCGGAGATGAAAGTGAAGGTGCCTGTGTCGAGGGCTTCCGGCTCTGGAGGGAGGTGTGATCACCTGCGTTGGGGTCGGGATGGTGTTTGGTGGCCGCGGGCGCGGAAGACGATCGGCTTCGTCTGTTCGGCAGCGGCAAACCCAAGGATCCGGGCCGGCGCTGCGATGCCGGCGTCGGAGACGATGGGTGAAACCTGCGGATCAAAAAATTCAAAATTTGGAGGAAAAAAATTTGATGGCCATGCGGGCCTGCGACTTGACAATTGTGCGGCTGTGGGGCTTGCGGCCCATCACACACATACGAAGAGATCGATCGGACGACTAAACCTAGAACTGCGATCGGGTTTACGTCGGTTAGGGATTAGCCGCTGTGGAGAGCTTCCTCAGCCTCCGCGCTCGCTTGCTCCGATGGCCAACAACGGTGGAGGGTACGGTGGGGCGGGTGGCGGCCGTGGAGGTCACCCTAACCGCGGTTTTGGAGGGAACCTACCTTCTGGTCGAGGTGATGGCGGAAACGGACCGCCGTTTCGAGGTGGAGCTGGGCGTGGATTTCAGCCGAACCCCCCGGGGTTCCGTCAGGGTGATCAGCGTCAGAACAACTTCGAGGTCGGAGGCTGTCGTGGTGGGATCACGGCAGATGCCATAGGTATGGCTAAGATGGGGCCGAATGGTCGTTGGGGGAATCCGGGGAGGGTTTATGCACTCAATAAGTGCACAAGCAAGAACACGCAAGAAACCGCAAGAACACGAGCGAGAAACCAAGAAACCAAGCACACAAAGCACACCACGATGTACCCTGCTTCGGGGCCCTCTTGTGGAGGTATCACCCCTACTGCAGCACTATCCTACTCAGTGTATAACTCAAGGTGACAAGTACAACCTGCTCCTCGAGCTGTGTGATGATACAATGGTGAGAACTTGAGGTAAAAGATGGAGCTACACGGGAGGAAGAAGGAACTCCGAGCTAGATCCGAGGTGTCTCCGGGGGTTCCGAGGTTCCTTTCTCTCTCTCTCTCTATCTCTCTCTCTTTCTCTGTCGATCGATCCTCAAGCAGGAGGGGGGTGAAGCCCACTATATAGGCCAGCCGAGTTACCGTTGTGCCCTCGCTGAACACTGTAGCCATGCCTCTGATCTGGTCATCATCGTACTCCTGTCAGGGACAAGACATGGCCTGCCCATCTCCTGCTGCCTAACGGCAGAACTAGCATGTCTCCTCTGACAGAGACAAGACGTGGCCTGGCAGAGCTACCTCGTAGCCTTTTCCCAGATCCCGCGTGGTCAGCGGTCAGAGACGTGCAGCCCCGCCGAACCCGGGGCACGCCTCTGCCAGGCTCCGTGACAGACGCTCCCGCGTCAGGCGCTCTTGTACCAGGCAGGAAGTGACAGGAGCATTGACTCCTGCCCGACCTACGGCTCCTTGCCTCGGTTAGCTCGGCACGGATGTGACGGGCTCCGTACCTCGGGTCTTGCGCTTTAAGATCTTTACCAGGTCGGACCTTACTTCCTTCCAATAGCTTCTCCTGCTCTCACAATGCAAATCATAGCACCGAGGTAGTTAGGTCGGCTGACCATAGCTCGGATTATGAACCTCGGCCCATGCCAACGTGATACCTCGGACCCCTTTGGGCCAAGATAGGTCGGCCTTTATATTCTCCAGGTCATGATGAAGCTCGTATTCTCCCAGGCCCAAGCAGGTCGGCCCTTTCCGTACCTCGGCACACCTTTAAACTCACTTATGCCAAGCCTTGACCCTACCCGGGGGTAGCCCCCCGACATTAGTCCCCGAAGCAGGTGCGGTCCTACGACCTCGGATGGAGGGCCGTAGCAGGTTCAAAATAAGCAAGGCACCACCTCTAAAACCGACCTCAAATATAGCTCCGCCGAGGTACTTCCCACAGACCATAATCTAATCCGAGGTAGATATGCAATCTGAACTTTCCGAGCTGTATGACTCAGCACAATCTTGCCTCAAGATTTTCCGAGGTACGTGGCGAGGAATCTCTGCCCGGACCTCGAAATCCGGACCTGTGAAAGACAGGTCCTGACCACACGCCGCCTTCGTCAGCCGGACCCACCAAACAGTGCCCACGCGGACTTGAGTACTTGACCAACTCGACCGCCCACGACCCCTCGATTCTCGCGCTGACCAGCACAGAAAATCCGGCGCTGGCGGTTGCCGTCCTGTGGCCCACGATGTGGCCGATCGTGCGGCCACCAACCGCGCAACCGTTCCTCCGCCCACACACGATCCCACGCCTCCCCGGTAACCGCGCGGTAGTGCGCCGTTACCGCACGCGGCTTATAAATAGGGGCCCAGGGGTAACTTCTCCTCTTCCCCCTTCACTCGCCGCTTCGCCTCCACTGCAACCAGCGCCGCCGTCGAGCACTCGCCGCTGCGACCTCGCCGTCTCGAAGCTTCTCGCCGGAAACGCGCACCGCGCCTTGCGCCGCCACTCCGCCGTCGATCCTTCGCGCCACCCTCGACTCGCCATCAAACCTCGATCTTCGAGTACTTCACCGGTGAGTTCTTCGCTTCCCCTCCATTGCCATGGATGAGTTCATCCTTCGATGAACTCGAGGATCCTGATGAACCCTAAGACCTTGATGAACTAGATGATCCCCTCGAGCCCTTTTAGTACATTTAAATCTCTCTAGATTCATTTTAGACACATCCACAGCGCTGTCCTCTTAGTTTGCCCCTTGATGAACTCGAGTTTATTTTCCTTTTTAGCTCATCGGTAGATCTTTGCTAGTATCTTGCAATGGTAGAAACGTGTTTCCCGCCTAAATCCTTTAGCCCGGCTGTCTTGAATGATCCGAGGCATTTACCCCGGCTATCCTGAACTGTCCGAGGTACTTACCCCGGTTGAACCTCCCTCTTCTGCAGGAAAGCGTCAACATGTCTTCTGCCTCGGATCCCGCCGAGGAAGGAGCACCTGGAGAACGAGGTAGCTGGGAGGGATCCGATGTCACGGAGGTCGACATCAAATGGCTCCGAGATTCACGGCGGATCCCGGCTAAACTCATCTGCCGGGTTCCGAAGAAAGAAGATATCGAACCCGAGGTGGAATCCGGGGAGCGGGTCGTCTTCCTGGATCACTTCGAACGTGGTTTCGGGCTCCCGGCCGGGAAATTCTTCCGGGATTTCTTGGACAAATTTGGGCTACAACCACACCACCTGCCCGCCAATGCCGTCCTCCAACTTTCGGCCTACGGACCTTTTCCGAGGGTTACCTCGGATTATGGCCAAGCATCGAGTCCTGGGCCAAGTACTTCCAGCTGAAGAAACAAAGTGTCCCGAACAAGAAGGTCGTGGACAAGGAGATGACCGCTTGCGGGGCGGCCTCGATTTCACCTCGGCGCCTCTCTGAGTTTCCTCGGATTCAGGGCCTGGACTCCTGCCGCAAATGGCAACGCTCCTTCTTCTATGTGAAGAACCCGGGCACCGAAGACCTCATCAACTTGCCGGAGTTCACCATCGGAACCCCCGCTGCCCAACTCAACTGGGATTATGAGCCTGCACCCGACGCTCCCGAGGTTCTACTGATCCACCAAACCATGATGTCCCTCCAGGAGAAAAGCTGGGGGGCAGATGACATCTTGCGCACCATGATCACCCGCCGAGTTAGCCCTTTACAAGCGCGGGCCCATAAGATCTGCCACATGAGTGGCCGCTACGACCCCACTCGGCACAGCACTTTGAACTTGATGACTCCGAGGTGAAGAGGCGCATCCGGGCCATCGCCAAGACCACCATGCCCGATAAGTGGAAATGGGGTGTCAAGCCCTATGACCGAGATCACCTTCCAGCTCAAGTAAGTGTACCTTACCCGACGTATAATATTCCTCGGTTTCATTTTCACCCCGACCTTGTATTGATTCTTGTGCTAACTCGGTTTTACCTTGCCACCTCTGCAGAAGTTCACTCGACAGGAAATCGAGGATGGCCCCCTTTCTTCTAAGGAGTGGACTCCCGACCTGCCTATCCCGGCCGCCGCCGAGGCTGAAGATCCGGACAATGAGGATCACCTCCCATTCCCAAGGCCACCTCGGGTAAGACTCGTGGTTTCACCTCGCACCGCCCACCAGTTCGTTCGTCCATCCAGGACTGGCCCGATGACGACGATGACGATTGCCAAATTCTGGAACCTGTCAATGTTATTCCAATTTCGTATGCTCCTCCAACATATAAGAACTTTCATCCAGCGTCTGCAGCTTCCCGGAAGCGCTCAGGACCCGGTACCTCGGATGCCGAGGCTTCCAAGACCTCGGAGACTGCAGCGCCCAAAGCCAAGCGTGCCAAGAAGACCTCGGCGAGGCACAAGAAGCGAGGCCCCGTGGAAGAAGATGCGTAAGTCACCTTGCTCCTTTTTACCTTTCACGCTGTTCCGAGGTTAAGTTTTTATACTCTAACTTAATCTTTTCTTTTTCGTCTAGCCCGGCTCGGCAGATCAAGCAGAGCCACAGCTCGATACATTCACCACTGCCTCCAGTGGTTGAATCTCAGACAACCGAGGTCGAGGTTAACCTCGGCAGCCCCGCCAGAGCCTCTCCTCCAGAACGGTCCGTTGACCACAGCCCGGAGAGGACCATCTCCTCCCCGGTGCGTGTCCCTCCGCCGAACTTCCACCGCCGAGCTCTGACTCCGGCCTGGGGCACTCTGCTCCCCGCCGAGATCAGACTCCTCCGCTCCTCAGAAGGATGCGGAGACAGATCGCGCCAAGACTCCGGCTAAGACCGTGCTGGAGCCTCGGCTCTCCCCCAAGTCTCAAGCTGCGCGCAACCAGCAGCAACAGCAGCAGAAGAAGAACAACAACAAGCAAAGCAAAAGCAGAGAGAAAGATTCAGCTCCAGTTGTTGAGCCCCCCAAACAGCCACAGCAAACTCCGATGCCGCCACCGCCACCGGGCCCCAAGGCTGCGAGCACCCAACTGGTGCCGCATGTTCCCGCTTCTGCGCCGAGGTCCACCTTGACCAAGACCGCGCCCTCGAGCTCTCAGGTCGCCACCTCCCGAGCTCTTTTCGCTGCTACCATCCAGCCGAACATCAGCAGCTGGGAGGTCGGGCAACTCCGGACCAAGAGCGGGAACAGCTTAGGCTCGGAGAAGCACTACGACATGGACTGGAACTCGGCTGACACTGCCGAGGTCTCCTCTAACCCGACTCTGAGCATCCAGTTGGACCTAGCGCCGTGCTCCAGTCCATCTACAACATGCAGACTGCGGTCCTTGATTGCAGCAAGAAGGCCTCGGTAAGTTTCTTTACGCAACTCTCTTTCTTCCTTTGAAACCAAATGACAAACATACACTATTCCCAGTCCCCGAGATTCGGGTTGAGCAATTGACACTCCACCGAGTTAAAATTGCTCGGCTTGAATCTCAAAAACTTGTCATTTCTCCCATGCTGAGTCCCCGAGGCCAATGCCGAGTCCCCGGGACTCAATTGGGCCTCGGGTGCTAAAAAGACCTCGGATTTCTTCGAACTGATCTCTCTATTTTTTCAGGAGTGCAACAATGCTCGGACAAAGATCTTCAAGAACCTCCTGCTGGATCACAACAGACTGAAGAAGTCTCACCGGACTCTTCTATCCGCAAAGGAGCAGAGCGACAAAGACTATGCCTCCAAGTTGAAGACAGCCGAAGATGAAATAGCTCGGCTGCAACAAGAGCTGAACCGGGCTAATGAAGCCAAAACTGCTGTGGAGGACGCTATGAAGGTCAAAGACCAGGCCGCCGAACAGCAGCAAGAGCTTGCCAAGACCCTGGAGAGCCGCGCCACCTCGGCCGAAGCCGAACTTATCGCCCTCCGAGCTATATCGAAAAGCTGGTTGTCCGAGCTCGCTCGGATTAATCACCAAATGGACAGTAAGTTTCTTTCCCCTTTTCCTTATTTTCTGCCGACCTACACCCCGTGCCACCGTATGCCTTATTTCAGCGACAGCCTTTTTGTCTTCTTCAGAGAATTTGAGCACTCCAAGGACAAGGCTATCCGCGAAGTTCAAGCAGCTCGGGCAAAGAGGGCTGAGACAGAAACCCTCAGCGAAAGCTGGGATATCCAGGACCACCTTGTTGCCCTTAATGCTCGGATCAGGCCGCTCAGCCATTGGAACTAAACTGGTTGATGCTGCCATCGAGGTCCACCGTGCCCTCTGGCCCAAGGTTAAGACTCCCACTTGCATCGACGAGCTCGCCACGAAGCTGAAAGGAGCCGAGGCTAGACTTCGGGAGTGGAGATGCTCATCAGCTCGGGCTGGAGCGGACAAGGCCCTGGTGTTCGTGCTGTCTGGTATGAATCTGTTGAGATCCACACGGTTACCTCCCTGCGCAGGGGCTCTCCTTGGAACACCACCCTGATGGCATTGAGAAACGCCAAGCAGCAGCCGACCTCTTTGCTAGTTATGCAAACACCCGGACCTTTGATGAGGGCGCCTCTATTCTGAGGATGAAGAGAGCTCGGACGAGGAAGCAGAGTCCGGTGAAGAAGGTTCTGACGGCGAGGAAATTGACTTTGACGAGCCTGAGAGCTCCAAGGGCAAGGCCGGCAAAACAACCGAGGTGGCTGAGATTCTGATGATGACTTCACTTCGACGAACCTCCGAACCCAAGGGCAAGTCCGGCAAAGCCGTAGCCACCGAGGTGATCTCCCCCGACGTGACGGACACCCCGGCATCCACTCCAACAACCGAGGTTGCTTCCGCGACCGAGGTGGTTCCTGCGCCCGAGGTTGTTCCTGCGCCCGAGGCTCCTGCTTCCGAGGTCCCCGCTACCACAACTTCGGCGACCGAGGTCTCTGGTTCCGAGGCCTGAACTTGTCTCAAAAAACATTAAATCCCCGGTATGCCGGGTGCAGATGTAATAGACCTTAAGTAGTTTGCCTTGCTACCAGTACTATTATCTTGCTATCCGAACCATGCTTTTCTAAGAATTTATGCCGAACCCTTTTGGAACGAGTCCCCGAGTTCACTTTCGTGTTTACTATACTTGGCATTCTTTGCTCTTGTCTACCATTTTGGCGTTCGACAGTCGAGTCACAAGATTGTTGTTTATAGCATACAGTACTTAGCAAATGTCGAGGTGTGTTTCAAAATCATCCGACATAAACGAAAGGTAAAGACAGGGGTTAGTAAACGACACATGCCGAACTATATTTTTGGACCGAGTCCCCGAGTCCATTTTCATGTTTCCCACGTTTTTTCATCTTTGCTCTTGACTACCATTTCGGCGTTCGTCAGTCGAGTCACAAGATTAGTTACACAGCATACATTACTTGAAGTTTGAGACGAGGTTCAAAATAGTTCGGCATATGAACGAAATTGACAAACAGAAATAAAACACAAGCACAAGAGCGAGGCAGTCCCCGAGCTTCAACCTCGGAGTGCCGACATTTCATTAAGGATTAACCGAGGTACATACATTGCGCCCTTCATGAGTAGAAAGGTCGGAGTAGAGCTATTCCATGGTCGCTGACCTCTGATCCGGGGTTGTCCAGCCCATCTTTCCTTGGTTCCTGCGCATCTATTAGATAGTACGAATCATTGAGCAGAGCTCGGCTCACAATGAACGGTCCCTCCCATGGAGGTGACAACTTGTGCCGACCTTTCTTGCGCTGCACCAGCCTCAGCACCAAATCTCCCTCGTGAAACACACGAGGGTTGACTCCGGCTATGATAACGTCGGAGACCTTGTTGGTATATTGCTGACCGAGATGAGGCCAATTCTCTAGCTTCCTCAAGCAGATCTACTGCATCCTCCCGAGCCTCTTTTGCCTCGGCTTCAGTGTACATTGCCACTCTGGGCGCATCATATTCGATGTCAGTGGGTAGCATAGCTTCTGCCCCATAGACCATAAAAAATGGCGTATAGCCAGTTGATCGATTTGGCGTGGTCCTTAGACCCCACAGTACTGCTGGTATCTCATCTATCCAACACCCCGGCGTTTTCAGCAGTGGTTCAATGAGCCGAGCCTTGATGCCGGCCAACACTAGAGCATTTGATCTTTCCACTTGTCCATTAGACTCCGGGTGTGCCACCGAGGCTATGTCCAGCCGGATTCCCTTGTTCATGCAAAACCGAGCAAATTCTCCAACAGCAAAGTTCGTGCCGTTGTCCGAGATAATGCTATGGGGGTACCCATATCGCAGAATGATCTCCTTCAAAAAAGTCACTGCTGAATGACCATCCAACTTCCGGATTGGTTTCACCTCGATCCACTTGGTGAACTTGTCCACCATCACCAGTATGTGCGTCATGTTACCTCGGGCTGGTTTGAACTCTCCCACCATATCCAAACACCATACCGCAAACGGCCAAGTGATAGGAATTGTTTTGAGCGCCGAGGCTGGCATATGCGTTTGCTTGGCAAACCTTTGGCATCCTTCACATCTCCGGACTATGGCCTCTGCATCAGCAAGAGCAGTGGGCCAATAGAACCCATGCCTGAACACCTTGGCCACCAGAGCTCTTGTGCTGCAATGATGACCACACTCTCCTTGGTGGATCTCCAAAAGCATCTCCTTGCCTTCAGCTGGCTCGACACACCGTTGCAACACCTCGGTTACGCTTCTTTTATAGAGCTCCTTGTTGATGATGGTGTACGCCTTTGCCCTCCTTTGGATTCTCCTAGCCTCGGTTGTGTCACTTGGCAAGCTTCCCTCCGTTATGAACTTCATGATTTGCTCCGCCCACTCCGGCACTGGGTGCAAAGGAAAAAATTCTCGTCCACCTCCATTGGTTCGGCCACCATAATCTCCTCCATTATTTCCTCCACCATCCTGCGACCAGTCCCCGAGTCTTGATGAGCAGTCCCCGAGGTTCGGTGCGCAGTCCCCGAGCTCTGCCACGCAGTCCCCGGGTCCGACCAAACGCATCCGACGTCTACCTCCATTGGAACAGGTCCGGACTCTTGCTCCGCCGGGATGAAAATAGATTCGGATTCAGGAGAAGGTTTGATTGAAGGAGTTCTCAAGTGATTCAGGGCTACTCCAGGTGGTACTGCCTCTTTAGATGAACCGAGCTTTGACAACACGTCGGCAGCATTATTTTCTGTCCGAGGTATATGCCTGTATTCACACCCTTCAAAGAACCCGGATATCTTTTGCACATGGAACCGATATAACGCCATGTTGGCATCCAGAGCATCCCAAGTTCCAGAAGATTGTTGCACCACCAGGTCGGAATCGCCGAAGCACTCACACGCCGGATACCGATCTCCTTCGCCACATTGAGCCATGGATTAAGGCCTCATACTCCGCCACATTGTTTGATGCTGAGAAATGAATCTGCAGCACGTATTTCAGCTGATCTCGCTTCGGCGAGGTGAGGACTATTCCAGCCCCCAGCCCGATCTTTGTCTTGGACCCATCAAAATGCATTTTCCAATAATTATAGTCCGGCCTGGGTGGCTCATACTGCATCTCGGCCCAATCACAAAAGAAGTCCGGCAACGCCTGGGATTTAATTGCATCTCTTCTCTCATAATGTGGTGCATATGGAGACACCTCAATCGCCCATTTGGCAACTCGGCCAGTTGCATCTTTGCACCCGATGATCTCCGAGATTGGAGCTTCGCACACCACCGTCATGGGATGCTCCTGGAAATAATGCTTCAACTTCTTGACCGCCAGGTAGACACCATACGTCATCTTCTGGTAGTGAGGGTAATTCTGCTTCGAGGTAGAGATCACCTCGCTCAAGTAATACACCGGTCTCTGCACCGACCTGCCACCTTCTTCGCGCTCCACCACCACTGCCACACTTACAACTCGGTTTGTGGCCGCAATGTAAAGTAACATCGGCTCATTGTGCAATGGTGACGCCAACACCGGGCAGTGGACAACATCTTTTTAGCTCATTGAACGCCACGTCGGCCTGCGGGGTCCATGTAAACCCGGTACTTTTCTTCATGAGCTGGTACAAAGGTAAGGCTTTTTCTCCCAGCCGACCTACAAATCGGCTCAACGAGGCTAGGCACCCTGTGAATTTCTGCACATCTTTCAAACACTTCGGTAATTTCATGTTCTCAATAGCTCGGATCTTGGCCGGGTTAACCTCGATACCTCGGCTAGACACCAGGAATCCAAGCAACTTTCCAGCCGGGACACCAAAGGTGCACTTGTCCGGGTTAAGCTTCAACCGATATTTTCTCAAATTCACAAATGTCTCCTCGAGATCCTCGAGGAGAGTACGTTTCTCCTTAGTTTTGATGACGATATCATCGACATACACTTGCACATTTTTGCCCATTTGAGAGTGCAGGCATTTCTGCATACACCTCTGATAAGTTGCCCCGGCATTCCTCAGACCAAAACACATGACACGATAGCAATACGCCCCATACGGGGTAATAAAAGCAGTCTTTATTTGATCCTTCGGGTTCAGTGGTATCTGGTGAAAACCAGAGTACGCATCGATAAAAGACAACAGTTCACAACCAGCAGTGGAATCAATCACTTGATCAATCCGAGGTAATGGAAACGGATCTTTCGGGCACGCCTTGTTGAGGTTAGTGAAGTCAATGCACATGCGCCACACCTTGACCACGGCTGGCTCGTCTTTCTTCTTTTCCACCAAGACCGGATTGGATATCCAGTCCGGTGCAGCACCTCCATAATGAACCCGGCTGCAAGCAACTTAGCCAGCTCGTCCAGCACCACTTGTCTTCGGTCGTCTGAGAGACGACGGGTCGGTTGCCTCACCGGTTTCACCTCGGCCTGACAAATAAAGAGTGCTCTGCCAACTCCCTCGGAACACCAGGCAGGTCCTTAGCCGACCATGCAAAGATATCCCGATTCTCACGGAGGAAGTGACAGAGCTCGCTTTCCTATTTCTCGCCCAGCCCGGTCCCAATGATGGCCATATGCTCTGGGTGCTCCGGGTCAATGGGGATCTTCTTGGTCTCCTTGGGCACCTCGAATGCTGCAGTTGAGTCCGGGCTCATCAGTCCGGACATGCCGAGCTGTGTTGACTGCGCCATTGCCACCACTTGATGCAGCTTCTTCTTCTCGCTGCGATCACCAAAGATCGGCCAGATTAGACCCCGCCGAGGCACACTGAATGGCTCGCTTGTAGTCACCCGAGATGGATATGATCCCATTAGGCCCTGGCATTTTCATCTTCAGGTATGCAACATGGGTGGAAATCATGAACTTGGCCAGAGCCGGCCTTCCAAGCAATGCATGGTATGCACTCTCCAAGTCCACCACCTCGAACTCGATACTCTCAACTCGGCAGTTATCCTTGGTTCCAAATGCTACATCCACCCATATCTTGCCCATGGGTGCACAGGAAACGCCAGGCACAATCCCATGAAAAGTACAACTGCTTGGCATCAACTGATTTGGCGATATGCCCAATTTCACCATTGTGTCTCGGTACATGATGTTGATGGCACTGCCATTGTCCACCAGAACTCGGGTAAACCTCACATTGTTAGTAGGCCCACACAACGTCGGATCTACACCAGGGCATACTTTCCAGGGCTCGGCATGATCCGAGGTGTGTCTTTCCTGCTCCAAGTATCTCCTGCTCAGACCAGTTCATATAGGTCGGCACCACCGGCATTACTGCATTCACCTCCATGGCACGCCTCTGCACACTCTTCTTGTCAGTTGGCTCGGTCACAAAGACCACATAGCTCGCATGAGCCTCTCTATAGTCATTTCCGGGGTATTCATACTGCTGACTTGGTCCGGCACCATTGTTGTTGTTATTACCTCGGACATTCACAACATTCACGGGCCTTGCTGCTGCAGGCCTCGGAGGAGGTGCAGTGGTTATCGGGGTAACATTTGCTCCGGACAGATTTGGGTGGGACCTCGGCTGAAATCTCTGAGGTGGTCCTGCTCTGTTTCCTCCGGCCTTCGCCCCTTCTTCTGATTCTGCGGTTCCAGCTGCACTGCCGGGTTGAATGGTTGGCTGGCTTGCGCGGGTCGGTCGTATGGTAACAGCAAGGACCATCTACATGATTCATAAGTCAAGGGTGGCTCCGGGTTCGGACTAAATGCCGGACCATTGATTTTCGGCCTCTGGACACCTCCAGCTCCGGGCTGATCCGGGTTCACCGCTGCAACTTGGTTCGAGGTGTATGGGTAGTCCGGCTCCCTCCTCTTTTGTCCGAACTCTTGGCGGTCATTACACCTTGGTCCGAGCCGGTTGTTTATTGGCTCCCTCCTTCTGTTACGTGCCACTGCCTCTGCTGCTGGCTGCATCGGATCACCCAGAGCATAAGAATCTGCAATCCGGATTGTTTCTGCTAGGGATTTCGGCATATCTCTTTGGAGCCTCTGCCACAGCATGCTGCCATGTCGACAACCATCTGCAAACCAGGAAATGGCCTGTGCCTCTACAACTCCTTCACAGGAATTCCGAACATTGCTCCACCGAGTTAAGAATTCTCGGTCAGTTTCATGATCATCTTGCTTACATGCTGCCAGGAGCTGAGGTCGGTTTGGCCTCTTGTATGTACTAGCAAAGTTGCTGTTAAACGCCAGCTCCAAGTCTATCCAGGAGTTGATACTATACTCCGGCAAATTATTCAGCCAGATCCGAGCTGGACCTTCCAACATGTGCGGGAGATACCGGACCGCCCATCGGCGATTGCCCCCCGCTATGTGCACCGAGGATACATAATCTGTCAGCCAATCTTGCGGCTTGGTGCTCCCGTTGTATGGCTTGGTGTTCCGACCTAACTGGAACTGAGATACTGGCGGTGGTGGCTCCTTCATGATCCGAGGTCCGAAACACGCCGGACCAGGAGGGCCTTCCTCCTCCAGTTGCTCGGACAAGTAGATTCTATCCAGCTTGTTACGAACATCGCCGGAGCTAACATCCGAGCTCCTATCCGAGGTCCCAACGCCCCATCCACTCTGTGGTATCCAGCTCGCGCCATGGCCGAGTCTCCATCATCATATCGGTCATCGCCTTGACCGACATTCTGAGGTTGCTGAACATACTCCGGCTCTCGCTGATATTGCCCCTGCGGCCGGGTTGTTGCTGATACCTCGGGGGCGGAGGTGGTTTACCTCGGCCAGCCGACGCTGCTTGCCCGCCATTCTGATTTCCCTGACCGGAGTTACCCTTAGCTCGGCTTGCATTACCTTGGCCGGGGTTTCCCTTAGCTCGGCTAGCATTGCCCTGGCCCACCTTCTGCTTTGCTGCTAACACCGGATCATACATCTGCAGCTGCTTGTTCTGACCCGAGGTGACACTCCGGGCTCGATCGGCTCCTCCGACGAGTGGAGAGGCTTGCCCCTTGGACACCTGACTAACTGGCCTAGCTGAATAAACCATCTCCGAATCACCAGCCCCGGCATATGCTCTGCGGAGAGCCTCATTCTGCTGGTTAGCTACATACACTAATTCATTGACTCGCTTCTGCTGCGCACGCCATGCATCTCCAGTCAACCCGGATAGCTCGGCCCTGCCTGCCTCGGCAGCTCTGAGGTTCTTAGCAGGGGAACTATATACCGGCCTTCCAGTCGACACGCGACTCTCACTCCTAGCCGAGGTGGTAGGTCGAGCCTCCCTGTTTATCTCATCATTGAGCCCCTTGCCTCTCTGCCGCACCTCGGCTCCCCTTTGTATCAACTGCTACCGGGGTGAAGCCATTCGCTGCATTGTACTCACGCAGATCTCTATTGAACTCATCTCTAGCTGTCATCATTGCTACAGCCTCCTTTTGCAACAGGACACGCTTTGCCTCTAGGTCGGCCACAGTCACCACTACATCCACTCCTGGATTTACTGGGTCTGCCAGTGTCTCCACTATTCTAGGGTCGCACCTCGGCCCTGCAGCTCGGGGGTACCAGGCACTCTTTCTCTAGCCTGGGCTTTGCAGATCTCACCTTAGCAACCTCGGCCGGCTTGGATTTGCTGGCATCTACTTTGCCAGCGGCATCAACCGGACCGGTCATCATCACCTCCACGCAGCTCTCGGGGCGAGTGATACGCCGACCTAAAGCCGCGAGGAGAGAGAGTTTCGTCGTCCACGAGCACCTGCTCCGGGTACTCGCGAACAACCTCGACAGCAACGTAGGTGACGAAGCTGCCAAGCATCATGGTGAAGCCATGCTCGGGGAAGGGCTTGCCGGCGAAACACCCCGCGTTGTCGCTGATGAAGGTGAACTCACCGATCTTGGCGATAAGCCCGGAAAGAACACGCTCGCCTGAGCCCGTCCGGATGTAAACTCCCTCCAACGCCTCAATCTGCCCCACGGTGGGCGCCAACTGTCGTGGTGGGATCACGGCAGATGCCATAGGTATGGCTAAGATGGGGCCGAATGGTCGTTGGGGGAATCCGGGGAGGGTTTATGCACTCAAGAAGTGCACAGCAAGAACACGCAAGAAACCGCAAGAACACGAACGAGAACAAGAAACCAAGAACACAAAGCACACCACGATGTACCCTGCTTCGGGGCCCTCTTGTGGAGGTAACACCCCTACTGCAGCACTATCCTACTCAGTGTATAGCTCAAGTGACAAGTACAAGCTGCTCCTCGAGCTGTATGATGATACAATGGTGAGAACTTGAGGTAAAAGATGGAGCTACGGAGGAAGAAGGAACTCCGAGCTAGATCCGAGGTGTCTCCGGGGTTCCGAGGTTCCTTTCTCTCTCTCTCTTTCTCTCTCTCTTCTTGTCGATCGTCCTCAAGCAGGAGGGGGGTGAAGCCCACTATATAGGCCAGCCGAGTTACCGTTGTGCCCCTCGCTGAACACTGTTGCCATGCCTCTGCGGTCACCATCGTACCTCTGTCAGGGACAAGACATGGCCTGCCCATCTCCTGCTGCCTAACGGCAGAACTAGCATGTCTCCTCTGACAGAGACAGGACGTGGCCTGGCAGAGCTACCTCGTAGCCTTTTCCCAGATCCCGCGTGGTCAGCGGTCAGAGACGTGCAGCCCCGCCGAACCCGGGGCACGCCTCTGCCAGGCTCCGTGACAGACGCTCCGCGTCAGGCGCTCTTGTACCAGGCAGGAAGTGACAGGAGCATTGACTCCTGCCCGACCTACAGCTCCTTGCCTCGGTTAGCTCGGCACGGATGTGACGGGCTCCGTACCTCGGGTCTTGCGCTTAAGATCTTTACCAGGTCGGACTTACTTCCTTCCAACAGCTTCTCTGCTCTCACATCAAACCATAGCACCGAGGTAGTTAGGTCGGCTGAACATAGCTCGGACAGTGAACCTCGGCCCAGGCCAACGGGATACCTCGGACCCCTCTGGGCCAAGATAGGTCGGCCTTTATATCTCCAGGTCAAGATGAAGCTCGGATTCTCCCAGGCCCAAGCAGGTCGGCCCTTTCCGTACCTCGGCACACATTTAAACTCAACTTATGCCAAGCCTTGACCCTACCGGGGGTAGCCCCCCGACAGA
>CAMZMU010000121.1:16388546-16607898 GCA_947311845.1 Poa pratensis
TCTTTTTGTGGTTCTCAAACGCACCCAAGTACCCAACAAAGATTTGCCTGCGTCAGTTGATACGCATACGATCACAACCGGTGTCAAAATGACCCCATAAAAATAATCCAGGCCAAACGAAGATGCTGAAGGCATCATTCGTTTTTGTCCTAATTGATGTCAGATCAATGGACTCTTCTATTCTTGCAACTATTATGCTTCCTTTACGACTGAATATTTTTTTATTGCCTGGATGAACCCCAAAAAAGTAATTACGTCATTGGTTGCCACTTGGAGAGAACACAGAGGTGGTGTTCTGGTATCTTGGGTAATCTGGTGCCATTTGGCCCTCCTGATTCTTGTTGTCTGTTAATATAAAACAGTAGAGCACCTCTAATACTTTTTCCTTTGTGGTGGAGGGCACTTCTGATGTTAGTGGGGGTATGCAGGAGCTCGTCTGAAATAGCCACTGCGCCATCGCTGCAATGTTGCGCCATTTGTTCTGCTCACGAGAGTGAAGACCCTAATGCCTAATGACATGCGTGTGATGTTCTTATCCGGGAAAGTTAGCACTTAAAAATAGTATATGATATTCACCAAGTCACTGTCATTTTCTTACTGACGCACGAGCTTACATAATTTCGGTGACAGAGCATGAAAAGGCATTGTGAAGTGACATAACGATGGATATTACTGGAGAGTATGGCGTTGGATCCCCTTTATCGATTCATGTATTGGAACTCCTAGTATGCAATTGCAACTTTGCATGCTTGACCTTGTCACACACACCTTAAGATCATCACTGCGTTGACCATCTTTTTCAGAGATCCGATTTCAGATTTGAAGGAACTTCATTCTATGCTACAACCTATGTGTGCATTGTGAAATCGCCGGCCAACGAACATCCTTCATCGAATTATACATAGTAAATATCACGAAGATAATATTATTCGTAGGGCCAGTTAGTACTTGAACGGAAAAAAAAACATACCTGGTTGTGGGAGTTTTTTTTCGTGCAGCTAGTTGTGGGTGTTGTTTTTTTAACAGGCAGAGGTTGATTTTTTAGATAGAAGGCACAAAGTGTCTGACTTAAAATTAATCGCAAATGGCCGACGATACATAATTACATAGGGAGAAAAACATACAAAACACACACTGACCAAGGTTGAAGTGGACATACGGACCTTGCCACAACACCATTTGTTTTTGCTTCTCGCCAAGTCTCAAAGGACTCCGACCAATCGAACGGAAAGAATGTTCACCATTAGCATGAACAGTAGCTAGAAATCAGACCACTAAGGAAGAGAGATTCTCATAACGACCACCGTCGAGAGCCATACAATGTCGAGAGGAACATCGGTCCTGTCCAAAAGCAAACCGCCCGTCTCTAAGACCGGACCAGGGTTTTCACTAGAGCCAGGGGGGGATAGTAGAACCCGGAGTAACACCTCCAAGATGGGGAGAGGCGCTCGAGGGTGCACCATCGGTTGCACTTAGGTGAGACTTTCGTCTGCGAATGACCGCCTATCACCAAGAATCCCACAAGCCACACCACCGTACCTCACCTACAAACAAACGCACCCAACATGACCAATAGATCCGGTCACCACTCTAGTCAAGGCACCGACTGCCGTTGTGTTGTATGTGTTTCAGATGTCATCCCCAAAATTTTGTCAGGGTGTTTTTGCAAAATGGTAGTTAAGTGGCTCATTGGCAAAAGGCTCGATCTCAGCCTTTGGTTCCAAATCAGACGGTTTGGTGGCATGAATGCACACAGACCATATGGACATAATTTCTATATAATTATACATTAATTTACATGTAATTAAATATTTTACCATATATAAAATTTACACTAACTAATGTACAATTGTATACTTTAATTGATAGACAACTATAGTACCATATGGGTATGCGTAGAAATTAATGGATATACGATTATAGTATCGTATGGGTATGCATAGAAATTAATTGATATAAAACTAGAGAATCATATGGATACGCATAGAAAAATATTTTGCAATAAAAAATAAAAACCGTATCAAAGGGATATCTGCAATTAATTTCTTCCACCAGTGCTGCCATGCGCAAGCAATTTATTTATGGTCGTCTCTCCTACATTATCTCTCACCATCGACACTACCATCGTATCCCCCATAGATCTCAAGCTTCACAAAACCCATCAACTCATCCAACGCCCGATTACACCAGCCCTGACAACCATGAAAACCGGTCTCCTTGTTACCATTGCCACCATCATCTATGCTGCTGCTACAACTGCAACAGCAATTCCAGGAGCTTGGCAAGTGGGCGGTATTGGAGCACGACAACCTCAAGTTTCAGCAGGTTGTGAGCGGGGTGGATCAGATTGTTAACGGCATAACTACATCGGCTCGTCGTTGATGCCCTCAGACTCGATGACTCACATGGCAGGTACATGGCTGTGTAACTGTGTTGTTTGAGGAGAACTCGAGTAACCCGAATACACGGAAGCTCATATCTTTCAACCCAGTAAATTGAGTGATGCCTGGCCGACGATATTCAGACTAGTCGTATTTCTTTTTTGAGTGTAATAAGAAGTATCGATGAATTTATATGGTGTTTCTACCCATTTTGTAAGCATATCTGTCCTAGACAATGGAGATACTTTGAAAATTTATCATCATAGACAACTCATATGTTTTCCCTTTTTTGAGTCTGACAATGCGTGGGTCGGTGTTACTTCACAAGATGTTGGTGGTCTGAATTCCCTGTCCCTGTTGGTTGTGGAATGCTTCTGTTTCTCCATGAAGCTAAGAGTCTTGAACTAAAATCACTCCATTCCAAATGACTTCAGACATGTCGACTGTCGAGTTTAGGCATCTGTTCTGTCGGAGCCCGCGCGGGACCCAAATCAATTTTCGGCGTTTTAGCCAAATTCATGATTTTGAACAACATAATCTTAATAAAATACCAAATATAAATGCGCAAATATCATACAATCTAGTACATTAAATAGTCCAGATCGAGAAGCCCACACAATAGCAAAGGTAGCAATTAAGATTGTAGATACACAATTCAAAGTGCGAAACACTGAGAAATTGAACACAATTCGACACACACCGGGAGAAGAGAAGAAATTTTGCCTTGCCGTCGTCGTATCATCGAACATGTTGTGCTCTCCGGTGGCGCGGTACATCGGCAGCCAGAGTGAATGGACGAGGCGCCTGTCCTCATGTTGTCGGAGACTTGTCCTTCTTCGGAGCGTTGGCTTGGGATTTCACCCGGCCATTTGACGCCGCGCCGGTCCCTTAGACGGCACTGCCATATGCGGGAGGGAGCTTGGAGCCGGTCGGAATGAGCCCTGCTCTGTTTCTGCCAGGCCCTGGGATGACGTTGTTACCTTGCCACTTCTGTTTCTGCCCAACGACGGCCAGGGTTGGCGCGACGACGGAGAAGCCAACTGCGGGAGGCGCGAAAGGTCGAGGAGGCACCCATGGGTTTGGCGAGGCAAGGAAACCGACTGGCGGTAGCTGCGCGGGGGGGGGGGGGGGGGGGGGGGGGGGGGGGGGGTCCATGGCACCGATTGGGTTGAGCGGCGACGCGACGAAGAGTCGGGCCGGGGAGATCGGCGACGGTTAGGGGGGAACGGGGAAGCTGAAATGTCATTCCTGCCTTCTCGCACCACAGATAAAGGGAATATGAAAATTGGTTGTGGAAACCGAAGATATGGGGAGCTCGGGGTCAGATATCCCGCTCCCTACGCCTCCACCCCCAAATTATCCGGGTCGACCAGTTTTCCTGGATCTCGTCGGGTCGTTTTCCCGATCCGGACCCTAAGAACTGGTTCCGAAGCGCGACCGGGGCCGAATGACTAGATGTCGAGAAGTTGCACGAGCACAGGTACACACCATATGTAGACGGGGATGCCGCTGCTTAGGTACAAAAACTACTCTAGGAAGATCTTTATTTTCTCAGTTCGTGGAGGAAGGTGCATCGGAGACGCCGCCATCGTCATGAGTGACAAAAGCACAAACGGGCAAGGAAAAAACAATAGACGGGGCCGTGATGAGCGGGCGACCGTTGGGGGCGGAAGGGGGGCGATTCTGGGTCCTGGCCGGAGATCTGGCCGGTGAGACGCCGGAGGAGGATGAGAGTGACGCGGAGGACGGCGCAGCTAGGGGCGATGAGGCGGATGGCACCGGGACTGCCGCTATGCGGTATCTGTGTCGCACGCCATCGCCAAGGGCGGACACGATCATGGAGGAGCGTGCGTCACGGGAACAGCGACGGCTCAGCAGGCGGCAGGCCCAAAGGTACGCGGATCTACTACTGCAGGTATCGCCGGCGAGCCAGGCTACATCGAGACTACCGAAGGTGAGATGCGGCATGTGCGGCCATCAACTGGGCGGGAGATGGCGCCGTTCAAATTGCCTGTTTTGGAACCTTCAGTTTTCTGTGATGATGGCTCTGGTGGATGGAAGATCGCGGGTCGCCGGGTCGTCAATCCGGTGAGACGTCACCGGAGATGAAAGTGAAGGTGCCTGTGTCGAGGGCTTCCGGCTCTGGAGGGAGGTGTGATCACCTGCGTTGGGGTCGGGATGGTGTTTGGTGGCCGCGGGCGCGGAAGACGATCGGCTTCGTCTGTTCGGCAGCGGCAAACCCAAGGATCCGGGCCGGCGCTGCGATGCCGGCGTCGGAGACGATGGGTGAAACTGCGGATCAAAAAATTCAAAATTTGGAGGAAAAAAATTTGATGGCCATGCGGGCCTGCGACTTGACAATTGTGCGGCTGTGGGGCTTGCGGCCCATCACACACATACGAAGAGATCGATCGGACGACTAAACCTAGAACTGCGATCGGGTTTACGTCGGTTAGGGATTAGCCGCTGTGGAGAGCTTCCTCAGCCTCCGCGCTCGCTTGCTCCGATGGCCAACAACGGTGGAGGGTACGGTGGGCGGGTGGCGGCCGTGGAGGTCACCTAACCGCGGTTTTGGAGGGAACCTACCTTCTGGTCGAGGTGATGGCGGAAACGGACCGCCGTTTCGAGGTGGAGCTGGGCGTGGATTTCAGCCGAACCCCCCGGGGTTCCGTCAGGGTGATCAGCGTCAGAACAACTTCGAGGTCGGAGGCTGTCGTGGTGATCACGGCAGATGCCATAGGTATGGCTAAGATGGGGCCGAATGGTCGTTGGGGGAATCCGGGGAGGGTTTATGCACTCAATAAGTGCACAAGCAAGAACACGCAAGAAACCGCAAGAACACGAGCGAGAAACCAAGAAACCAAGCACACAAAGCACACCACGATGTACCCTGCTTCGGGGCCCTCTTGTGGAGGTATCACCCCTACTGCAGCACTATCCTACTCAGTGTAAACTCAAGGTGACAAGTACAACCTGCTCCTCGAGCTGTGTGATGATACAATGGTGAGAACTTGAGGTAAAAGATGGAGCTACACGGGAGGAAGAAGGAACTCCGAGCTAGATCCGAGGTGTCTCCGGGGGTTCCGAGGTTCCTTTCTCTCTCTCTCTCTATCTCTCTCTCTTTCTCTGTCGATCGATCCTCAAGCAGGAGGGGGGTGAAGCCCACTATATAGGCCAGCCGAGTTACCGTTGTGCCCTCGCTGAACACTGTAGCCATGCCTCTGATCTGGTCATCATCGTACTCCTGTCAGGGACAAGACATGGCCTGCCCATCTCCTGCTGCCTAACGGCAGAACTAGCATGTCTCCTCTGACAGAGACAAGACGTGGCCTGGCAGAGCTACCTCGTAGCCTTTTCCCAGATCCCGCGTGGTCAGCGGTCAGAGACGTGCAGCCCCCCGAACCCGGGGCACGCCTCTGCCAGGCTCCGTGACAGACGCTCCCGCGTCAGGCGCTCTTGTACAGGCAGGAAGTGACAGGAGCATTGACTCCTGCCCGACCTACGGCTCCTTGCCTCGGTTAGCTCGGCACGGATGTGACGGGCTCCGTACCTCGGGTCTTGCGCTTAAGATCTTTACCAGGTCGGACCTTACTTCCTTCCAATAGCTTCTCCTGCTCTCACAATGCAAATCATAGCACCGAGGTAGTTAGGTCGGCTGACCATAGCTCGGATTATGAACCTCGGCCCATGCCAACGTGATACCTCGGACCCCTTGGGCCAAGATAGGTCGGCCTTTATATTCTCCAGGTCAAGATGAAGCTCGTATTCTCCCAGGCCCAAGCAGGTCGGCCCTTTCCGTACCTCGGCACACCTTTAAACTCAACTTATGCCAAGCCTTGACCCTACCCGGGGGTAGCCCCCGACATTAGTCCCCGAAGCAGGTGCGGTCCTACGACTCGGATGGAGGGCCGTAGCAGGTTCAAAATAAGCAAGGCACCACCTCTAAAACCGACCTCAAATATAGCTCCGCCGAGGTACTTCCCACAGACCATAATCTAATCCGAGGTAGATATGCAATCTGAACTTTCCGAGCTGTATGACTCAGCACAATCTTGCCTCAAGATTTTCCGAGGTACGTGGCGAAGGAATCTCTGCCCGGACCTCGAAATCCGGACCTGAAAGACAGGTCCTGACCACCGCCGCCTTCGTCAGCCGGACCCACCAAACAGTGCCCACGCGGACTTGAGTACTTGACCAACTCGACCGCCCACGACCCCTCGATTCTCGCGCTGACCAGCACAGAAAATCCGGCGCTGGCGGTTGCCGTCCTGTGGCCCACGATGTGGCCGATCGTGCGGCCACCAACCGCGCAACCGTTCCTCCTCCGCCCACACACGATCCCACGCCCCCGGTAACCGCGCGGTAGTGCGCCGTTACCGCACGCGGCTTATAAATAGGGGCCCAGGGGTAACTTCTCCTTCTTCCCCCTCACTCGCCGCTTCGCCTCCACTGCAACCAGCGCCGCCGTCGAGCACTCGCCGCTGCGACCTCGCCGTCTCGAAGCTTCTCGCCGGAAACGCGCACCGCGCCTTGCGCCGCCACTCTCCGCCGTCGATCCTTCGCGCCACCCTCGACTCGCCATCAAACCTCGATCTTCGAGTACTTCACCGGTGAGTTCTTCGCTTCCCCTCCATTGCCATGGATGAGTTCATCCTTCGATGAACTCGAGGATCCTGATGAACCCTAAGACCTTGATGAACTAGATGATCCCCTCGAGCCCTTTTAGTACATTTAAATCTCTCTAGATTCATTTTAGACACATCCACAGCGCTGTCCTCTTAGTTTGCCCCTTGAAGAACTCGAGTTTATTTTCCTTTTTAGCTCATCGGTAGATCTTTGCTAGTATCTTGCAATGGTAGAAACGTGTTTCCCGCCTAAATCCTTTAGCCCGGCCGTCTTGAATGATCCGAGGTATTTACCCCGGCTATCCTGAACTGTCCGAGGTACTTACCCCGGTTGAACCTCCTCTTCTGCAGGAAAGCGTCAACATGTCTTCTGCCTCGGATCCCGCCGAGGAAGGAGCACCTGGAGAACGAGGTAGCTGGGAGGGATCCGATGTCACGGAGGTCGACATCAAATGGCTCCGAGATTCACGGCGGATCCCGGCTAAACTCATCTGCCGGGTTCCGAAGAAAGAAGATATCGAACCCGAGGTGGAATCCGGGGAGCGGGTCGTCTTCCTGGATCACTTCGAACGTGGTTTCGGGCTCCCGGCCGGGAAATTCTTCCGGGATTTCTTGGACAAATTTGGGCTACAACCACACCACCTGCCCGCCAATGCCATCCTCCAACTTTCGGCCTACGCGACCTTTTCCGAGGGTTACCTCGGATTATGGCCAAGCATCGAGTCCTGGGCCAAGTACTTCCAGCTGAAGAAACAAAGTGTCCCGAACAAGAAGGTCGTGGACAAGGAGATGACCGCTTGCGGGGCGGCCTCGATTTCACCTCGGCGCCTCTCTGAGTTTCCTCGGATTCAGGGCCTGGACTCCTGCCGCAAATGGCAACGCTCCTTCTTCTATGTGAAGAACCCGGGCACCGAAGACTCATCAATTGCCGGAGTTCACCATCGGAACCCCCTGCCCAACTCAACTGGGATTATGAGCCTGCACCCGACGCTCCGAGGTTCTACTGATCCACCAAACCATGATGTCCCTCAGGAGAAAAGCTGGGGGCAGATGACATCTTGCGCACCATGATCACCCGCCGAGTTAGCCCTTTACAAGCGCGGGCCCATAAGATCTGCCACATGAGTGGCCGCTACGACCCCACTCGGCACAGCACTTTGAACTTGATGACTCCGAGGTGAAGAGGCGCATCCGGGCCATCGCCAAGACCACCATGCCCGATAAGTGGAAATGGGGTGTCAAGCCCTATGACCGAGATCACCTTCCAGCTCAAGTAAGTGTACCTTACCCGACGTATAATATTCCTCGGTTTCATTTTCACCCCGACCTTGTATTGATCTTGTGCTAACTCGGTTTTACCTTGCCACCTCTGCAGAAGTTCACTCGACAGGAAATCGAGGATGGCCCCCTTTCTTCTAAGGAGTGGACTCCCGACCTGCCTATCCCGGCCGCCGCCGAGGCTGAAGATCCGGACAATGAGGATCACCTCCCTATTCCCAAGGCCACCTCGGGTAAGACTCGTGGTTTCACCTCGCACCGCCCACCAGTTCGTTCGTCCATCCAGGATGGCCCGATGACGACGATGACGATTGCCAAATTCTGGAACCTGTCAATGTTATTCCAATTTCGTATGCTCCTCCAACATATAAGAACTTTCATCCAGCGTCTGCAGCTTCCCGGAAGCGCTCAGGACCCGGTACCTCGGATGCCGAGGCTTCCAAGACCTCGGAGACTGCAGCGCCCAAAGCCAAGCGTGCCAAGAAGACCTCGGCGAGGCACAAGAAGCGAGGCCCCGTGGAGGAAGATGCGTAAGTCACCTTGCTCCTTTTTACCTTTCACGCTGTTCCGAGGTTAAGTTTTTATACTCTAACTTAATCTTTTCTTTTTCGTCTAGCCCGGCTCGGCAGATCAAACAGAGCCACAGCTCGATACATTCACCACTGCCTCCAGTGGTTGAATCTCAGACAACCGAGGTCGAGGTTAACCTCGGCAGCCCCGCCAGAGCCTCTCCTCCAGAACGGTCCGTTGACCTCAGCAGCCCGGAGAGGACCATCTCCTCCCCGGTCGTGTCCCTCCGCCGAACTTCCACCGCCGAGCTCTGACTCCGGCCTGGGGCACTCTCTCCCCGCCGAGATCAGACTCCTCCGCTCCTCAGAAGGATGCGGAGACAGATCGCGCCAAGACTCCGGCTAAGACCGTGCTGGAGCCTCGGCTCTCCCCCAAGTCTCAAGCTGCGCGCAACCAGCAGCAACAGCAGCAGAAGAAGCAAAAACAACAACAAGCAAAGCAAAAGCTTCAGCAGCAAGAAAGATTCAGCTCGAGTTGTTGAGCCCCCCAAACAGCCACAGCAAACTCCGATGCCGCCACCGCCACCGGGCCCCAAGGCTGCGAGCACCCAACTGGTGCCGCATGTTCCCGCTTGCGCCGAGGTCCACCTTGACCAAGACCGCGCCCTCGAGCTCTCAGGTCGCCACCTCCCGAGCTCTTTTCGCTGCTACCATCCAGCCGAACATCAGCAGCTGGGAGGTCGGGCAACTCCGGACCAAGAGCGGGAACAGCTTAGGCTCGGAGAAGCACTACGACATGGACTGGAACTCGGCTGACGCTGCCGAGGTCTCCTCTAACCCGACCTCTGAGCATCCAGTTGGACCTAGCGCCGTGCTCCAGTCCATCTACAACATGCAGACTGCGGTCCTTGATTGCAGCAAGAAGGCCTCGGTAAGTTTCTTTACGCAACTCTCTTTCTTCCTTTGAAACCAAATGACAAACATACACTATTCCCAGTCCCCGAGATTCGGGTTGAGCAATTGACACTCCACCGAGTTAAAATTGCTCGGCTTGAATCTCAAAAACTTGTCATTTCTCCCATGCTGAGTCCCCGAGGCCAATGCCGAGTCCCCGGGACTCAATTGGGCCTCGGGCTAAAAAGACCTCGGATTTCTTCGAACTGATCTCTCTATTTTTTCAGGAGTGTAACAATGCTCGGACAAAGATCTTCAAGAACCTCCTGCTGGATCACAACACACTGAAGAAGTCTCACCGGACTCTTCTATCCGCAAAGGAGCAGAGCGACAAAGACTATGCCTCCAAGTTGAAGACAGCCGAAGATGAAATAGCTCGGCTGCAACAAGAGCTGAACCGGGCTAATGAAGCCAAAACTGCTGTGGAGGACGCTATGAAGGTCAAAGACCAGGCCGCCGAACAGCAGCAAGAGCTTGCCAAGACCCTGGAGAGCCGCGCCACCTCGGCCGAAGCCGAACTTATCGCCCTCCGAGCTATATCGAAAAGCTGGTTGTCCGAGCTCGCTCGGATTAATCACCAAATGGACAGTAAGTTTCTTTTCCCCTTTTCCTTATTTTCTGCCGACCTACACCCCGTGCCACCGTATGCCTTATTTCAGCGACAGCCTTTTTGTCTTCTTCAGAGAATTTGAGCACTCCAAGGACAAGGCTATCCGAGAAGTTCAAGCAGCTCGGGCAAAGAGGGCTGAGACAGAAACCCTCAGCGAAAGCTGGGATATCCAGGACCACCTTGTTGCCCTTAATGCTCGGATCAGGCCGCTCAGGCCATTGGAACTAAACTGGTTGATGCTGCCATCGAGGTCCACCGTGCCCTCTGGCCCAAGGTTAAGACTCCCACTTGCATCGACGAGCTCGCCACGAAGCTGAAAGGAGCCGAGGCTAGACTTCGGGAGTGGAGATGCTCATCAGCTCGGGCTGGAGCGGACAAGGCCCTGGTGTTCGTGCTTCTGGTATGAATCTGTTGAGATCCACACGGTTACCTCCCTGCGCAGGGGCTCTCCTTGGAACACCACTCCTGATGGCATTGAGAAACGCCAAGCAGCAGCCGACCTCTTTGCTAGTTATGCAAACACCCGGACCTTTGATGAAGGGCGCCTCTATTCTGAGGATGAAGAGAGCTCGGACGAGGAAGCAGAGTCCGGTGAAGAAGGTTCTGACGGCGAGGAAATTGACTTTGACGAGCCTGAGAGCTCCAAGGGCAAGGCCGGCAAAACAACCGAGGTGGCCGAGATTCTGATGATGACTTCAACTTCGACGAACCTCCGAACCCCAAGGGCAAGTCCGGCAAAGCCGTAGCCACCGAGGTGATCTCCCCCGACGTGACGGACACCCCGGCATCCACTCCAACAACCGAGGTTGCTTCCGCGACCGAGGTGTTCCTGCGCCCGAGGTTTTCCTGCGCCCGAGGCTCCTGCTTCCGAGGTCCCCGCTACCACAACTTCGGCGACCGAGGTCTCTGGTTCCGAGGCCTGAACTTGTCTCAAAAAACATTAAATCCCCGGTATGCCGGGTGCAGATGTAATAGACCTTAAGTAGTTTGCCTTGCTACCAGTACTATTATCTTGCTATCCGAACCATGCTTTTCTAAGAATTTATGCCGAACCCTTTTGGAACGAGTCCCGAGTTCACTTTCGTGTTTACTATACTTGGCATTCTTTGCTCTTGTCTACCATTTTGGCGTTCGACAGTCGAGTCACAAGATTGTTGTTTATAGCATACAGTACTTAGCAAATGTCGAGGTGTGTTTCAAAATCATCCGACATAAATGAAAGGTAAAGACAGGGGTTAGTAAACGACACATGCCGAACTATATTTTTGGACCGAGTCCCCGAGTCCATTTTCATGTTTCCCACGTTTTTTCATCTTTGCTCTTGACTACCATTTCGGCGTTCGTCAGTCGAGTCACAAGATTAGTTACACAGCATACATTACTTGAAGTTTGAGACGAGGTTCAAAATAGTTCGGCATATGAACGAAATTGACAAACAGAAATAAAACACAAGCACAAGAGCGAGGCAGTCCCCGAGCTTCAACCTCGGAGTGCCGACATTTCATTAAGGATTAACCGAGGTACATACATTGCGCCCTTCATGAGTAGAAAGGTCGGAGTAGAGCTACGTTCCATGGTCGCTTGACCTCTGATCCGGGTTGTCCAGCCCATCTTTCCTTGGTTCCTGCGCATCTATAGATAGTACGAATCATTGAGCAGAGCTCGGCTCACAATGAACGGTCCCTCCCATGGAGGTGACAACTTGTGCCGACCTTTCTTGCGCTGCACCAGCCTCAGCACCAAATCTCCCTCGTGAAACACACGAGGGTTGACTCCGGCTATGATAACGTCGGAGACCTTGTGGTATATTGCTGACCGAGATGAGGCCAATTCTCTAGCTTCCTCAAGCAGATCTACTGCATCCTCCCGAGCCTCTTTTGCCTCGGCTTCAGTGTACATTGCCACTCTGGGCGCATCATATTCGATGTCAGTGGGTAGCATAGCTTCTGCCCCATAGACCATAAAAAATGGCGTATAGCCAGTTGATCGATTTGGCGTGGTCCTTAGACCCCACAGTACTGCTGGTATCTCATCTATCCAACACCCCGGCGTTTTCAGCAGTGGTTCAATGAGCCGAGCCTTGATGCCGGCCAACACTAGAGCATTTGATCTTTCCACTTGTCCATTAGACTCCGGGTGTGCCACCGAGGCTATGTCCAGCCGGATTCCCTTGTTCATGCAAAACCGAGCAAATTCTCCAACAGCAAAGTTCGTGCCGTTGTCCGAGATAATGCTATGGGGGTATCCATATCGCAGAATGATCTCCTTCAAAAAAGTCACTGCTGAATGACCATCCAACTTCCGGATTGGTTTCACCTCGATCCACTTGGTGAACTTGTCCACCATCACCAGTATGTGCGTCATGTTACCTCGGGCTGGTTTGAACTCTCCCACCATATCCAAACACCATACCGCAAACGGCCAAGTGATAGGAATTGTTTTGAGCGCCGAGGCTGGCATATGCGTTTGCTTGGCAAACCTTTGGCATCCTTCACATCTCCGGACTATGGCCTCTGCATCAGCAAGAGCAGTGGGCCAATAGAACCCATGCCTGAACACCTTGGCCACCAGAGCTCTTGTGCTGCAATGATGACCACACTCTCCTTGGTGGATCTCCAAAAGCATCTCCTTGCCTTCAGCTGGCTCGACACACCGTTGCAACACCTCGGTTACGCTTCTTTTATAGAGCTCCTTGTTGATGATGGTGTACGCCTTGGCCCTCCTTTGATTCTCCTAGCCTCGGTTGTGTCACTTGGCAAGCTTCCCTCCGTTATGAACTTCATGATTTGCTCCGCCCACTCCGGCACTGGGTGCAAAGGAAAAAGTTCTCGTCCACCTCCATTGGTTCGGCCACCATAATCTCCTCCATTATTTCCTCCACCATCCTGCGACCAGTCCCCGAGTCTTGATGAGCAGTCCCCGAGGTTCGGTGCGCAGTCCCCGAGCTCTGCCACGCAGTCCCCGGGTCCGACCAAACGCATCCGACGTCTACCTCCATTGGAACAGGTCCGGGCTCTTGCTCCGCCGGGATGAAAATAGATTCGGATTCAGGAGAAGGTTTGATTGAAGGAGTTCTCAAGTGATTCAGGGCTACCCAGGTGGTACTGCCTCTTTAGATGAACCGAGCTTTGACAACACGTCGGCAGCATTATTTTCTGCCGAGGTATATGCCTGTACTCACACCCTTCAAAGAACCCGGATATCTTTTGCACATGGAACCGATATAACGCCATGTTGGCATCCAGAGCATCCCAAGTTCCAGAAGATTGTTGCACCACCAGGTCGGAATCGCCGAAGCACTCTACACGCCGGATACCGATCTCCTTCGCCACATTGAGGCCATGGATTAAGGCCTCATACTCCGCCACATTGTTTGATGCTGAGAAATGAATCTGCAGCACGTATTCAGCTGATCTCGCTTTGGCGAGGTGAGGACTATTCCAGCCCCCAGCCCGATCTTTGTCTTGGACCCATCAAAATGCATTTTCCAATAATTATAGTCCGGCCTGGGTGGCTCATACTGCATCTCGGCCCAATCACAAAAGAAGTCCGGCAACGCCTGGGATTTAATTGCATCTCTTCTCTCATAATGTGGTGCATATGGAGACACCTCAATCGCCCATTTGGCAACTCGGCCAGTTGCATCTTTGCACCCGATGATCTCCGAGATTGGAGCTTCGCACACCACCGTCATGGGATGCTCCTGGAAATAATGCTTCAACTTCTTGACCGCCAGGTAGACACCATACGTCATCTTCTGGTAGTGAGGGTAATTCTGCTTCGAGGTAGAGATCACCTCGCTCAAGTAATACACCGGTCTCTGCACCGACCTGCCACCTTCTTCGCGCTCCACCACCACTGCCACACTTACAACTCGGTTTGTGGCCGCAATGTAAAGTAACATCGGCTCATTGTGCAATGGTGACGCCAACACCGGGCAGTGGACAACATCTTTTTCAGCTCATTGAACGCCACGTCGGCCTGCGGGGTCCATGTAAACCCGGTACTTTTCTTCATGAGCTGGTACAAAGGTAAGGCTTTTTCTCCCAGCCGACCTACAAATCGGCTCAACGAGGCTAGGCACCCTGTGAATTCTGCACATCTTTCAAACACTTCGGTAACTTCATGTTCTCAATAGCTCGGATCTTGGCCGGGTTAACCTCGATACCTCGGCTAGACACCAGGAATCCAGCAACTTTCCAGCCGGGACACCAAAGGTGCACTTGTCCGGGTTAAGCTTCAACCGATATTTCTCAAATTCACAAATGTCTCCTCGAGATCCTCGAGGAGAGTACGTTTCTCCTTAGTTTTGATGACGATATCATCGACATACACTTGCACATTTTTGCCCATTTGAGAGTGCAGGCATTTCTGCATACACCTCTGATAAGTTGCCCCGGCATTCTCAGACCAAAACACATGACACGATAGCAATACGCCCCATACGGGGTAATAAAAGCAGTCTTTATTTGATCCTTTGGGTTCAGTGGTATCTGGTGAAAACCAGAGTACGCATCGATAAAAGACAACAGTTCACAACCAGCAGTGGAATCGATCACTTGATCAATCCGAGGTAATGGAAACGGATCTTTCGGGCACGCCTTGTTGAGGTTAGTGAAGTCAATGCACATGCGCCACACCTTGACCACGGCTGGCTCGTCTTTCTTCTTTTCCACCAAGACCGGATTGGATATCCAGTCCGGATGCAGCACCTCCATAATGAACCCGGCTGCAAGCAACTTAGCCAGCTCGTCCAGCACCACTTGTCTTCGGTCGTCTGAGAGACGACGGGTCGGTTGCCTCACCGGTTTCACCTCTGGCCTGACAAATAAAGAGTGCTCTGCCAACTCCCTCGGAACACCAGGCAGGTCCTTAGCCGACCATGCAAAGATATCCCGATTCTCACGGAGGAAGTGACAGAGCTCGCCTTCCTATTTCTCGCCCAGCCCGGTCCCAATGATGGCCATATGCTCTGGGTGCTCCGGGTCAATGGGGATCTTCTTGGTCTCCTTGGGCACCTCGAATGCTGCAGTTGAGTCCGGGCTCATCAGTCCGGACAGCCGAGCTGTGTTGACTGCGCCATTGCCACCACTTGATGCAGCTTCTTCTTCTCAGCTGCGATCACCAAAGACTCGGCCAGATTAGACCCCGCCGAGGCACACTGAATGGCTCGCTTGTAGTCACCCGAGATGGATATGATCCCATTAGGCCCTGGCATTTTCATCTTCAGGTATGCAACATGGGTGGAAATCATGAACTTGGCCAGAGCCGGCCTTCCAAGCAATGCATGGTATGCACTCTCCAAGTCCACCACCTCGAACTCGATACTCTCAACTCGGCAGTTATCCTTGGTTCCAAATGCTACATCCACCCATATCTTGCCCATGGGTGCACAGGAAACGCCAGGCACAATCCCATGAAAAGTACAACTGCTTGGCATCAACTGATTTGGCGATATGCCCAATTTCACCATTGTGTCTCGGTACATGATGTTGATGGCACTGCCATTGTCCACCAGAACTCGGGTGAACCTCACATTGTTGTAGGCCCACACAACGTCGGATCTACCACCAGGGCATACTTTCCAGGGCTCGGCATGATCCGAGGTGTGTCTTTCCTGCTCCAAGTGATCTCCTGCTCAGACCAGTTCATATAGGTCGGCACCACCGGCATTACTGCATTCACCTCCATGGCACGCCTCTGCACACTCTTCTTGTCAGTTGGCTCGGTCACAAAGACCACATAGCTCGCATGAGCCTCTCTATAGTCATTTCCGGGGTATTCATACTGCTGACTTGGTCCGGCACCATTGTTGTTGTTATTACCTCGGACATTCACAACATTCACGGGCTTGCTGCTGCAGGCCTCGGAGGAGGTGCAGTGGTTATCGGGGTAACATTTGCTCCGGACAGATTGGGTGGGACCTCGGCTGAAATCTCTGAGGTGGTCCTCTCTGTTTCCTCCGGCCTTCGCCCCTTCTTCTCTGATTCTGCGGTTCCAGCTGCACTGCCGGGTTGAATGGTTGGCTGGCTTGCGCGGGTCGGTCGTATGGTAACAGCAAGGACCATCTATCATTTCATAAGTCAAGGGTGGCTCCGGGTTCGGACTAAATGCCGGACCATTGATTTTGGCCTCTGGACACCTCCAGCTCCGGGCTGATCCGGGTTCACCGCTGCAACTTGGTTCGAGGTGTATGGGTAGTCCGGCTCCCTCCTCTTTGTCCGAACTCTTGGCGGTCATTACACCTTGGTCCGAGCCGGTTGTTTATTGGCTCCCTCCTTCTGTTACGTGCCACTGCCTCTGCTGCTGGCTGCATCGGATCACCCAGAGCATAAGAATCTGCAATCCGGATTGTTTCTGCTAGGGATTTCGGCATATCTCTTGGAGCCTCTGCCACAGCATGCTGCCATGTCGACAACCATCTGCAAACCAGGAAATGGCCTGTGCCTCTACAACTCCTTCACAGGAATTCCGAACATTGCTCCACCGAGTTAAGAATTCTCGGTCAGTTTCATGATCATCTTGCTTACATGCTGCCAGGAGCTGAGGTCGGTTTGGCCTCTTGTATGTACTAGCAAAGTTGCTGTTAAACGCCAGCTCCAAGTCTATCCAGGAGTTGATACTATACTCCGGCAAATTATTCAGCCAGATCCGAGCTGGACCTTCCAACATGTGCGGGAGATACCGGACCGCCCATCGGCGATTGCCCCCCGCTATGTGCACCGAGGATACATAATCTGTCAGCCAATCTTGTGGCTTGGTGCTCCCGTTGTATGGCTTGGTGTTCCGACCTAACTGGAACTGAGATACTGGCGGTGGTGGCTCCTTCATGATCCGAGGTCCAAAACACGCCGGACCAGGAGGGCCTTCCTCCTCCAGTTGCTCGACAAGTAGATTCTATCCAGCTTGTTACGAACATCGCCTGGAGCTAACATCCGACTCCTATCCGAGGTCCCAACGCCCCATCCACTCTGTGGTATCCAGCTCGCGCCATGGCCGAGTCTCCATCATCATATCGGTCATCGCCTTGACCGACATTCTGAGGTTGCTGAACATACTCCGGCTCTCGCTGATATTGCCCCTGCGCCGAGGTTGTTGCTGATACCTCGGGGGCGGAGGTGGTTTACCTCGGCCAGCCGACGCTGCTTGCCCGCCATTCTGATTTCCCTGACCGGAGTTACCCTTAGCTCGGCTTGCATTACCTGGGCCGGGGTTTCCCTTAGCTCGGCTAGCATTGCCCTGGCCCACCTTCTGCTTTGCTGCTAACACCGGATCATACATCTGCAGCTGCTTGTTCTGACCCGAGGTGACACTCCGGGCTCGATCGGCTCCTCCGACGAGTGGAGACGAGGCTTGCCCCTTGGACACCTGACTAACTGGCCTAGCTGAATAAACCATCTCGAATCACCAGCCCCGGCATATGCTCTGCGGAGAGCCTCATTCTGCTGGTTAGCTACATACACTAATCATTGACTCGCTTCTGCTGCGCACGCCATGCATCTCCAGTCAACCCGGATAGCTCGGCCCTGCCTGCCTCGGCAGCTCTGAGGTTCTTAGCAGGGGAACTATATACCGGCCTTCCAGTCGACACGCGACTCTCACTCCTAGCCGAGGTGGTAGGTCGAGCCTCCCTGTTTATCTCATCATTGAGCCCCTTGCCTCTCTGCCGCACCTCGGCTCCCCTATTGTATCAACTGCTACCGGGGTGAAGCCATTCGCTGCATTGTACTCACGCAGATCTCTATTGAACTCATCTCTAGCTGTCATCATTGCTACAGCCTCCTTTGCAACAGGACACGCTTTGCCTCTAGGTCGGCCACAGTCACCACTACATCCACTCCTGGATTTACTGGGTCTGCCAGTGTCTCCACTATCTCTACCAGGGTCGCACCTCGGCCCTGCACTCGGGGTGCCAGGCAACTCTTCTCTAGCCTGGGCTTTGCAGATCTCACCTTAGCAACCTCGGCCGCTTGGATTTGCTGGCATCTACTTTGCCAGCGGCATCAACCGGACCGTCATCATCACCTCCACGCAGCTCTCGGGGCGAGTGATACGCCGACCTAAAGCCGCGAGGAGAGGAGTTTCGTCGTCCACGAGCACCTGCTCCGGGTACCGCGAACAACCTCGACAGCAACGTAGTGACGAAGCTGCCAGCATCATGGTGAAGCCATGCTCGGGGAAGGGCTTGCCGGCGAAACACCCCGCGTTGTCGCTGATGAAGGTGAACTCACCGATCTTGGCGATAAGCCCGGAAAGAACACGCTCGCCTGAGCCCGTCCGGATGTAAACTCCCTCCAACGCCTCAATCTGCCCCACGGTGGGCGCCAACTGTCGTGGTGGGATCACGGCAGATGCCATAGGTATGGCTAAGATGGGGCCGAATGGTCGTTGGGGGAATCCGGGGAGGGTTTATGCACTCAAGAAGTGCACAAGCAAGAACACGCAAGAAACCGCAAGAACACGACGAGAAACCAAGAAACCAAGAACACAAAGCACACCACGATGTACCCTGCTTCGGGGCCCTCTTGTGGAGGTAACACCCCTACTGCAGCACTATCCTACTCAGTGTATAGCTCAAGTGACAAGTACAAGCTGCTCCTCGAGCTGTATGATGATACAATGGTGAGAACTTGAGGTAAAAGATGGAGCTACACGGGAGGAAGAAGGAACTCCGAGCTAGATCCGAGGTGTCTCCGGGGTTCCGAGGTTCCTCTCTCTCTCTCTTCTCTCTCTTCTCTGTCGATCGATCCTCAAGCAGGAGGGGGGTGAAGCCCACTATATAGGCCAGCCGAGTTACCGTTGTGCCCCTCGCTGAACACTGTTGCCATGCCTCTGCACGGTCACCATCGTACTCCTGTCAGGGACAAGACATGGCCTGCCCATCTCCTGCTGCCTAACGGCAGAACTAGCATGTCTCCTCTGACAGAGACAGGACGTGGCCTGGCAGAGCTACCTCGTAGCCTTTTCCCAGATCCCGTGGTCAGCGGTCAGAGACGTGCAGCCCCGCCGAACCCGGGGCACGCCTCTGCCAGGCTCCGTGACAGACGCTCCGCGTCAGGCGCTCTTGTACCAGGCAGGAAGTGACAGGAGCATTGACTCCTGCCCGACCTACGCTCCTTGCCTCGGTTAGCTCGGCACGGATGTGACGGGCTCCGTACCTCGGGTCTTGCGCTTAAGATCTTTACCAGGTCGGACCTTACTTCCTTCCAATAGCTTCTCCTGCTCTCACAATGCAAATCATAGCACCGAGGTAGTTAGGTCGGCTGACATAGCTCGGATTATGAACCTCGGCCCATGCCAACGTGATACCTCGGACCCCTTTGGCCAAGATAGGTCGGCCTTTATATTCTCCAGGTCATGATGAAGCTCGGATTCTCCCAGGCCCAAGCAGGTCGGCCCTTTCCGTACCTCGGCACACTTTAAACTCAACTTATGCCAAGCCTTGACCCTACCCGGGGGTAGCCCCCCGACAGAGGCCCGAGTGGTACGGCGGGGCAGGGGAACTATAGGCAGCAAGGCTTTGAAGGAAATTTTGGCGGTTTCAATGCAGGTTCAGGGTTCGGTTCGGGGAATCAGCAACAGAGAAACTTCACTTACAATCGCAATCAGCAGTTTCGAGGTGACCGAGTTGACGGAGGCAGAACATCGGCAGTGCGGGAATCGCGTGATGGTTTGGCCGGAAACCCAGGTGATTGGCAGGTGGCTTCGGGTTGTCGGAGGAGATGCTATCCAAGATTGTGTGTCAGGTCACGGCAGCGTTGCGGCAGCCGAGTGCGACGATAAACCCTTCAGCCGCTTCTGTCTCGGTAAGTCAGACAACGTCGGCAGCTGAGTTGATCGCCAAGGGCGCTACGCCGGTGGGGAATGCGACCCCATCACAACTGCCCACACCCTCAATGCAAGATGGAGGGAGTCGTGCTCGCAGCGGTGTTTCTGGAGGTGGGGGGCATGACATAGCAGCAGCTAAGAAGGCCAAGACAGGGATCAAAACTCGTTGTTATCGGTGTGATGGTCCTGGGCATCATGGTAAAGATTGCACGGTCGAAGTTTGTGACATATGTGAGAGCAAAGAGCATGCTCCGGAGGTGTGCCCGTTGTTGAAGGCACCTAAACCACAAGTGATTATACATGGGTTGATAAGTGAGAGCCTCATGTTTTTTGAACAGCCGACATCGGATACCTACAAGCCGAAGATTGATAATGCTCGCACTGCTATGCTCACGGTGACTAATGGTGAACTTTCTATTCCACAGATTGTAGCTCAATTACAGCGGTTGGTTCCGTGGGAACAGTTCTTTTGGATGTCCAGCAAGTGGGGCATAATGTTTTCAAGGTGCCTTTTCCTTCTAAGAGTGAAATGGACAGGCTTGCTATTTTTGGTGCTTGTAAGGTTCCTGGCAGCAAAACCGAGATTACGGTGGTTCCTTGGGTGGCTACGGTCGAACCCCTTGATAAGTTGCCAAAGAAGTGGATTAGAGTTTATGGGATTCCCCCCAAGACTACTGGGGATTTTCTGTCACTTTGGAGCTTGGGCTCGTTGTTTGGTAAAACGTTCAAGGTGGATATGAAATTTACTCGCAAACATGGAGTGATGCGTATACTCATGGGTTGCCTTGATTATACTCTTATTCCCTTTGAATCGACGGTTTTCATAAAGGATGGCTTTTACCGTTTGAAGTATCGTGTGGAAAATCCGGTAGATGTGGGGGACACTGAGGATGATGCACCTCGGTCACCTCCTCCGGATGAGGAGGGTGATGACTCTGAGGGGTCTAATAATCAGGACAAGGACAAGAAGTTGAAGGGAAGCAGCAATTCTGATGCAATGGCTACGGATGAGGTTGTCCAGAACTCGGAAGTTAAGGGGAATGTGGAGGCTGCAGCCTCCGAACCTATGCAGGAGCAACTTATGGGTGTTGTTTACTCTCCACAGGTGTAGAAACAATTTCTTTTAGCTGAACAGGAGCTGCGTTCCTTGGTACAGAAGATGGAATTGGAGAGGGATCATGTTGCACCTTGCGAGGTGGAGTTAGTGAGTTGTGGTGACACGGGGGCAGTTGCTGAGGTGGTTGTGACAGAGGCAGTGGCCGAGGCAGTGGAGAAAGGTAGCGGCTCTACGGCGGACACGGTGGTCTCGATCAGCGAGAGCGTGGATTCGTTGGGGATTAGTGGCAGCGGCAGCATTTTTGGGTGTTCCCCTGCCGTGACAGAGGAACGGGGGGGGGGTGCTCCTAATGAGGTTTTCGCTGGTGCGGACACTGCTGTTCCGCCCAGCGAGAGTGATGTTTCACTAGGTGTACGTGGCAGCGGTAGTGATTTTGCTGCCGCGACCGAGGAGGGCAGTGGAGCTCGTAATGAGGTGATCTATGGAGGTGCTGGGGGTTCGGATGGTGGGAATGCGTCTCAACCTATCTCTCAATCTTGGTCTAACCAACAAAATTAAACCAGATCGCATCAACTTTGTCACCACTTGAGGAGGCAGGGAATGTTTACTTGGACAGGTTCGGAAATTCTATGGTACCACAGCTCCTTTCTTGCGGGGAGGGAGGAACGAACGGTGATCTGTCTCTTGCGGTGCTGCCTAAGCATGCAAGACCTGCGGAGGAGGAGATGTTGGCTTTTGGAGGAATGCGTGATACTGCGGTGAGATCAAGTCCGAGGTTGGCTGAGCAGTCGAATGCGGAGCTCCCTCAACTTCAGCGGGCGATGGATCTTACTTCACGCAAGACTTACGGCTCTCCACCAGGTATTCCCATACATGCCAAGCTTTCATTACGCTCTTTTTCTTCTTCCGAAATTAAGAGCAGATCGGATAGGTTGGGCATTTCGTTAGGTAATACCAATGAACAAGTAGAATCTTCTATTTCGACAATCAGGAAGCTAGAACATGAGAGAGAGGTGATTTTCTGAACAACTCTTTGCCCCCAAGTAATGATAAATCCGAGTCTAGTTTAGTTTTAAAAAGGGCCATTAATATTTGTGAGGATCTAGTAGATGATGATGCTGAGTTCTCGGATGATCATGCGGATCTTGAGGAGACTTTAGCGTCATTAAGGGATAGAGGAAAGAAGAAAGCACTTTCTAGATGTGCGGCTAGGAGGAGGGTGCGGTTGGCTATCTACTCAAAATTTTAAAATGAAGGGTATGATTTGGAATTCTGATGGTTTTGGAGATACAGCAAAGCATTTAGCTGTAAAAGAATTTGTAAAAGAAAATAAACTAAATTTTGTGGCGGTAATTGAGACGGGACGGTCTTCTTTTGCACACCCTTTCTGAAATCTCTAGCGGGGGACTTGGATTTTGTTTGGTACTGTCTACCTCCACACGGAAGGTCGGGGGGCATGTTATTAGGTTTTAATAGTGAAACCCTGTCAGTCCAAGATGTGGTCTCTGGTGATTTTTGCGTTAAATTACATTTGACCACAAAGTTGGATGGATTCCGTTGGGCTATGGTGGTAGTATATGGGGCGGCCCAGGATAACAAAAAACCAGAATTTTTGGCCGAACTTGTAATATGTGAAGGGGAAACTGTACCTTTGTTGGTTGGGGGAGATTTTAACATCATTAGGAGACAAGATGAAAAGAACAATGATAATTTTAATGCTAGATGGCCGACTATCTTTAATGCTATTATTGAGAGTTTGAGTTTGAAAGATTTGAAGTTCTCTGGAAGACAGTACACTTGGACTAGTAGACGAGATACGCCAACATTTGAGAAGTTGGATCGTTTTCTAGCTAGTGTTGACTGGGAACCGAAATATCCACTTGTTACGGTCCAGGCGCTAGCCCGTGCGGGTCAGACCATACACCGTTACTTCTGGATACTGGGGAACAAGCTTTTGCGGGGAATTCTAGTAGGTTCTCTTTTGAACTTTCTTGGTTAAGACAAGAGGGGTTTTACGACTTAATTGCTCGCGAATGGAATGCGATCCAAACGGGCAACTCACCGGTGGAACGGTGGCAAAACAAAATTCGACATTTGCGTCAATTTTTACGTGGATGGGCAAAACATTTAAGTGGGGAATATAAAAAGCTACGAGATAAATTAACTTTTCTATCTAATGCGTTAGATATTAAAGCTGAAACAACCCCTCTTACGGTGGCCGAGCGGGACGCCAAAAGAGAGGCGGATGATAATTTAGCGAAATTGCGTCGTGATGAGGAATCCAAATGGGCACAGAGAGCTAAAGTGAAGCATATTCAGGAAGGAGGGAGTAATACGAGATACTTCCATATAATTGCAAATGGTAAACATAGGAAAAAGAAAATATTTCAATTGGAACAAGAGGAGGGGACGATAATTGGTCAGGAAAATCTTAAGATCTATATATCCGAATATTACAAGAAATTGTTTGGGCACCGGTTACAAACAATTTCTCGCTGGATGAACAGGTGACTCACGACATGCCACAAATTTCTCAAGAGGAAAATGATATTTTGACTCAAGAATTTTCTGAGAAAGAAGTTTTTGATGCAATTAATCAAATGGAACACAATAAATCTCCGGTCCAGATGGATTTCCGGCAGAGTTCTTTCAAAAAATTTGGGCAATTATAAAATCGGACTTGATGGCAATGTTTACTCAACTGCGTGTAGGAAACTTACCGTTATTCAAGTTGAACTTTGGGATTATTAATTTGCTGCCAAAAAAGATGATGCTAGTAAAATTGAACAATATCGATCTATTTGCCTTTTGAATGTGGGCTTCAAATTTTTTACGAAGGTGGGAACGAACCGAGTCACCTCTATTGCGAGTAGAGTAATTCGTCCAACTCAAACTGCGTTCATTCCTGGACGAAATATTCTTGAAGGGGTGGTGGTGTTACATGAGACAATTCATGAGATGCACAGGAAAAAATTAGATGGGGTTCTTTTTAAAATTGACTTTGAGAAGGCATACGATAAAGTGAAGTGGTCTTTCTTGCAGCAAACTTTACGGATGAAGGGTTTACGTCTCAATGGTGCGATTGGGTTGCTAGGTTTGTTCAAGGGGGAGTGTAGGAATTCGCATTAATGACGATATCGGTCATTATTTCCAAACACTCAAGGGGTTAAGGCAAGGGGATCCGTTGTCTCCTCTGTTGTTTAATCTAGTTGTTGATATGTTGGCGATCTTAATTTCTCGTGCGAAAGAGGATGGTCAAGTGGGGGGTTTAGTGCCACATTTAGTAGAAGGAGGGTTTCAATCCTCCAATATGCTGATGACACTATTCTTTTTCTGGACCACGATCTTGCGAAGGCGGTGAATATGAAACTGATTTTAGCTTTGTTTGAACAACTGTCGGGATTGAAAATTAACTTTCACAAGAGCGAGCTGTATTGTTTTGGGAAAGCTAAAGATGATCAGGACGAATATAGGCGTATTTTTGGGTGCGAGCTCGGTGCGTTACCTTTTAGGTATTTGGGCATTCCCATCCATTATAGAAAATTATTAAATAAAGAGTGGAAATCAGTTGAGGACCGTTTCGAAAAGAAATTGGCAGCTTGGGTGGCTAAGATGTTGTCATACGGAGACCGTCTAGTGCTTATTAATTCAGTTTTAACAAGTTTTCCAATGTTCTTATTATCCTTTTTTGAAATCCCTAAGGGGGTTCGAAAAAGGTTAGATTATTATCGTTCTCGATTTTTTTGGCAAAGTGATCAACATAAGCGAAAGTATAGGTTAACAAAATTGAACTTGGTTTGTAGACCGAAGGACCAAGGTGGTTTGGGCATTTCGGTACTAGATATTAAAAACAAATGCTTGCTCAGCAAATGGTTATATAAACTTTTGAATGAAGAGGGGGTTTGGAAAGAAATCCTAGTTAACAAGTACTTAGGGAATAAAACGTTATCCCAAGTGCAGGTAAAACCACTGGACTCACCCTTTTGGAAAGGAATTATGAAAGTAAAGGATGAGTTCTTCCAGCGTGGAAGATTCGAGATTGGTAATGGGGAGCAGATTCAGTTTTGGAAGGATAAATGGTTAGGTCATACTTCTTTACAATACGAATACCCGTCTTTGTACGCTATTGCCTCCAATAAACATAGTACGGTTCATGATGTTATTGGGGAAGTCCCTATTAATCTACCTTTCCGACGGGTATTAGTAGGACAGAATAGAGTGAGTTGGTTCAATCTTATAGAGAGACTAATGCGGGTCACTCTCATAAATGAAGATGATAAATTTAAATGGACTCTCACTCCTAATGGCACTTTTACGGTACGGTCATATTATGAGGACCTACTAAATGGCCATACTAGATATCTGCGTAAATATCTTTGGAAGTTGAAGATCCCATTAAAAATCAAAAAATTTCTATGGTTTCTTAATCGAAAAGAAATTCTAACAAAAGACAATCTACTAAAAAGACGGTGGGTAGGTTGTAAGAAGTGTGTATTCTGTGATGAAGATGAATCCGTTGAGCACTTATTCATTAAGTGTTCGTTTGCTAGAGACATTTGGCGTTTAGTTCATTTTACCTTTAATGTGTATCCACCTTCAAGTATTGCGAACTTGTTTGGTACCTGGTTGAATGGGATAGACAAAGTTACAAAAGCGCGCATACGGATTGGTGTTGCGTCCATTTTGTGGGCTATATGGAATTGTAGAAATGACATTGTTTTTAACAACAAGAGTTCAACTCATTATTTGCAGGTTATTCACAAGGCGTGCTCTTGGATCCACTCATGGTCATTCCTGCTCCCTGCGGATCAGCGTGGACTTATGGATGCCGGATGTACCCGTTTGCTGACGATCGTGCGGGCTATCTTCAGCCAGTCTGGGTGGCGTCATTCTAAAAGGATAAATGTTTAGTACACGTTTGTTTGAGTGGCTGATCTTTGTAGCCACCTTAAGTGATCCATGAATTGTGAATTTGTACTCTTGAATGGTTAATAATTGCGGATGGCTGTGTGCATCTCTTGGATGCAGAGGCCGGGGATCCGCACCCCTTTATCTAAAAAAAAAGCCAGATTAACCAGGCAATCAGTTAATTAAGAAAGTGGCCTAGCGCAAGGTTTTCAACTCTGGTGGTTCTTAGTCGCATGGACACAAGCGTTAATTAGCACCATGCATTTTAGCTCGACATATGTGCTAGCGCTTAGTTGACGAGGGAATATCTCCCCGGCAACAGCACCAGAAACTATGCTTGTACGTCACACGTCAGTTGGGAACCCCAAGAGGAAGGTATGATGAGTGCAGCAGCAAGTTTTCCCTCAGTATGAAACCAAGGTTTATCGAACCAGTAGGAAAACGAGGTTGCTTCGAAGGTGTTGGTGAAGGAGTGTAGTGCGGCGCAACACCAGGGATTCCGGTGCCAACGTGGAACCTGCACAACACAATCAAATTACTTTGCCCCAACTTAACAGTGAGGTTGTCAATCTCACCGCTTGCTGAAAACAAAGGGTTAAACGTATCGTATGGAAGATGATGTTTGTTTGCATAAAACAGTAGAGAACAATGATTGCAGTAGATTGTATTTCAGATGTAAAAGAATGGACCGGGGTCCACAGTTCACTAGTGGTGTCTCTCCAATAAAATAACTAACAAGCTGGGTAAACAAATTACAGCTGGGCAATTGACAATTGATAAGTGCATATAACATGCATGTGTGAGTTGTGGTGTCTACTATGAGATTCATTTGGGCATTACGACAAAGTACATAGACCGCTATCCAGCATGCATCTATGCCTAAATAGTCCACTTTCCGGTTAACATCCGTACCCCTTCCAGTATTAAGTTGCAAGCAACAGACAATTGCATTAAGTAATGTGCGTAATGTAAACAATACATTCATCCTTGAATAAAGCATTGCTGTTTTACCCCTAGTGGCAACAACACATCTACAACCTTAGAACTTGCTGTCACTATCCCAGGTTAAATAGAGGTTGAACCCAACTATCATGCATAAATACCCCCTCTTGAAGTCACAAGTATTCACTTGGCCAAGGCTTCAACAAGTAACGGAGAGCATGCAAGATCATAAATGACATAGACATGATAATATAATATTCAGCTCCACATAGGTATCAATATAAGTCAGATCCCAGCAAACACAACATGTAGCATTACAATAAGATGATCTTGATCATGATAGGCAGCTCACAAGATCTAAACATGATGGCACAAGTGGAGAAGACAACCATCTAGCTACTGCTATGGACCCATAGTCCAAGGATGAACTACTCACGCATCACTCCGGAGGCGGGCATGGCGATGTAGAGCCCTCCGGTGATGATTCCCCTCTCCGGCAGGGTGCCGGAAGAGCTTCAGAACCCCCCGAGTTAGGGTTGACGACGGCGGCGGCAGCGAATATGTTCTGGATGAAAGGCTCGGTGTTTTAGGGTTTTCACGTCTCGGGGAATAAATAGGCGAAGGGGCGATGTCGGCGGACCCCCGAGGGGTCCAAACCACCAGGCGGCGCGGTGGGGCCCACTGCCACGCCGGCCTATGGTTTGGCCACCTCGTGGCGAGTCTTCGTCTCTCCTTCGCACTCCGTGTACGTGTTGGAAAAATAGGGACTTGGCCTTTTGTTTCGTGCAATTCCGAGAATATTTCCAGAAGTAACTTTCTGAAACAAAAAACAGCAGAAAACAGGGAACTGGCACTGTGGCATCTTGTTAATAGGTTAGTCCCAGAAAATGCATAAAAGTGATATGAGTGTATATAAAATATGTAGCAAATGGTATAATATAAGCATGGAACAGCAGAAATTATGGATACGTTGGAGACGTATCAATATGCCTCGTGAATTGTGAGATGAAACCTCCAACCATGAATGTTCACGCCTAAGCAGACTTGGTCCGGGTATCTGTGAGATCCTGGCTCAGGGCTTAACAAGATTGATAGAATACTCATATAAACAAGTTGCAACTTCTTTTCCGGAAGCTCATCTGGAAAGAACTCCGAGGTTAAGCGTGCTTGGCCCGGAGCACTCCAAGGATGGGTGACCGACCGGGAAGTCCTTCCCGGTGCGCACGAGTGAGGATAAAGTGCGCAGAAAAGACCAGTGTTGATCGGTGGGGCCAGTCTAGAGATCCTAGAGAGCTGCCAGGAGTGATGTGAGATCCTGGCTCAGGGCTTAACAGGATTGATAGAATACTCATATAAACAAGTTGCAACTTCTTTTCCGGAAGCTCATCTGAAGGAACTCCGAGGTTAAGCGTGCTTGGCCCGGATGTAACACCCCGGCCTACCCCCGTGCCGGGCCTGTCACCCCTGGCAGCTCGCTAGGATCTCCAGACTGGCCCCACAGATCAACACTAGTCTTTTCTGCGCACTTTGTCCTCACTCGTTCGCACCCGGGAACCAGTTCCCGTCGGTTACCCATCCTTGGGAGTGCTCCGGGCCAAGCACGCTTAACCTCGGAGTTCCTTCCAGATGAGCTTCCGGAAAAGAAGTTGCAACTTGTTGATATGAGTATTCTATCAATCCTGTTAAGCCCTGAGCCAGGATCTCACATTAAGCGTGCTTGGCCCGGAGCACTCCCAAGGATGGGTGACCGACGGGGAACTGGTTCCCGGGTGCGCACGAGTGAGGACAAAGTGCGCAGAAAAGACTAGTGTTGATCTGTGGGCCAGTCTGGAGATCCTAGCGAGCTGCCAGGGGTGACAGGCCCGGCCCGGAGGTGGCCGGGGTGTTACAGTATCATACGAGGTAGTGAATTGTTCAGTACAGTTGAAGGCATGAATCTCATGATACCATTCCAAAATCATCTGTATGTCCAAAATCATCACTACTCTGAGTAAGTGGTGGTCTGATATTCTTGGACTGTGCTTATAAGCCTGCTACAAGAATTTACATTTCACCGTGCTAAATTTTGTGGAGGAAGGGAGCACCTTTTTAACTATATATGTACACTCACTTTGTGGTCTTGATTATGTTTTTCTTGTGGTCTTGGTTATGTTAGTGTCTTAGTGAGACTGGGAAACATCAACTTCAACTAACTTTCTGGTAGCATAAGGTGTGAGATCATCAACTCCTACTTTTAACCTTTCCTTTGACGTAGCAATCCAGGTAGTGTGCGCTGCTAAGCAAAGCTAGTTAACAATAAAATGTACCTAGTTGGCTATACAATCAAACAAGACACTGCTAAGCTATCTAGTTGATTAATTCAGGGCTCATAATGCACCTAATATAATATGGGCACACACACATCATCGTCAAAATGCTCTGGATTTAGCACGCTAATACATGAGCTAATTGCCAAAAGGTGATACCTGGATGTCCCCGACCTGGTCAAAGAGCAGGGTACCTGTACTCCTGCATTATTTTCCACCCTTTGTCGCGGTGAAAGTGGCAAACATCAAATTCATCTGCGACAAGGGACTACATCACAACTCGGATGACGAAATATGCATCTTGACGTAACTAATGTCCAAAGATATTTTTTTTAGTAATTTCACAACATACACTGAACTAGGTAGTGTAAAACAATGTGCTTTCAGTAATATTTTTATATTAAGATATGTATAGTTGTCGACGCTCGATCCACCATCGATCTTACAATATATCCCTAAACGCGTCTATGAAGAGAAGGTATTCGGATGATCTAGATATACCATGAAGAAACTTCAAAGACACATATGTATCCAGGTAATAACCCTACTTCAGTTTTTTCCTTATTATCTCGAGGGAAACAACAATGGAGGTGGTCGCTAATCAACATGGGATATGCGGCTAACTGATGTTGAATGTGATCTTCTTGGCTCGGACCCCCTAGAGGATCTAGGGTTTGCAGTGAAGGGTTACGGTGTAGAAAACAAAAAATTTGCTAACAACGATAGCCGATAAAGCCAAGATCTAATACTAAGCAGATATAAAGTAACAGAGGGAATCGACATACATACCCTTGTAGACCGAAAGCGTCGACGATCAAAAGATCTGTTTCGATGATGACGCATGATGAAGACGTACGGCGATGCCGACCTCAAGGTCGTGTAGGCGTACAAGCTTCGAGTGCCGCAAGGGCAGCACCTTCGAGGGATTACACACATACGGTGTAGGCGACATCCCTCCGGGCTCCAGTCCAGTGAAGCAGCGGAAGAAGAATAGCTCGGACCAAAGTACCAGCAACATGACAGTGTGCGTATGGTGGAGAAACTTCTAACTCTCGCACGGCTCCATTTGCGGAACCACGAAAGAGATGAGAGAGAAAGAGAGAATTGGTGTACCAAAAAGGCCATGGGAGGCACCCCTATTTAAAGGAGGAGGGAGGCAACCAACCTTGGTGGCTTGGCGGTGTGAGACTCTTCCCACACCAGCCGCACCACCAAGGGGTGCGCCGGCCTAGGTGGGACCCTTGTGGCCCACCCGGCCAGCCCCTCCATGCGGCTCCCCCAAAGGGGGAATTCCCCCTGATGGGCCTTTGACCTCCGGTCAAGGCCCATTTAAGGTGGCTGCCATTTAAATTCGAATTAAATCAAAATAAAATATATTTAATCATTAATTACATTAATTAATATTAAATACATGTTATTTAATTTATTCGACCTCCGAAACATCTTTCGTTGCCCTCCGAACTCCATCGGATATGTCCTGGAACACTTCCGGTTCTCTTCTCTATTTTCTCTTCAGTGTCAAGACTATTCATAAGCGTCGTCTACCCTTATGTGTGACACCCTACGATTCGGAATCACTCCAGACATGATCGAGACATCTCTCCGATCAATGACCAACTGCGGGATCTGGAAACCCATGATGGCCCCTCTGCAATCCACGAATTAATTCGCTTGAACCTTTACATACATATCCTATTCCCTTTGCACCTCGATACTGTGTTTGTCCGAGACATGATCATCGGTATCCTGATACCTTAGTTCTACCTCGTTACTGACAAACACTTGTTATCTCGTTCACATGATCACACATCCCGTGACCTAGTCACGCGTTTGCAAACTTTGATGTGCTCTCACTGAGTGGGCCCTAACTAGTATCTCTCCGACCTTCGGATGCACAAATCCCACTCTTGATCCATACGCCTCAACCTATTCCTTCGGATACCTGATGTGCGACATCTTTATTGCCACCCTATTTAAGATGTGACGTTTGATGCAATCAAGGGCAACCTCCAGAGATAGTGATTAAATATGATCTCACGGTCTAAGAATTAGGTTACTATGTTTCTAACTATCATGACGCTGAACATTGATCACTTCATAATACTTATGTTGGGTATGTCCATCACATCATTCACCTAATGATATGACTCCATTGTCAATTGACACAAATGTCACATGATCAGGAAATCTCGATCATCCATTGACCAATGGACTAGCTAAATAGAGACTACTAGGGACCTGCTTGTTTACATACCACACGTGTATTAATATTTCCGCATAATACAGTTATAGCATGGTATAAAACTACTTATGAACATAAATGAGATACGATAATAATACATTTATTATTTGCCTCTAGGCCATATCTCCTTCATGCAGGTCTTGTAGTTTTTGTTTCGCTTGTTCCGGCTTGAGAGACCTTACCTACTAGTTGGTCTCACGGCCAAATGTCCTTAGTTGGTTTAAACCTCGGATTCTGGCACGTCACTTCATCTCAAGTCCTTCGAACACACGACATGGTACATGCATATATCAAATATACATATGGTATGTAATACATTTGTTATCCACTATATGTACTCAACATGGTTAAAAGAATCGTGATTTCACACTGTCTGACAAACTAAGCAAAAAATGTTAATTTTAGAAAAATGTTTTTCCTACTTGTTTAGAACACCCTAACATGCAATTCTACAACAATAAACTTGTTGAGAATTACATTACACAAAGTAAATGAGGCTAGGACACTATGTCTTAAGGTCACAAATACCTCGACCACAAAGGTCCATCTGCCTCCTTGAGTTAGGACACTAAGTCTGTTAACACACACTAAGTGCCTCCTTGGGGTAAAAATGTGTCAAAAAAAATTCTAGATGGAATATGTACAATTTTCACTAGATGAGCTAATAGGTATCACAAATGTACATGGGTAAAAAGTGAAATTCACTCTCCCCCCTCTCTATTAGTATGCATGCACAACCAGTTCAACTAAAACCTGACCATGCCACATAAAAAAGAACTGCCCATGCCATAAAAGTGAGATATTAATATATGCTTGTACTTAGTGTGCTCATTTTACATCGCCAAAATCCCTATGTCAATGACTAGGACAACGCTGCCACATCTAAATAACTTTAGAGATCATGAACACACATGAATTAACTAAAGATCCAATCTCTCTCACTAGATCATCATGTCCCCTCTTACATCCAGCACCAAAACTAGACTATCCAGCTATGCGCTCTTATATATATGCACCCCAATCAATCATTAACAACATAAACACAATAAATTGCACTAGATACAGATTGCACATAGCAATAAAGAACTAATTTAATACATAAATGAGCTAAAACTAGCACAAACATAAACAACAAAAGGGGTATCTTCCTCAACCTCACTGTCCCCCCCAACTCACTAGTCACTCCCTCTCCTATAAATACTCCCCGGTCGCATCGTGATCATCTCCCTTCACCTCAAGACTCTCCACACAGAGCTCAACCGATGCTTCCATCCATGGCGTCTAAGCGCAAGACCTCCGATTCTGACAGTGACGTCGCGAATGCTGTCGTCCCCAACCAGCCTCCGCCGCTTCTACCATCGGTGTCGACGGACGCGTGGACGACGTCGGCTTCGGTGGCAGCTGCCACGGCGGCGAGGCAGCAGCAGCGCGGGAATAAGCGGTTCGTGGGCGTCCGGCAGCGGCCGTCAGGCCGGTGGGTGGCGGAGATCAAGGACACCATCCAGAAGATCCGCGTGTGGCTCGGCACCTTTGACACCGCCGAGGAGGCCGCCCGCGCCTACGACGAGGCCGCCTGCCTCCTCCGCGGCACCAACACGCGCACCAACTTCTGGCCGCGCCCCTCGCCACCGCCTGCCGCAATCCAGCCGCCTGTGGCGATGTCGCCGTCGCCGGCGCTGCCGTCCAAGGTCTCCAACCTCCTTCTCCTCCGTCTCAAGGCCCGCAACCAGCAGCTCCTCCTTAACGATGCTGCGCCGCCGCTGGAGCAGCAGAGGTCCACGTCGACGTCGTCGTGCCAAGAGTCTTACGGGCATAGCCGCGACGAGGAGTACGGCTTTCAAATCGACGACTTCTTGAGCGACGAGTGCAACAACTCGCCAGAAATGGAGGAGGAGGAAGAGGTGGAGGAGGAAGAAGAGGTGGAAGAGGAGGAGGTGCTGGACTTTCAGTTCATGGACGCGCACACCGCGTCAACTGCGGCCGAAGGCGAGGTTGGCGGCCTCTGCTCCCCGTTCGAGATGGTAGCTGCGGAGCTTGGCGGGTCGGCACCGGTGGAGGCCGATGACGTCGACGGCGAGCCGGCTACGGCGGTGCAGGAGGCGATGAGGTGGATGGACTACGAGAGGAAGATGTCCGCGTCGCTCTACGCGCTCAGCGGCGTGTCAGAGTGCCTCAGGATGCGCCTGGGTGCCGGCGCGGTGCGCGAGCAACTCTCCGGTCTGCGTGAGGCTTGCCGGAAGAAGCAGCGTGTAGCACCGGTGCAACAGCAGCAAGAGCAGCCCTCAGAGCAAACTGCTGCTGATGCAGAGGGTGGTAAAGCTTCAAGCCAAGAGGAGTGCTATGGAAGCAGCAGCAGTAGCAGCGGCATCACGGAGGCGGCGACCTCGTCACCGTCTTCTGGAGCGAATGGCGCTGACGGCGACGTGCTGCTGTGGAGCTCCCTGGATCTGGCCCCCATCTGCTTCATGGCATAGCTTGGTTTATCTGATCAGCTTCGATTGTTGCTGGGTTCATGGTTGCCGCTCAGTTTGTGTGGGTGTGTGTGTGTGTGGTATTCGTTTTGCTGCAGGCATGGCCGATGGCTCATATGAGAAGCTATACCCCTGCTCATGACTTGCTTAGTTACCAATTTATTTTGACAAGTCACAACATGATAACATCAGAAACAAGTTTTGCAACAACTTCTCTATGAACCTCTGGAATTCAAGTATCATAGAAGAACATGTTTCAGGAAGAGTAGTTGTCACCTTTGCACTGTAACCCCTACAGAGCCGCTACTGGCCCCTCTCCCTTCTCACCGGCATCCCAACCCCTTTCATCGCAGATAGTGTAAATAAATTCAAGTGTTCAAGATACTACATATGAGCCTTACAAGAATGCCTCAACTCGTACCTAACCTAGCCGCCGGAGCTGCTGCTCAAGGCGATTAGGAGGTGACGCTCTTGTTCCACCAAACTCCACCGGCGGAAGAGCTGGGCTCCTCTCCTTCCGCTTGCCGCTCCGGCGGCAGGAGGGAGGGGGACCCCCGTTTTTTTTGCATGGTAGTTAGGGTTAGGAAGGTTCTGGCATGTTGCATCGTTGGGGTGGTGGGAGCGGCGCTCGGACAAATAAATCCGCCTCAATTCTACTCCCACACCGGCGTCGTCCTTCATGGCGGCGCCTCGAAGTTGGTGGCACTGTGTGCTTGCCGATCTTTCAGATCGGCGGCTGTAAGGTTCATGGATGGTGTCGGCGAGGCGGCGGCGGCGACTCCATCAGAAGGGTTTTTCCTCCTGTTCTGTCCCCGTTGCTGCAACGTTGTCTCCGGCGCCATGGCGGAGCAGAGAGGATTCGTCCAGGAGTACGTGCAGATAGTGGTCTGTACTGCTGACAGCTGGAAGATGGTGCACCTTGTGCTGGGTTCGTGGTTGGAGGTTGACGGTTCTGGTTCCCTACTCCGACGTCGTCGTGCGGGGGTGCTAGTGTTGAAGTTCGATGACGTGTCCGGGGTCGTGCTGTCCCGGTCTGATTCTTTCAACGGCAATGGTTTGTCCTATGGCAAACTACTTTGGAGGTCCGAAAAGCTGATGATCAGCGATGGAGCCGTGTCGAGCTCGGGTGAAGAGGTGATTTGTCTATTTTTTCTTTGATGGCTGCTACGATGGTGCCGAAGAAGATGGATAGGCGTTGGTTTGTCACATAGGTTTATCCTATCTTTTCAGATCTGTAAGATCGGTGTAGTACTTTTGTAACAACCATGTTTGTAATAAAGAGAGTTTGCACTCATGAGCATCATATAAAACTCACTAAGAAAATTTTGCATCTTAAATAATGAGGAGTTTGCCAAAAATATCAATAACATCTCCTATTTTTTAAGTGTTGTTCAAAAGTTCCCAAAAATTCAAAATAAAAATATGGGGAGCTTCTTTACAATAATAGGAGCCTCCATGATTTTTCCCATTATTTTTGGGCTATATAAATGCCCCTAAAAATTCATAGAAAGTTCTGTTTTAAAATTTCCAGGGACTTGTTTGTAATTTGCAGAAAACCCCCAAGGGCCTTTTTGCAAAACTTCCTTTGTCTTCTTCCTGGGAGCAGGCAAGCTGCTCCGTGGCTGTGCCCGCCGTGGCCAGCTCCTCCCTGCCTGCTTGCTCGCCTCCCGTGCGAGGAGATAAGGCCTGGAGACGCCGTGCTCCTCTTCCTCTCTTCCTCCTCGCTCACTTGCTCTCCCTCTCTCCTGTTCTTCCTCTCCCGCACGTCCGCGCTACGGCCGCCGTCGCCGACGCAAGCCGCCACCGCTCCGGCCCTCCCCTGTCGAATTAAAAGGTGCCACAAGCTCCGCCTCGAAGCCTTCTACCTTCTCCGTGAGTCGCGGTTGCTGGGACGGCCGGAATCGCCGCCAATCGCCCGTCTTCCCCAACTCCGGCCGCCGGACGTCCGTGCTCGATTCGCCGCCTACCGCCCGCCTCCGGCTTCCCCGAGCATCCCATCGAGTTCGTGGTGAGCCACTGGTCCTCCTGGACCCTTTCCCCATCCTCCCCGTGCCCTGGTTCTTCGTGGCCGTGGTCGCCGCCGTCCGCCGCCGCGGTTGTGGCCGCCGCCGGCGACTCCGGTGACCATTTGGTCACCACCGCCGCCCCTTTTGCTCCCCGCGACCTCCTGGTGCGCCCTCGCGTGGCCACAGGCCAGCGCGCGGCCTCGCCTGCTCGAGCGGAGCTCGGCAGAGCCGCCGCTGCCCCTCTGTGTCGTTGACACATGGGCCCCGCTCGTCAGTTCTTTTTATTTTCTTTTAATAATTCCTGTAATTCCAGAAAATGGATGAAACTTGTAAAATTAATAGAATATTCTCTGTTTATTAGAAAAATATGAGTAATATACCAAAATTTACAGAAAAATGAAACCTTTGCAACTAATGCATTTCCATGCATGATTGAACCACTTTGAACAATGTTTAATTAGAAGAACTAATATAACCTTTTTATATTAATTATGGAGTGTGTGGAAATGGCATCTTTTAGTCATTCCAACTCCATTTAAATTGATCTACATGACCTAGGATGCATTTCAATATCTTTAATTGGTCATATCATCCATATTGTTTGCAGTGCATCGACGTCGTATGTTGATTGCTCTTTTCCTTTTCCGGTGTTTGGTTCTTATCGATAGAACACGAGTCCGGAGCTGGTTCTGAGAACACCGAAGATCCATATTTTGCTATCAACGAACAAGGCAAGCGTAACCCAATCTTTGAGCATTTCTATCCTATGTTTTCCCCAATTATTTTGAGTCCCAGATTATAATATTGCATACGATTCAACTGTCTTTTGTCGGTAATTAGAGTAACCTATTCTGATGCATAACCTGTTGTTGTCAACTAAATATCTGATCCACTGCTCCTAGCATGACTAGGTTTTGCTTGTGTTGCAGTTAGAGCCTGTTATATATCTTATACTTAGCCATGCTTTGCTTCGCGAGCTACTTCAGTTGGTTAATGTTCAGAGCTGTTAACGAATCTAGCATGATAGGAAGAAGTGGTGAGATGAAGGGAAATATGATAAACATGCTTAAAGGTTGGTGGGAGGCCACAGTTGTGGTGTCTTGTTCCACTAGCCGCCCTTAAGACCCGAGTTCTCGTACCTTGATCCAAGACTGAGCGTACAACCACACGAGGCCCTACAATGGTTCCCTCTCGACCAACTAACTTGTCTAGTCTTGCCATGAGTCACATAGTTCGGGTGTTCCATTTGCCCATACGCATCGAAAACGTTTTACAGGAGGAGGAGGAGGTGCATAGAGCATATAGGAGCAGCCAGGGTTGCTTGAGGACGAACTCTCTGGTAAACCAACCCTGCCATGCAACAAACGGGACCGCGTCGGAGAACGGCCGTCTTACGATGGCGGACTTACCCCTTTTGGAGTGACTCATGGTTTAGGCGAAAGCAAGGTAAAGGTCGTGGCCGACCACCCTCTGCCAGCGTTCCTCGGAAGAGCGCCAACCTAGTGGCATTAAGAGTCGGTTGGTACGTGTGGCAAACATTGTGCACCCTGCAGGGTTTAATCTATTCGAATAGCCGTGTCCACGGTTACGGACAACTTGGAATTAACGGGCGAGATCATAGATAACATGATCATAACTTAAAAGTGCCAACCCAGAGTGTTGCTGACGTTCCGGAAGGTGTTACTTGTTTTATAGAGCTGGAGATACGCTCTCTTACCTGTTTTATAACTTCTCAGTAGACGATGCCATGGTTCGAGTCTTTTGAAAATGAGAACTGGCTTTATGCAAAACAGCCCCACAGAAAGCCTTGCTATCTCAAGCATCGAGCTAGTAGCTCTAGTAGGTCTTGCTGAGTACTTTCGTACTCACCCTTGCTTCGTTGATATTTTTGTTACAGGTGAGTCTGTCTCAGCCGATGGTGGTTTCTATGCCGACATAGACTTCGACGAATAGCTATGGGGTTCCCAGTCAGCAGCCTGAGGCTGCGGGAAATGGGTGGTTGTCGTTATGTTCTGGCCTCTTAGGCCTTTTGCTATCTTGTTGTTAGAACAACATAATTTGCTTTCCGCTGTATGGTGTAATGTTGGGTCATGTGACCTCTGCTTGTAATAAGTTGTTATCTTAAGTTGTGAGTTGTAATGTAAGTACTCTGAGTCGTAGAGTCTGTGATGTACCGTTGTTCTGCAGTCTTGATCTCTTTATTATACTTTGATAGTTGTGCCTGTGTTATGGCATCAATCGAAGTGTTGTGTTGCCGATGATCCATTCCGAGCAACGCCTGCCAAAGGTTTTGGCCTGGGAGCGGTGTGCCCAGTAACCTTCGGTTGTATCACATGACCAGTGACACACACATCTTTGTATAGTTCCGGGGTCTGGGCTCTCACAAGTTTTGGTATCAGAGCAGTACTGTCTGTAGGAAACCCTTGCCGTTGGTCGAAGTTGAGTCTAGTGGTTACGAAAATTATTTGAAAGTTAAAAGTGAATTGTGAAAATCTTCTTAGGATTCTTTTTGCTTCTTATCTGGTGTCGTTCTAACTCTGAGTTATCTTACCTGATTTGGTTACAAAAAGGTTTACTGACTTATCTGTTGTTTCAACCCTAGGATCTAAACGGGGTTGGGTTGTTTCTCTAGTACTCCGTGTCAGGTTGCTATCAAAGTTTCCAAGTTGTATCAGTGAGTCTGAAGCATTGTATCTATCTTAAGCTTCAGATGCTTAAAATTCCAGATTCTTGGCTACTACATCTTTTGATCAAATCTAGTGGTTATGTATCATCCTTACAACCCATTGTTATGGTTTGTTATTCGGCTGGTTAGTGTATACGTCTGTATGCTTTTCAACTGCCATGCTTGATAAGATGATATGCTACATACCACATGTCTTGTTCCTTTCATATCATATCAATTCTATCTGTTCCTTCGAATCATGTCACTAATCTTTTTGTTAACCTCCAGGATGTCTGGTGGTACTCGTGGTGCCGTTGGTCGTGGTCAAGGTCATGGCCGTGGCAATGATCCGGAGGAGAATGTTAATCTTCCACCTCCGCCATCTATGGTGCAACTCATGGCGATGTATGAAACCAATCGCGCTGACAACATGAGGCTCCTTGAAAGGATTGAGCGCAATACTGCTCAACGTCAGGATATTGGATCAATGATTCATCCGTCTCAATCCTCCAGTGTTCAGCTATTCACCTGAGCCACTTGATGCTGACTACTGGCTCCGTACTATCGAGCGCAAGCTGAGGCTGGTCATGTTGCTCGAGCTGATTGGGTGACTTATGCCGCCTATCACCTCGAAGGTGCTGCTGGCTCATGGTGGGAGAATTTCTGGTGATGCAGCCTGTCGATCACATTGTGACTTGGCAGGAGTTCAAAGATGCTTTCCGAGGGTTCCATATTCCGGAGGGTCTGATGGAGCTGAAGAAGGAGGAGTTCCTTAAGTTGAAGCAGGGTAGTGGTTCGGTATGTGAATACCGTGGCAACTTCAATCGCCTTGCCTGCTATGCTCCAGAAGAGGTGTCTACGGATGCCAAGAAACAGATCTTGTTCCGCAAGGGACTTGATCCTGAACTTCGTCGTGATCTTCATCTCCTGGATTTCCAAAACTTCCAGGATCTTGTCAACAAGGCTATGAAGGCAGAAAAGGGAAAAGTGGAGTATGATGAATCTCGTAAGCGTCCTCGTGAGGATGCTCAGCAATCTGGTTCAGGCACCAAGCGTCAGCGAGTCTGGATTCCCTATAGTGCTGTTCCACGTGCTCCCTATCAGCCAAGGCCGACAGGGTATGCTCCTCGTCCGACCTTTCCATCTGCAGCGGCGAGTTATCCTCGTGGTCCAGCAAACATGACAGGTCCTCGTCCACCAGTGACTTGTTTCCATTGTGGTGAACCTGGTCATATCTCAAGGGGATGCCCTCAGAAGACTGGTTATCCCCTCAGCCTGCTCCAGGCCATGCTGTTGGTCGTGGAGTTCCTCCGCCCAAGAAGTTTGCTAAGCCACCTGTTGTTGGACGTGGTCATCTAACCCATGTTACTGTTGAAGAAGCACAAGAGGATCCTAGCGTCCTTCTCGGTACGCTTCGCATAAATTCAGTTCCAGCTACAGTTCTGTTTGATTCTGGTGCATCTCATTCATTCATATCACAAGCCTTTGCGGAGGCTCATGATATAGAGTTTGTGGGTCTCAATCCCCCTCTAGTGGTCCGTTCTCCTGGACACTCTTATCGAACTTCAATGGTTAGCCATGGGGTTGTGATAGCTATTGGGAGTTTTCAGTTTCCTTTCTCCCTAATTGCCCTAAAGTCAGATGACATCGATGTTATTTTGGGCATGGACTGGTTAACCAAATATCAAGCTATCATTGACTGTGCAGCCAGATGTGTTACAGTGACCCATCCTTCTGGTGATACTGTTAAGTACTGGTCCGAGTCATCAGTGCCTCCGTCTGCAACATTCATACCCGAAGCAGAGTTGTATGCGGAAGAAGTTCTTCCTCCACTTGAAATCCATGATGTACCGGTGGTCCGTGACTTTCCAGATGTCTTCCCAGAAGAACTGCCTGGTATGCCTCCTGATCGGGCTGTTGAATTTGTTATCGATCTAATTCCTGGAACTGCTCCAATATCAAAAAGACCTTACCGTATGGCTCCAGAAGAGTTGGTTGAGTTGAAGAAACAAATAGAGGGGTTAGAACTTAAACAATATATTCAACCCAGTACATCCTCCTGGGGATGTCCGGTCATCTTTGTCAAGAAGCGGGATACTGATGTTCCGCGTTTGGTTGTCGATTATAGACCGGTGAATGCAGTGACCATCAAGAACAAGTATCCTCTTCCTCGCATCAATGATCTTTTTGATCAATTAGCTGGTGCAACTGTCTTCTCGAAGATGGATCTTCGATCAGGATACCATCAAATCAAAATCAGAAAGGAGGATATTCCAAAGACGGCATTCATCACTCGTTATGGTCTTTACGAGTATACCGTTATGTCCTTTGGTCTTACCAATGCTCCAGCCACTTTTATGAGGCTTATGAATTCTGTATTCATGGAGTATCTTGACAAGTTCGTCGTGGTCTACATCGACGATATCTTAATCTACTCCAAGTCCGAAGAAGAACATGCTGAACATCTTCGGCTAGTTCTGATGAAACTTCGTGAACATCGTCTTTACGCCAAGTTTTCCAAGTGTGAGTTCTGGTTGAACGAGCTCATCTTTCTTGGTCACGTGGTTTCTGCAGAAGGCATTGCAGTCATTCCTGATAAAGTTCAAGCCATCTTGGACTGGAAATCTCCTGAAACAGTCAAAGAGGTTCGAAGCTTCCTTGGTATGGCGGGTTATTATCGCCGTTTCATTGAAAGTTTCTCCAAAATCGCCAAGCCTATGACTGAACTTCTGAAGAAAAACAAAAGTTTGAGTGGTCAACCCAATGTGAAGAAGCTTTCCAGACTTTGAAAACCAAGTTGACTACTGCTCCTGTGCTTGTCCTCCGGACACGCGCAAAGACTTTGTTATCTTTTGTGATGCTTCTCTTCAAGGCCTCGGTTGTGTGCTGATGCAAGAAGGTCATGTGGTGGCCTATGCCTCTCGGCAGTTGAAACCGCATGAGCTCAACTATCCAACTCATGATCTTGAACTTGCAGCGGTGGTCCATGCTCTAAAGCAGTGGAGACCCTACCTCTTCGGTAATCGTTGCGAGGTTTACTCAGATCATCAAAGTTTGAAGTATCTCTTTACCCAACCGGATCTGAATCTCAGACAAGACGATGGTTGGAGTTGATCAAAGACTATGATTTGGGTCTGAATTATCAACCCGGCAAAGCTAACGTCGTGGCTGACGCGCTAAGTCGGAAGTCCTACTGCAACAATCTGATGCTCAAACAAGATCAACCCTCTCTCCATGAGGAGTTTGCACGACTTAATCTGGAAGTTGTTCCTCGTGGATTCCTTGCTACCTTAGAGGTGAAACCTTCCCTTGAAGATCAAATCAAAGCTGCTCAGAAGCGTGATACGGGCATCCAAAAGATTAAGCGTAATGTCGCAACGGAGAGGCTAAATGTTTCTCTGTTAATGATCAAGGGGTCGTTTACTTTGGTAATCGTCTGGTGGTGCCCAAGAAACGGAAGCTGAGAGATCTAATTCTCCGAGAAGCCATGAATCCCCTCTTTCTATTCATCCAGGAAGCACAAAAATGTATCAGGATCTTCGTCAAAGGTTCTGGTGGACCCGTATGAAACGGGAAATCGCTCGTTATGTTGCTGAGTGTGACGTTTGTCGTCGCGTAAAAGCAGAACATCAAAGACCTGCTGGCACTCTTCAGCCCTACCTATTCCTGAGTGGAAGTGGGATGAGATCGGTATGGATTTCATCACTGGTCTTCCAAAAACTCAAAAGGGCAACAATGCAATATGGGTAGTCATTGATCGTCTATCCAAGGTTGCTCACTTCCTTCCTATCCGAGAAGATATTACTGCTAGTCAGCTGGCAGAGCTGTATGTCTCTCGCATTGTCGTTCTCCATGGTGTTCCAAAGAAGATTGTTTCCGATCGTGGAAGTATCTTTACCTCCAGATTTTGGGCAAGCTTTCAAAAGCTATGGGAAGTCATCTCACCTTTAGCACAGCTTACATCCTCAGACTGGTGGTCAGACTGAAAGAGTAAATCAAATCCTCGAAGACATGCTCCGAGCTTGTGTTATATCCTTCGGTAAAGGTTGGGAAAAGTGCCTCCCATTTGCCGAGTTCGCCTATAACAACAGTTTCCAATCTAGCTTGGGTATGGCTCCTTTCGAAGCTCTCTACGGAAGAAAATGTCGAACTCCGCTAAATTGGTCAGAAACTGGTGAAAGACAACTCTTTGGACCAGATATGATCAAGGACGCAGAAGATCAAGTTCGTATCATCCAAGAACGTCTGAAAACTGCTCAGTCTCGTCAAAAGAGTTACTATGATCGCCATCATCAAGATATCAGCTATGAAGTTGGTGATAAGGCATATCTTCGAGTCACACCTTGAAGGGTGTTCATCGTTTCGGTATAAAGGGAAAATTAGCTCCTCGCTATGTTGGTCCCTTCACCATTCTAGCTAAGCGTGGGAAGCTAGCTTATCAGTTGGAGTTACCTTCAACTTTTCCAGATGTCCATGATGTGTTCCATGTCTCCCAACTTAAGCGTTGCTTCAAAGATCCTATCCGTGGTGTTGATCACGAGGCTCTCGATCTTCAGCCAGATCTAACATATCGGGAGTATCCTATCCGTATCCTTGATGAGGCTGAACGTAAAACTCGTCGTCAAGCTATCAAGTTTCTTAAAGTTCAGTGGTCTCATCATTCCGAGTCTGAAGCAACCTGGGAACGAGAAGATCGCTTGCGATCTGAGTACCCTCTCTTTTTCTCTCAAGGTTAGAATCTCGGGTCGAGATTCTTGTAAGGGGGATAGAGTTGTAACAGCCATGTTTGTAATAAAGAGAGTTTGCACTCATGAGCATCATATAAAACTCACTAAGAAAATTTTGCATCTTAAATAATGAGGAATTTGCCAAAAATATCATAACATCTCCTATTTTTTAAGTGTTGTTCAAAAGTTCCCAAAAATTCAAACTAAAAATATGGGGAGCTTCTTATATTAATAGGAGCCTCCATGATTTTTCCCATTATTTTTGGGCTATAAATGTCCCTAAAAATTCATAGAAAGTTCTGTTTTAAAATTCCAGGGACTTGTTTGTAATTTGAAGAAACCCCCAAGGGCCTTTTTGCAAAACTTCCTTTGTCTTCTTCCTGGGAGCAGGCAAGCTGCTCCGTGGCTGTGCCCGCCGTGGCCAGCTCCTCCCTGCCTGCTTGCTCGCCTCCCGTGCGAGGAGATAAGGCCTGGAGACGCCGTGCTCCTCTTCCTCTCTTCCTCCTCGCTCACTTGCTCTCCCTCTCTCCTGTTCTTCCTCTCCCGCACGTCCGCGCTACGGCCGCCGTCGCCGACGAAGCCGCCGCCGCTCCGGCCCTCCCCTGTCGAATTAAAAGGTGCCACAAGCTCCGCCTCGAAGCCTTCTACCTTCTCCGTGAGTCGCGGTTGCTGGGACGGCCGGAATCGCCGCCAATCGCCCGTCTTCCCCAACTCCGGCCGCCGGACGTCCGTGCTCGATTCGCCGCCTACCGCCCGCCTCCGGCTTCCCCGAGCATCCCATCGAGTTCGTGGTGAGCCACTGGTCCTCCTGGACCCTTTCCCCATCCTCCCCGTGCCCTGGTTCTTCGTGGCCGTGGTCGCCGCCGTCCGCCGCCGCGGTTGTGGCCGCCGCCGGCGACTCCGGTGACCATTTGGTCACCACCGCCGCCCCTTTTGCTCCCCGCGACCTCCTGGTGCGCCCTCGCGTGGCCACAGGCCAGCGCGCGGCCTCGCCTGCTCGAGCGGAGCTCGGCAGAGCCGCCGCTGCCCCTCTGTGTCGTTGACACATGGGCCCCGCTCGTCAGTTCTTTTTATTTTCTTTTAATAATTCCTGTAATTCCAGAAAATGGATGAAACTTGTAAAATTAATAGAATATTCTCTGTTTATTAGAAAAATATGAGTAATATACCAAAATTTACAGAAAAATGAAACCTTTGCAACTAATGCATTTCCATGCATGATTGAACCACTTTGAACAATGTTTAATTAGAAGAACTAATATAACCTTTTTATATTAATTATGGAGTGTGTGGAAATGGCATCTTTTAGTCATTCCAACTCCATTTAAATTGATCTACATGACTAGGATGCATTTCAATATCTTTAATTTGTCATATCATCCATATTGTTTGCAGTGCATCGACGTCGTATGTTGATTGCTCTTTTCCTTTTCCGGTGTTTGGTTCTTATCGATAGAACACGAGTCCGGAGCTGGTTCTGAGAACACCGAAGATCCCTATTTTGCTATCAACGAACAAGGCAAGCGTAACCCAATCTTTGAGCATTTCTATCCTATGTTTTCCCCAATTATTTTGAGTCCCAGATTATAATATTGCATACGATTCAACTGTCTTTTGTCGGTAATTAGAGTAACCTATTCTGATGCATAACCTGTTGTTGTCAACTAAATATCTGATCCACTGCTCCTAGCATGACTAGGTTTTGCTTGTGTTGCAGTTAGAGCCTGTTATATATCTTATACTTAGCCATGCTTTGCTTCGCGAGCTACTTCAGTTGGTTAATGTTCAGAGCTGTTAACGAATCTAGCATGATAGGAAGAAGTGGTGAGATGAAGGGAAATATGATAAACATGCTTAAAGGTTGGTGGGAGGCCACAGTTGTGGTGTCTTGTTCCACTAGCCACCCTTAAGACCCGAGTTCTCGTACCTTGATCCAAGACTGAGCGTACAACCACACGAGGCCCTACAATGGTTCCCTCTCGACCAACTAACTTGTCTAGTCTTGCCATGAGTCACATAGTTCGGGTGTTCCATTTGCCCATACGCATCGAAAACGTTTTACAGGAGGAGGAGGAGGTGCATAGAGCATATAGGAGCAGCCAGGGTTGCTTGAGGACGAACTCTCTGGTAAACCAACCCTGCCATGCAACAAACGGGACCGCGTCGGAGAACGACCGTCTTACGATGGCGGACTTACCCCTTTTGGAGTGACTCATGGTTTAGGCGAAAGCAAGGTAAAGGTCGTGGCCGACCACCCTCTGCCAGCGTTCCTCGGAAGAGCGCCAACCTAGTGGCATTAAGAGTCGGTTGGTACGTGTGGCAAACATTGTGCATCCCTGCAGGGTTTAATCTATTCGAATAGCCGTGTCCACGGTTACGGACAACTTGGAATTAACGGGCGAGATCATAGATAACATGATCATAACTTAAAAGTGCCAACCCAGAGTGTTGCTGACGTTCCGGAAGGTGTTACTTGTTTTATAGAGCTGGAGATACGCTCTCTTACCTGTTTTATAACTTCTCAGTAGACGATGCCATGGTTCCAGTCTTTTGAAAATGAGAACTGGCTTTATGCAAAACAGCCCCACAGAAAGCCTTGCTATCTCAAGCATCGAGCTAGTAGCTCTAGTAGATCTTGCTGAGTACTTTCGTACTCGCCCTTGCTTCGTTGATATTTTTGTTACAGGTGAGTCTGTCTCAGCCGATGGTGGTTTCTATGCCGACATAGACTTCGACGAATAGCTATGGGGTTCCCAGTCAGCAGCCTGAGGCTGCGGGAAATGGGTGGTTGTCGTTATGTTCTGGCCTCTTAGGCCTTTTGCTATCTTGTTGTTAGAACAACATAATTTGCTTTCCGCTGTATGGTGTAATGTTGGGTCATGTGACCTCTGCTTGTAATAAGTTGTTATCTTAAGTTGTGAGTTGTAATGTAAGTACTCTGAGTCGTAGAGTCTGTGATGTACCGTTGTTCTGCAGTCTTGATCTCTTTATTATACTTTGATAGTTGTGCCTGTGTTATGGCATCAATCGAAGTGTTGTGTTGCCGATGATCCATTCCGAGCAACGCCTGCCAAAGGTTTTGGCCTGGGAGCGGTGTGCCCAGTAACCTTCGGTTGTATCACATGACCAGTGACACACAGCATCTTTGTATAGTTTCGGGGTCTGGGCTCTCACAACTTTGTATCTCGTTTTTTATTTATTAATGAGAATCGTATTACCATGAAAAAAAAGAGCCTTACAAGAATCTTCGCTATGGTTTCTTCTCGATGTCTACATCGTTTGAAACAGTTAAAATTGCCACGGTGTTAACGTTCAAATATGATTCATAATGTTTCCTGTGTTTCAACTTCGGATCTAAGATGAACTCCTCAAGAAGTAATGGGGCATGCATTTTTTCTGTAATGAATGAATATATTTTGTTCCCTGGGAATTATAGGGCCATTAGACTCGAATAATAGTCAGCAGTTTGTCATATCCACCATCTGTTTTCCTCTACGCAGCAGTATATATTCCACCTTGTACACAGCAGTATAACATATCCGTCATCTATTAGGGATAACCTGGATACTCTGCTCATGCAGCAAACAAAACCCTGTACTCAAGCTTCAGAATTTACACCACGCCAAACGTGTTAGTGTTCTGAGACAATTAGAGCAAGTGCCTATCCTTGTCCTAATAAAACTGGGCGAACCGCCTCTGTGAAATCTTCGTGAAACCTCTGCTCTGAAAACCTTTGAGCACGCTTCCGTGCTGCTGCCGCCATTTCTTGCCTCTCTGGCTCCTGCATCCTCAAGACCTTGAGGATTGCCTCGGCGAATTCTTCCTTCTCCGAGGCTAGAAATCCTGTCTGGTGGCCGTCCTCGTCTAGCACAATATCCATCATTGGTCCTGCGGATTTATGGGCTGCAGAAAGTAGGGAATGTTATGAGCCAGTCAATCTCTGCATGACTAGCTCCCAGTGCAGTGGTGATTGGTTCATTGTTTTAGAAATTCATCTTTACTTTACACCCAAAATGTGCAATGTGAAGTGCATTCAAATAGGAACGTATCACTCAAATCAAACACAAATGCAATTCGTTTAAAATAATTGCAATTTGCAAGCCAAAATCTTAAACTAGACACTGTACTAGAAAGCATGCTAAGCATTCTAAGGGAAAGTGAATTCAAGGACATCAAGTAGAGATCAATAGGACACTCATTCAGTTACTTACCGATTGGAATAGCACCTGCTGCCATGTACTCAACAACACTTATTCCAAAGTGCTCATCTGTCATTGAATGTAGCCCGGCAATAGCACCACCTAGAAGCTGTACCAAGTCCCTGTTACATTCAGCAACTTGCCTATTAATTACTAGACAAAAAAAGTGGTGAGAAGTTTTTAATAGTAGTTCGGTAGCAAGACCTGTAAGAGATATCCTTGTGGAATTCCACAAACTCATCTATGTGAAGCTCAATGGATCTGTTCTGTAGCTTTTGTAATCTTTCCAGATCCTCTTTATTCCGGCAACTACCAACAAATTGAAGTTTTGGCTTCAGAATGTCTGAATCTAGCCTTTGAAGAGCAACTGCAAATGCCTCCAACTGAAGACCATGGGCCTGATGAGAGCAGAGAGCAAAAGAGTGCAGTTGTTTTTTAGTGAGTGAATAGTAAGTTCTTGTAACAGAACTTGATACACTAGTAACTTGACGAACCTTTTCAGGGCGGAACTGTGCAACTGATATAAGAATAGGAGGTGTAACTGATCTTTCCAGGGGAATCATCTGTTTTATTCATCAAATATTTCTTGTGAGAACCAACCAATTTTGCGTAACTAGATATTAAGTGATAACACAAAAAAGAATGACAAGTAGTTTTAGTTCATGACTTTTTTTTTCATAAAGTGATCACACGATCGCAACACATAATTGATTATGATTAATGAGAAAAATATCGTAACATAGATGGATGGAATCTGTACATACCTGCAGGGCTGAAGTGTCACATGGAGGGTATACCCTCTTAGTACGCTCTGGGACTTTCCAAGTATTTACAATATGGGATCTTGTCCATGAGGAATTCACCATAACAAGATGTGCACATGAACCAACTAAACCATATAGCCAACTGAATATGGTATAATAGAGGATTTTGCATCGAGACAGCCAAATGCTGCAGCCAAAAGAACAAACAGTTAGTTTTCCATGATTGGTATCGTTACATTGACAAAAAGAATCTCAATAAACCATATATGTGGTACGACAGACAGGCAAAAAACACATCCGCAGCTATGGCAAATGTATAGAACTTTTGGGTCACCAAGACAAAACTGAGTTGATTCATGTTGTTTAATAAGAAGTTCTATTAATTCAGATTAGATTTTAAGAGGAACATAACATATTGTGGAAAATGGAACAACCATACGATAGATTGGAGAACAGGTATTGAATTCCCACATACAAGAATGCACCACTTAATTCTGAATTACAGATATTGATACTGCAAAAGAAGAATTGAAGTCAAAGTTGTTCGCGTACCTTCCAGAGATACGAGAGTTGTTATTGTACATTGAGTTGCGCTGCCTAACACGTTCCACCATGTCGGAACTGATTGTAGGATAATGGGTGTAGCAAATGACCTGGCAACCAAACAGCCGAGCCAATGGATATGTAAAAGCATAGCCACTCGTATCGAAGTAAAACTGCGGGTGAATTTGTTAAGAGCCTCCCAAGCAAGGTATACTGAGCCAAGACTCTGCCCTATCATCGTGAAGCGTGGATAGGTGCTCGCTTCGATCCACTTTCTCCTGCTCAAGTGAACCACCTGAAAAAAAATGCAGCTCAAACATTTTTACTCTGGTTCTAGTACGATGCATTATATTCATAGATTTTCACAATATAATAGGTAATGGCAAGGCCTTATATGAAGTGCAAAAGAAGCCTGCATTTTTCTCACTTCATCAGGGAGTAAAAATTACATGGAAAAAAAAGGCTTTTTTAAATTCTCCCATCCAGTACCAGGAACTGTGCCCATTTAGGAGCCATTGATCAATCAGAATATAGTTGAAACTAACAGCTCCGAACGCTCACAGAGATCCAATTCTAACCACAGAAGAGTACCTGCGGCGGGCGGAGGAGGCGGACACCGAAGCGATCGAGAGCGCGGGCGGCAAGGCCTTCGGGATATGCGTCCGCGTCGCCGGTGAACACGGCGCAGGGGAGGCCGGGGCAGAGCTCCTGCACGGCGCGCACGGCGCACCAGAGCACGCGCTCCCCGCCGCCGCCGTCGTTGGTGTAGGGGTGGAAGAAGCCCGCCGCGGCCGCATTAGCGGGCGCGCGGCGGCGCACGAGGCGGCGGAGGCCGAGGGCGAACAGGGTGGAGACGAAGGTGAGGAGGCCGGCCAAGATCGCCATGGATGCGACGCCAGATTCTCGATCGGGCTGGAGAAGGGTGTTTTTTGTTTTTTTTTTAGCGAAGAGAAGGGTGGTGACAGTGGGAGGCTTTGGGTTCTGGGTATTCGGCTGTGGAGGCCCATAGGCCTGGTTTTCGGATCCACGATATGACAGGCCAGGTTTTGGGCCTATACTAGGAAGCTGCCGGTGTTTCGGCCAATTAAAAGTTTGTTAGTAATAGGCTATCCTCTACCCTATTTAGTTAAAAAAAAATGAATACCACCTCCTATCCATAAATAAGTGTAACTGTTTTGAACTAACCCCAGTTCAAAACTGCGCCACTTATTATGAAATGGAGGGAGCAAATTTTTCAAAATGATGTTGTCATAGTAAATATTTGTTCATTTTTTTTGTAGAGTATGACCCAAAGGCGTCGAGGTTCTAGGTAACGGGCCGATTAAGTTTTTACTAGAAGGAACTAGCGCGCTTTGCTGTGCCCGCTTTGTTATAGCTGACTAAAAATGAACATTTCTTTTGTTGGAATGGAGTAACGAGAAGCATATAAGGTTCTTTAGCTGACTAATAGTACGGTTTAGGCACACAGATACTATATCGCTTGATCTCTAATTTACTGACTACAAATCAGCTTAGTTAGTGTAACGAGAACTCTTCCGTGGACTAGTGGTAGTCGTGCATATGCGCATAAGGGTTAGGTCCCGGGTTCGAGTCCTCACTTCTATCTTAATGACAAAGCCGGGGTGGAGCCCCCTCCGGTCTTGTTGTTTTTTTTATAAGCACGTAGCTCACCTTCGGAGTGAAAGTGGAGTGCAATCAAAATAGACAATCGATAGGAGAAAATGGTATGTATGAACTCATCATATTGACCAATTCTGACTGTGAGCCAGAATTATAGAAGTCATACTTGCAATAAAAAATATAGAAGTCGCAAACTTGAATATATTCTAGTGATATCTCCATGGTAAAACAAAATATCTCCTAAATTAAAGGAAGAAGCACGTGTACTATCCAAGTATTTAAGGCTTGATAAATTACATGATTTGCAGCCAGGCACAAGGAGTTGCATGGCACGCCGACATATCAGGCTTACTTGGTGGCCGGACGAGCTGACATTGATAGGTGGGACCATAAGGGGATGTAGGGTCACGACGCTCCACAACGTAGGAATTCCTGGGAGTTTAGGTTTTGGAGGGATTGGGGACGGTGTGACACCACTTCCATATGTTAACGAATTGAACGATGAGCTAGCTGGTGCTAACTTTTTGGAGGGCTCTAGGTTGGCGTGCAACTCCTTTTGAAGTGCACAATTCTTCATTGGTGTGACGGCGAAGATTAAATTGTAATGCATCTTCATATCGGTGCCCGGGCACGCCAATGACCATGCCAAAAGAGGCAACATGCTACGTTCCTCAAGGTTATCATCGCCGTGGATCATAATATGCATGTCTGATCATCCGCACATGAGAGAGGAGCCGTGCCATGGCTACCAAGAGTTGTTCTAGTGCATATAAGGCCAATTAACGTGTAGCATGTGGGCTATATCTCTACTATATAATATGTCTTGAGGTGATGGTCCGTTTTTCACTTTCCAGTTTTACCTCTGGGTTTTGGGAGAATTTACGGCCGCTGCCACCGCCAAGTGAAATCCCCAATTGACCGTACGGTAGTCGTTCACAATCCTCTCCAATCCGACCCCAGCGCCGCCGCCGGCCCCATATCCAGCCATCGGAGTGCCGCCGCCGGCCCCATATCAAGCCGCTGGAGCGCAACGCCGCCGACCGCATATCAAGCCGCCGGAGCGCAACACCGCCGGGTTGTTCCATTTGTCCTCGACCTTCCTCCCAGCAAGGTCAAAGCGCGGGTCACTGGACCAGCCACGGCGTGGGAAGCCGCGCCGCCTACCCCATCTCCAGCCGTTGGAGCGCCGCGCCGCCGAAGCTGTTCCCTTCGTCCTCGACCTTCCTCCCAGCAAGGCCACAGAACCAACGTGACCGAGCTGCTGCTACTATCGGCGTCCGACTTCGCGACCTCCTTCCCACGGCCAAGATCCACAAGTACGAGGGGCCGCATGGACCCGTTTTCCACTCCCTCACGCAGTCGTGCACCGCGCTATTGGCCGCCCCGTCGAGCTGCAGACCACCGCGTGTCATCACCTCCTCCGCACCGTCGGCGGGGAGCAAGAGCGCAGAGCAGCGGTAACTAAAAGGCGAGACGAGCGGAGAACGGAGAGCGCAGCAGCGCAACGGAGCTCCTCGGATCCTCATCTCCGCTGGCTGTGCAGTGTGGACCGGCGCTCCCCGGAAGCACGCCTCCAGGCTCCAGCTGCTGGTGAGAGAGAGCGGGGAGTAGGAACACACAGCGGAACGGCTTAGAGAAGGGAGAGACCAGCGGAGTTCTGGGCTGGGGCGTCACCGTCAACTGAATGACAGAGGTGAGCAACTGGTTAGGGACTCCCAACGTTCTTGCTGTCAGTGCTTGGATAGAGGTGGCGTCCCAGGAGCACTCAGCGGCAGTACGAGTCAGATCAACTTCCTTAGTCGGGAGTCTGTTTCAGTGCTTGTCACACATCGTCGTGCAATCAGTCAAGTTAAAGCATATGCTATTCTTTACCCTTCTATGAGTATAATGAGTTAATTTTGTGTACCCATAGGCCATAGCCCATGCTATCCACGACCACACGATTCTTTTCATTCATAATAATAATGTATCTCTACTGTTAACGGTCGCTAATGTTTGACAACCATGAAACCGAATGGTATAACCTGTCTGTAACACATCATAGATCAACGTCCCTAAGCTCTTTTATTCTTCCGTCGCAAAGCACGGGCAATATGCATGCCGTGGAATGAAAGCTTATTGTTTTTAGAATTAGTAACTCTATATTCTTATCTTTTCTATATATGTGTATTTTATCTTTTTATGTATGATATGTGTGTCGATGGAAATATTTACGGGGCTACCAACACACATACAGCCAATAAATCTTGGAACTAATTCGTGCTTCCGTAGCCGGTAAACCCCATGAATTGGTGAATGGCATAGTGATCAACTGGGAGGGATGAAGCGGGACAAAAACATTAGGCCTTATCGCGACATTTGGAGACAAAACTTGGTTTTCTCCGTAGCAACGCACGGGCATTGTGCTAGTATTGACTAGGCAAGGAAGTCCTTGATCATGTTATTTAGGAATTGGAAGGCGATGCCCCTAAGCCTCTTCACAGAGATGGGAAGTCCAAGGTAGTGTACGAAGGGTCCCACCTTAGAGCATCTCCAACATGCGCTCTATAATTTGGCGCGCTAAAAATGTTTATAGCGTCGAAATAACAGTTTTAGCGCGCTGCGGTCGAAACGTCTCCAACAGACGCACTAAAATATAGCGCGCAGCCGCAGCAAAAAAGTGTCTCCAACAGACGTACTAAAATACAGCATCACAAACATATTTCTTTATTAAATAGGTCCAACTAGCTTTACAATCAAGACCCTAAATATAAAAATAAAAATTACAACCAAGCCCCCAATCGTTGGAGGGAGCTAGCTCCCCCCAATCGTTGGAGCGAGCTCACAGCCTGGCGGCACCGCCGCCTCTACAGGCCTCGCACGCAGGCGCATCCCGGCGTCGCTCACGGCCGTGGCCGCCCGGCCTCGCTCGGCGTCGCTCGCGGCCATGGCCGCCCGACGTCGCGGCGGCCATGGCCGGCGGCGGCGACCTGCTGATGTTTACGCACGGTTCTATTCTTGTAGACAGTGTTGTGTCTCCAAGTGCAGAGGTTTGTAGAACAGCAACAAGTTTCCCTTAAGTGAATCACCCAAGGTTTATCGAACTCAGGGAGGTAGAGGTCAAAGATATCCCTCTCAAGCAACCCTGCAATTAAGATACAAGAAGTCTCTTGTGTCCCCAACACACCTAATACACTTGTCAGGTGTATAGGTGCACTAGTTCGGCGAAGAGATAGTGAAATACAAGTAATATGGATGATTATAAGTGGTAATTGCAATCTGAAATAAAAATGGCAGCAAGCAAACATGTAGCAGAACTGGTTGTAAACGGTGTTTCAATGCTTGGAAATAAGGGCTAGGTATCATACTTTCACTAGTGGACACTCTCAACAATAATAATATAATTGAATAAATAGATATTTTCTCTTCACTATGCTACTCTGAATTATTCTCTCGTTGGATAACGAACACCAATCCATTGCGTAGGGCTATAACAACACACATTAAATTCGCATTCCACATCTAGGGAACCCACACTGTCAACTTGAGCGCCCTAAATAATAATAGACAAACACCACAATTTCATAGAGACATCCAACGCAAATAATAACTCATGATAAGTATTCCTGTTATCTTTAGCCTAAGAGCCACACACGGGGCGCACACTGTCAACTTCGCACCGTGGGACAAAGGTGACTCCGGAGATTACATTAATAAAACCACTTGAGTAGCATATAATATAATGAAGAGTAACATCTATGGATTCAACTAGATTACAAAGCTCATGATCACATAAAGATCACACCATGGGAGAGAGAGATAAACCACATAGCTACCGGTACGAGCCCTCAGCCCCGATGAAGAACTACTCCCTCCTCATCATGGGAGGCAGCAACGGCGATGATGAAGGCGGTGGCGTCGATGAAGATGGCTCCGGGGGCAATTCCCCGTCCCGGCAAGGTGCCGAAACAGAGACTTCTGTCCCCCGAATTAGGGTTTTTGGTGACGGCGGAGCTACGGAACTCTTTTGGAGAAATCGTCGATTCTTTTAGGGTTTTCGGGGTAGGAGCAATATATAGTCCAAAGGGCGTCGCGAGGCGGTGCACGAGGAGGCGACAGCACCCCTGGGCGTCGGTGGGCCCTTGGCCGCGCCGAGCCCACGTGTGGGGCCCTCGTGGCTCCACTTCGTCTCTCCTTCGGACTCCAGGTGTCTTCTGATAAAATAGGGGCCTCCGTAAATTTTCGTCCAATTCTGAGAATATTTCCAGACTACCTTTTCTGGAATACAAAAACAGCAGAAAACAGAAACTGGCACTGTGGCATCTTGTTAATAGGTTAGTCCCAGAAAATGTATAAAAATGATATAAAGTGTATATAAAACATGTGACAATTGGTATAATATCAGCATGGAACATCAAAAATTATAGATACGTTTGAGACGTATCAGCCGCGCGGATACGGGCGGAGGAGCACGCAAGGGTCAAGGCGGAGCACCGTGCGGCCGAGGAGCAGCTCAAGGCCGAGGCGGCGGACCGCATCCTCATCGGTCAGATGACGAACAGGCTCGGGTTCGTCGAGAAGCAAATCAAAGCGGAGGCGGCGATTCGTGAAGGCCGCCTCTACGAGCCACAAGCGTCCGGATCTGTCTCGTTCTTCTCCGACTCCGACCAGCAGGGGTCTTCTCTGGCTCCTTCACCCGCTGCGGCACATGGCGCCTCCGGCTCCGGCACCGGCGCAGCGGCAACGGTCATCGTCCTATCCGATGACGAGTAGAATAGGGTAGCTATCCGGTGACAGCAAGTGCACGTTGCATGCTTTTGTAGTAATTTGATATCTAAATTTGAGGTATGTGGTTGTAGTAGCATGTTTTTAGGGGTTGTCCGGCCACAGTTTGGGGGCCGAATATGGGGGCTCCGACTAGAGATGCTCTAAGGTAGTCATTATTTTAGGTTGACCGGGATAAATCAAAATGAAAGTTACCCTATTAATTGTAGGTTAAAGTTTCTTGTTAAATACTAATTAAGGACCGTGCTACAATATATACGACCGTGCCCTCAATAGGCCTACTGTACGGCGCCAGATAACCTCCAGGAGCCAACACCACGCACAGGACAACACTCACCACGGCCATGCATGGTGCTACATTACATTGCACCGACGGATTGTTCGCACGAGCTAGTGAATGTGATCGCTACAGTTTTCTTGCTTTTTCTTTACTTTCTTTACTACAGCTGTTCATGACTCACAATGCGCAAGGGTGCAAGTGCAACACCTAGTTTTAAACACGCACTCAATTAAGTTGTGTACAAAATTAGCATCACAGTGTGACTGCTCTCCACGACACGAGTTTCGAAGTTAGTGTCGATTTTCAATATGTTTTAGGACGGAAATGTCGACTTATTTGTAAGAGAGATTTACTTCGACCACCAAAATACCGAAGAAATGTGATGATATACTAGTGTGTTGATAACACATAAACGTATGTGTTGCTCTCCGGTGCAACCAACACCAAATGAAACAAACAAGAAAATCAACCACATGTGAGAAAATCAACCACATGTTACAAAATAGTTAGGTAAAAAAGTGTAATGAAGGAATATGCCATCTAAAAGGTACAAGGCGTTTTGCCTCCCGGGTGCATATGCTCCTTTTATTTTATTTTTTAAATTAAAAAATATGAAAACACTTTCAAAAAATCTGAAAAAATTGGACACAAACATATACAAGTCTTAAACATTCTTGCAAAATTTCGAAAGGAAATAACACTTTCTGTGGTCTGTGCAAAAAAGACAAAATCCGTGCTTTGAAAAATATATTTTTAAATCTCATTTCGGCCACATAATTTGTCTTTTTTGCACAGACCACAGAAGTGTCATTTCCTTCCAAAAAAGATTCACGAATGTTGACAACTTGTATATGTTTGTGCCCAATTTTGTTCAGATTTTTTCGAAGTGTTTTCAATTTTTCAGTTTTGAAAGATATAACAGGAGCATATGCACACGGGAGCCAAAGTGGATTTCCAATCTAAAAGTGTATAATGCAGTATTGATACTTACTCCCTCCGTTCCCAAATATAAAATGTTTTAGATTTTGTCCACATTCACATGCACATAAGTGTATATAGACATATTCCATGTGTAGGTTCACTCACTTTATTATGTATGTAGACAACATGTGTAACATATAAAACACCTTATATTTAGGAATGGAGGGAGTACTTTACTGGGACGTTGAGGGCAGGACAACTGGAAGGAAAAAAATTTAGGCAAAATGAAGGGCTATGAGAAGCCTTGCTTTTCCAGCATGAAGTGGGTATCTTTGTTCGTAGTTTTAAAATATAGATTCAATAACTACCAATCCTGCTTCTTTCTAAGCACTTCGTATACAATCTCATGCTGAATCACGACACTTTCACAATGTACATTCCCGACCCAAAGTTAATTAGCAAGGTTGTACGAAATTTTCTCTTATACACTTTTTGTGGCAGAGCTTCGATAAGTATCTTTAACCGGGGATCAAGAAGCCAAATGCAAATCGGACTGTAATGTTATCTTTTTAGATAAAGACTGTAATGTTATCTACCTTGCATTAGAGTTATTGGACAAGCGGGTGATCAAATTTTAGATCAAGAATCCATATTGAACACGTCAGTAATGATATGCACTTGCACTACACGAAAATGGTATTTTGAAAACCTAAGTACGTTCCCCATGTTAAATGTTGACAGTTGTGATCGTGTAGATGATACGATCCTAAGGTAAAGCCGCACCTAGACAGGTAGATAGATAGCTCAAACGTTAGTTAGTCTGTTGAATCGTAACTACTTGTAACCCTAACTCTTGGAGGTGTATATTTATTGAGCTATCGCTGGTGCTCTGACACACGGCACAAACCAATCTATTTCTCCTTCTTGTTATTTTTTGGGTCTCCCTAGCGCTAAAGAATTATCTTAATTCTCATTCACATGACGTCATCAATTTTCGGCCAGTCGCAAGTCAAGTTGCAACTCATGATTAGCATGAATCACGAAACAAATCAAACGGTTCGGAGCAGTTGTAAGTCCACTTGCAACTCAGTCGAATGAGAATTATCTTAATTCTCATTCACATGACATCATCAAATCCCACGAATCAGGAAGCAAATCAAGCGTTTGGAATCAGTTGCAACTCCACTTATAACTGATAACGTCATGCGAATTAGAATTAAGCTAATTTTCATTCGATTGAGAATTACCCCTACAAAACATGCTTGATCCTGATACTTTGCTAATTCGCTTAGTAGCATGCCTAATTTCTCGAAAGTAGCAAGAGGCTAGGGGCACAATAAAGGATGTTTTGCTTTCTAATGTGTTTGTCTTCTCGTTATAGTTGTCCTGCTGTAGCACTTGAATTTCTGGAAGGTATTTCTAATAAGCTAGTTTTTGTGCTCCTCCGCCCTCCAAAACGGTCAAGGTGTCGCCAAAGCTATCAATTTCTGTTGACTCCCGATCCCACAATAGCGACATGCATGCCTTTGTGAGTGGAAAAAGAGCAAGGCACTCCAGCAGCCGCTGAAAATGAATTAGAATCTGTTTCATATCTCCACTTGCCAACAACCGAAAAAATGAACTAGAAACAAGTAACAAAGGAATGTTCATGCCATAGACTGAAACAGCCGTGCTCTTTCATCGCCTCTTTATAGACTGGAAGCTATTGCACTATCATAGAATAGTACTGCGTGTAATCCCAAACCTTTACTGAAGACATTCGGTGGCTGTATCTCGGTACAAATATCCCCACCTACCATGGTGGTGTATTTGAGTATTTCCTTGCAACGAAATACATGGCTGTCCCCACTCGCATTTTAAGAACTTTGTCAACTGTTATCTAAGCATTTATTTTCGCAGCTTGTAATAAAATGTACTCCTATACGGAGTACGTTCCAAATTATAACATGTTTTGACTTTTGACCATTTAAATGTGGACTAAATTAATATAGACTGAAATGAGTGAATCAACAAACTAAAATACGTATAGATACATACGAATCAAGAAAAAACTTACAAAAGCTTATATTGAGGGAGTAACAAAATACCATAGAAAAGGAGGTTATGAAGGCACGGGTGGGGCGAAAGGAAGGGTGAGAAAAATGGATGGGCCAGGCTTAGGACAGTCATTACTAAGTATATCAAAGTTGGGCAAAACGGCGGCCTCTCCGCGCTCCGCGTACTGTAGATGGTACTGTAGAAAATGAACAGTGTTGAACAGTACCCGTGCTGTTTTTGCAAAAAAAAGCCCCTCCACTTTCCGAAAATTGCGAGTAGGTCCCCCATATAATAACCTAACCCTAACCCTAGATTTTCTAACCATCCTCATTTTCCCCCACCCCTGCCTCCACCCCGACGTCGTCGCCGTCGACGCTGCCTCCGGCTGCCGCCCGTCTCCACGGCCGCCACACCCTCCTCCCTTCAGCCGGCCCTCCCCCAGTCGCTCCCGCATCGGATCCAGCGCGTCGACCAAGACTCGCCGGCCGCCGCGCCTTCATGACGCCGCCCCCAACCCACCACCACGCCGCCCTGGCCCGCCCGACTCTCCCCTTATCTCTCCCTCTCCGGCGACGCACGGCGGCCTTGAGGAGCTGTCGCGGGAGCCAGAGGAGACCACCACGCCCTCGCCATGTGCCGACGAGGACGTCTGCCACCGCGCAGCCCCCGCTCGCCGCGGCGGCGTCGGCCGCCGAGGGCCGCGCCAGGTTGAGGCGCTGGTTGCTGGAGACGGCCACGCGGCCAGCTGGTCGCCCACGCGGTCGACAGCGCCGGATCGCTGACGCAGCCGTGGGACCTCCAAAAGGAGGAGAGCACGAAGCCCGCAGAAGGAGAAGCAGAACATCGGTCTCTTCCACATGTGCTTCCGTCTCCGTGCTCTCCTGGCGCAGTCACTGCCCCCATCTCCTGCTGAGCTTCTTCCCCGCGAGGACTACGCATCCAGCCCCGGCCGGCGACGAGGTCGGCTGTCTCCATCACCGGACTGCCGCGAAGGCAACCGCGCCGCCCTGCTCAGGGTGAGGGCGCAGCTCTGTCAGCCCATGGAGCTGGCCGGCATATGCTGCTTCTGGTAGACGAGAGCTGGACGTCGTCTTCTGCTCTGCGGCCGGTCGCGTCACGGCGGTGGCCCTCTCCTCCCTTGACGGCATCCCCCCGCGTGTGTTCGTCTTCCTCCAGATGAGGTCCCTCTCGATTTCTTCCGAGGCATCTCCTTCTTGCATTTCCTAAATCACATGATCCCATCCTATACATTACAGCACTTTACACTCCGTTCCAACGCAAATTTTATTTTCTGATGTTGCATCTGTAAGCCCAGCTCCTCATGGACCAGCTGATAATTATATTTAATTAAGCGTCCTAGTGCCTCAGTTAACTAAACATCCAAAAAGATTAGCGCATGTAATTTGGTAGGGTTGGACTGCAGCCCATCTGATTAATTAGATGTGATTGATAGATTGAGAATAGTTAATGGTTAGTGCCTAGGTATGTCTCTCTTTTGTCAGATTAGCACATTTAACTGACACTGTAATAGAGGGCTTTAAGCTGCAAAGTAGTTTGTAATAGAGGGCTTTAAGCTGAGAATTAGAGCTCTTTTCAGGTTTAAGTAATAATTATATTTGTCTAGCAAGTGGTTGAATCCAGCATGTAGTCAACATTGCAGTGGTGTTTCATTGATTTGATTGATAATATTGTTGTTTCGCCCCTTGGTTTCAGTCACAAAGTAAATTACTGATATTTAGAGTCATGCAGGTATATATTGGTTGTGTAACACGATGCCACAAAACATTGTGAATGCGATAAAAATCACCGGTGGGGCAATACTAAGTCTCATGCCTGAAAAGTTTGGGATTCCAAAAGCAGCGTGTGGTCGCTAAATGTAAGTAAAGTAAGTATTATCTCCTGGACATCGTCGTAGTCACATATCCCCATAGATTGGTCGGTTCTTGCACTTCAAATCCCCTCCAAGCTCTATCTTCTTATAATGGAATTTATGTACTATTCTTGCTTGGTTTTGCAGTTTGCTGTACCATAACATCAACTTTGTATATTTTGATGCAAAATCTATGATTGATAAGGCAAATACATGAATAATCGTCAAGAGAATAACTGCTAGCTAACCACAAATGTTGCTTGGATTCTGGGATATGAGAAATAGTAAAAGAAATCGTTTTACTGCATTTGTTGTCGTGGGATTGTCACGCAGATGTCATGGAGATGACTTCGTAGAGTTGGAGATTAAGCGATCGAGCGTCTCCGAGCTAAAGATCGCAGGGCACGAGAAGACAATGTTTTTTACCCAGGTTCGGCCCCTCGATGCGAGGTAAAAACCTACGTCCTGCCTATCCTAGATTGGTATTGATATGAATATGGTGTTACAAGGGGTTGGCGATCGATGTGTTGAGTCGCCTCTCTCGGGATGTATGAGAGCTAGGGTTTGGAGCTTGTTGTTCTAGGTCCTTGGAGTCCACCTTATAAAGACGGTGGCTCGCAAGGTTACAAGGAAACTTCTCTATCAAGGAAAGTATGAGCCGGAGTCCTACTTGGAGACTAATCATATGTCTTGTCTTCCAAGTCAAGTTATCTTCTAGCTTCTGGATCCTTCCTCATGATCTTGAGTCGGCCCATATTTGTGCAAGCCCAATAGTGGTGCGATTGTGAATAAGTCGCGGGATAATTATTCCCCCGACATTAGCCCCCAAGCTTTCGGGTGATTCGTAGAATCAGGCGGAAGATTCTGTCTTGATGATGATAATGATGTAGTTGGCTTGCATATGTAGAGCTTGTCGACTCGCTGGTGTTAAGTCGCAAGCATTGCGATTTCTTGAGCCGCTGATGTATAAGCGATGAGTCGCTATCTTTGCGGCTTATTTAGCCACTATGTTGCCAATTGAGCATTTCCGTCTTGGTCGCATTGAAGCTGCAGAATCGCGGTGAGTTTTCCGCGAAGCACTTGATGAAAACCACCTTTTCCTGTTGGGTGTAAGACTGAGCTGAAATCATAAGGATAATAACTTATGAGTAACCAGATACATCAAATGTGTATAAGGTGCTGAGTCATAGACATCGAAGCATAAAAGACCATAAGCATAAATAAGCTGGTCAATCATTAGAATAATAATCTGTCATGTTATCATGACGAGCCATTTGAGCACATGTTGAATCATGGCGGCTCAAGAGTATATAGCCACAGACTGTATTTAAAAATTTCCGAGTCGCCGATTTGACTCGCAAAATTATCATGTGCTGCAAAAAATGAAATCAACATATAAACATGGTATATGAGTATAATAAAGACCGCCAGATATGGTGGATGTGTAGCCCCCGAGGGCCGAGTTGTATGCATGGTTATGTTGCTCGGGACTCAAAAAATATCACAAGTTGGACAAAAAATTAATTGTCCTAGCCCCCAGGCATTAAGCAGGCATGCTTTCATTATCCTGCTTGATGGCATATCATTGCAATTTGATCCTGCAACAGATTGACAAATATTGTTGCCGCAAGATAATAGTGATATAAATTCCACTTTGATGTGGCTGAAAATAAATAAATAATGTTGGCTTTATCAGCCGATATCAGGAGATTATCATCCCAATCATTAGAAAATCTGGTCGTGCCGGTTCAAACTTATATGGCCGAGTTATAGGTTCCTGTTAAATCAAAAGGCAAAGCCCCCGAGGAAGCAATAACTTGATGATAATATGTTAGCCTTGGCGGCTGATAATAATGATAGAACGTTAGTACTCCGCATGATAGCATGTGGTACTCTGCATGATAGCATAGTATAATCGGCATGATAAATGATATTTTGCATGATAGCAAATGGTATGTCGCATGATGCAAATGATATGTCCCATGATGCAAATGATATGTTGCATGATAGCAAATGGTTGCATGATAGCAACTAGTTGCATGATAGCAACTGGTAAGATGCATGATAGCATATTGTACGATGCATGATAGCATATGGTACTTGACTCAGTATTTCCCAAATCTAATGTGTGTTCAGGGTCGAGAACGGCCATGATAGGCAGCCATGATAGGCATCAGACTCGATTGACGCAACACGCGGGTACTTTAGTCCTTCTGAATTATCTCTATTACCGTTAAGTAGGTCTTCGCGCGGCTCAGTATTTCCCAGGAAAAAAATGCGTGTTCAGGGTCGCTGGCGGCCATGATAGGCGATCACACTCGATTGACACCGCACCCCAGTACTTTGGCCGCATAGTGCAAAGATACTTCTGACTTAAGACGAGAATAACCAGGATTATTGCTTTTATCGGCAGCAATAGCCGTGACGAGCTCTAATTAGCTTTGATGATAACCAGCTCTGATTAGCTATAGATGTGGCACAGCGAGTCACCTGTTTCAACTCAAACATTGATAAGATAATGACTCATTAATGACTCATAAACTGATGTAATGATGAGCTGTTTGCGACTCTTAAAATGATATGGGGGTAAATCGCTATGCGACTCATAAATTGATATGACAATAAGTCGATGATGATTAATAAAATGATATGATGATAAATCATGAAATTATATAACGATCAGTCATAAATTGATATAATGATAAGTCATAGAATGACAAATGAATCGCCAAATAACAATGCTTGAACATGTAGTTGTGATTTTGATATTCAATGCAAGCTGTAAATAGCTAGACTTTGCAATGCGAGTTATAAAAGACTCTAATTTGACGAATGTATTGAGAAGTAGATGTAATTAAATCTACAAAAGCTGATATGAATTTAAAGTCTACGACATGATATAATATGAGTCGCAAAGACATTTAATAAAAGGCATAATAACCTAGAAATGCAGCCTCCGAAATAAACTCGAAGGTGAACTTAATCTTATTGATAAAAGTAAAAGGCTGCGAAAGTTGAGCATGGTAGCGACTTATCTGGTGTTATTTTCCTGGCGTTGATGAGGGCGGTATTGTCCGCGGACGATCAGTGGTTACTCAATGAAGATGAAGTAGGCCAAGACCGTTAATTATTGCCGCGGGACAGAAGTCGTGGTGTGGGCGAATTTGCCTGATGTTTTGTTTCTTGATTATTTGCTGGGCTCTTGAATCGCTGAACTGCAGCCTTGATAAATCACATGTCCTTGGCTCCTTGCAAATGAAATCTTGGGCATCGAAACCAAATGATGCTGGCGGCCAAGCCTTCGTTGATTTTGACTAGGTGCGATTTAAATCGCGGCACACCTACTAGTCAAAATAATTTTGTTTGGGTGATACATTCGACTGCATAAGGGCAATACTGATGTGAGTCTCACGCATGTGCCGTTGAAAATGTACTGACGGACGAGTCGCATGGCTGATGCAAAGTTGAACTCGCCGCCACTGCCGATTTTGATGAGTCGCACGTGAGAGTGACGTTTAATGATCGCAGAGTAAGCCGCGTCCCTTGCTGACGTGGATTTGTTGAAGACGAAATCGTCCGAGTCCTCCCGACCTGGCTGTCGGCCTGCTCCATGTATCGTACTCCAGGCACATGCTAGGCACCAAGAAAGCTGCTCAGTTACCTCTTTCATTTTTCTCACGTGAGCTCTCTATTTAGTGGTAGCTAGCAATTCCAAATTATCTTCTGATGGTTTGCACGTGACCATTGATTAGTCCAAAATTCTGCTTGTTGCCTCCATGCGTTTCGATTAGCCGTCCTGACCATGTGCGAGTTGCCTTCTTTGCACGTATGACCTGTCCATGCAACAAAATAGAGGGCTATCAGCTCCTATTACTTCTTTCCTCACTTGATCACTTTCTTTGATTTGGCTGCGAGTCAAAGTAGGAATAATTGGTATGTGATCCCTTCTTCTCCCTTATCTAATGCAGTGTGGGAGACTGGGTCAGGCTGCTGCAGCCCAAATCGACTCAAACTTCTACGCCTGACTTGATTCATTGTGCATCACATGAACATATCTTGCATTAGGACTTGAGGCGCTAGTAGCTTGTGCTTCTCCGTAGAAAATTCTGCCTTGATCCGGTAACAATTGATGATAGCTTTGTTTAAACGAGTCATTGATCTTGAAATCCTAACTCCGGTCGGACTCAACCAACAGACACTGCCGCACACGAGGAAAGTATGGATGTGGAGTCTCGCGAGCGTGTTGTTGACGATGTCTCGTCCTCTGAGTCGCCGGATCTTGATATGAAAGCTTGCCGCAGTGCGCGAGTCGCCGACGGAGATCTAACCGTTGGAATTGTCTCAAATTTGTTGGAGGGCTTCAGGATTGTATTCCGCAGGTTTTGACCGGAGGGATCTTCGAATTGATGTCCGAGTCGATCTCGATAATTATTTTCCCAAAGTCGCGCGGAGTTCCGTCAGCTCTCGACAGGGCTTCAGCGTTTGAGTCGCCGACGGAGATCTAACCGTCGGAATCCGATGCGCTTTGGACAGCTGCTAGATAACTCGATTGCGCATCTTTTCACCGAAGGGATCGTGAGATGAGTTCCGAGTCGCCGTCGGCGACGTCCGCAACACGGACGTTGCTGCTGTCCTTCAGTCTTGATGTAGATCTTGATACCACTGAGTCGCTTGAATCGGCGCGGCGATAAAGTCGCCGATGTTGTTGAAGTCGCCGAGGTTGAATCGACGATGAGATCCTCCGTCCATGGCACAGATCCAGCGCGGAACGTGACGCTCTTGACCGCAGGCCCCACGGTGGGCGCCAACTGTCGTGGGATTGTCACGCAGATGTCATGGAGATGACTTCGTAGAGTTGGGGATTAAGCGATCGAGCGTCTCCGAGCTAAAGATCGCAGGGCACGAGAAGACAATGTTTTTTACCCAGGTTCGGCCCCTCGATGCGAGGTAAAGACCTACGTCCTGCCTATCCTAGATTGGTAATGATATGAATATGGTGTTACAAGGGGTTGGCGATCGATGTGTTGAGTCGCCTCTCTCGGGATGTATGAGAGCTAGGGTTTGGAGCTTGTTGTTCTAGGTCCGTGGAGTCCACCTTATAAAGACGGTGGCTCGCAAGGTTACAAGGAAACTTCTCTATCAAGGAAAGTATGAGCCGGAGTCCTACTTGGAGACTAATCATATGTCTTGTCTTCCAAGTCAAGTTATCTTCTAGCTTCTGGATCCTTCCTCATGATCTTGAGTCGGCCCATATTTGTGCAAGCCCAATAGTGGTGCGATTGTGAATAAGTCGCGCTTTGCTTGAATAAGTCGCGGATAATTATTCCCCGACATTTGTGCGTCACTGCTGTCCGTAACTATTTCCATGTATGTTTAGAGGCACATGTAGTTCTAGACCCCGCAAGCATGAGTGGCTTCGTTATGTGGTATTACATAAGGGAAAGAAAGTTTGTAAGAACGTATTTACTTCTTGAGAGTTTTGGCTGCCCCCATTTAGCAAGATTTACGTTTACGAAATGTAGGATCGTTTCTTTATTGTGTTTATGAGAAAAGTTCTCATAGTTTTTCAGTAGAAAAATATGCTCTACTTGGCGGATGTACAAAGTGCTGCTGGGCTATGCATATGTAGCTAATGAGGTGGTTGATTGATTTATGCAAAACCTGTTTGACCATTGCGATAATGTTATTTATTTGCTGGGATGACTTGGTTGCTTAGTAAAAGAAATTTGTAACATTCAAATGTCAAATAAGTGAGATATTGAGCAAGAAAATTGACAAACCCGGCTCTAGCGAGATGATACAACTGAATTTATCTTTGATTCCGGTTATAGATTTATTAGCCTCTTCTGTTTGCTTAGATAAAGAAAAAAACCTCTTCTGTTGTATTTGAATGTGTATTCTGACTGGCAGCGGGCCGTCAGCGTATAGATATTGCAGCAGGCCAACTAAAATAATTTTCCTCTAATCTTTTTCTTTTCTTTACATGGGTTTGTTGTCAGGTTCAGATCTTTGGCTCACGCCAGTTGCTCCTTATAGGATGTATTGTAGGTTTCATCTTACCAGCATCCTGTTTCTCCTACTTCCTCTGACGCTTTTGTTTTGAGCAGTCACAATCCATTTTATTGTAAGGACAACTTCCTCGCGTTGATAATGTTTATTTTTCTTGCCACCCACCCACTGCAACGCATGTTTATTTGTGGATTTTCCTTTGTTTACTTCTTCTATTTGTTGAATTGGGTGAGCTCAGTTGGGTTTCTCTTCTTTGTTCGTGCAGTGACTATGAAAGATTTGAATTGAGCATAGGTAGGCTCATGTCCTTTATTTTTGGTGAGTGTTGTTTATCCAGAGTCTAGGTATATTGTGTTCATATGCTCATGAGGATGTCATTGATATGTTAGTTGGAACTTGGTCAAAGCCTATTTTGGATATGTCCCGATGTCTGACCAGTCACACACCATTTCTGTCATTGGTCTCCATTGAGATATTTGGTATATGTTGATCATGTGTATGCAATTTTACCTTTATCTAATCACAGGAAGAGTGCAAAGCGTCACTGCTGTAGTAAAGGATGATGATATCGAACCAAGGATAATTGCCTGCCAGCTGGTTTCACTGCATAAGGTAATTTCTGGCCATCGTTTGTGTCAGTTAGATCATTAAGCACTATAATTTGGAGCAAACGATTCATTCTTTTGGACCCTTTCAGTAGCTGTTCTCCGATTAGTTGGGATGCATATAAGGCGAGTGCCACGGATTTGATAGTGTAGTTATGTATTAAGCTAGGCATCTCCCTCTACCTATCCCTGCAACATCATAGAAGATTGTGCATTACTGAATACTGCATTGCATTACACTTTAAGTGCAACTTATTCTCTCTATGATAACTAAGTTAGTGTATCCGGGCTGTCTATTCTTTATAAATTTCTACATATAGTCCAGGCTATCTATTATTATCCAGAATATCAATGTATCAGAGGAAGAGAGATAGAGACCATATCAGTAGATATTTTAGTGTGGGATTAAGAATGATCGCTAAGCTTCATAATATGTGAATTTTCAGCAAAGATGTATTATTATTGTAAATATCTTGGTGTGAGAGCTAATTTTCCACAAACTATGAAGAAATACCCATTTACATTTGGCACATGTAATTATGCCAAATGAACCTAAATTCAGAAATATATAATTACTTGGCACCTAAATCCTCACACATTTCATTTCTTTTATGCATTTTAGATTATATCATGTAATAAAAATATTCTTTGTTACACCGGATATTTCGCGTCTCATTTCATTCGCATAAATAATGAAAATGCAGCTTCACAGAGGGCAGGGTCTTCTCACATCCCTTGACATGAATCTCATTCTTTGGTTATCGTTTGAGTATGCACCTTAAATCTTATATGGATAGCTCAGCTAAGGGCAAAGCCCATGCAGCTTTAGGTAATGAGTTTACTTGCATTGGAATGTCACCCTAATGGAAGTTCTTGAGTTATAAATATAAATGGTTTCATTGTTTTCACTTCCATTTGTCATAGCCTTTATGTTGTGCCTAGCATTCTTGGCTCTATAAATAACTTGGTCTTATCTGTTCTTACACTAATGTTATTATGCGACGTGCTGCCATCCCATGATAAAATTTAAGTCTGCTAAAAAAGGATGTGGGGTTGTACAGTACATTAGAATTTGGTGCAATCAAAAGTAAAAAAAACAGATTTATTCTTAACGGAAGTGATCTTAATCTGCCCTTCCCCTTTCTACAGCAGGGTTCGGCCGATCTGTGCTCGGAAGAGAGGTTGTGGCCTGATATGTCTCAAACGTATCTATAATTTTTGATATTCCATGCTTGTTTTATACCAATTGCTACATGTTTTGCATCTACTTTATATCACTTTTATACATTTTCAGGGACTAACCTATTAACAAGATGCCGAAGTGCCAGTTCCTGTTTTCTGCTGTTTTTGTATTCCAGAAAAGCTAGTCTGGAAATATTCTCGGAATTGGACGAAACTACACGGGAGTCCCTATTTTACCAGAACTCATCTGACGGACCAAAGAGGCGACGGAGAGGAGCCACGTGGGCCCCACACGTGGCCAGGGCGCGGGCCCCCCTCTGCCGCGCCCTGGGTGGTGTGGGCCCCACGGGCCTCTCCAGCCGCCGCCCTTTCGCCTACTTATTCCCCCCGACGCGAAAACCCTAAGTACCTGAGCAAATATCCACGAAAAGTTCCAGAGACGCCGCCGTCGTCAACCCTAGCTCGGAGGGTTCAGAACCTCTTCCCGGCACCCTGCCGGAGAGGGGAATCGTCACCGGAGGCTTCTACATCGCCATGCCTGCCTCCGGAGTGATGCGTGAGTAGTTCATCCTTGGACTACGGGTCCATAGCAGTAGCTAGATGGTTGTCTCTCCACTTTGTGCCATCATGTTTAGATCTTGTGAGCTGCCCTACATGATCAAGATCATATTATTGTAATGCTACATGTTGTGTTTGCTGGGATCCGATGAATATTGAATATTATGTCAAGTTGATTATCAATCTATCTTATATGTTATTTAAGATCTTGCATGCTTTCCGTTACTCGTAGATGCTTTGGCCAAGTAGATGCTTGTAACTCCAAGAGAGAGTATTTATGCTAGATAGTGGGTTCATGTCTCCGTTTAACCTGGGACAGTGACAGAAAGTTCTAAGGTTGTGGATGTGCTGTTGCCACTAGGGATAACCTAACGATGCTATGTCCACGGACATATGTGTTTGTTTACATTACGCACTTTACTTAATGCAATTATCCGTTGCTTGCAACTTAATACCAATGGGGAACTCGGATGACAACCCGGCGGTGGATTATTAGTCATAGATGCTGTTGGATAACGATCTATGTATTATGTCGTAATGCCCAATTAAATATCATAGTAGTCAACATGTCATGTATATGCATTGTCATGCGCTCACTATTCGTCAATTGCCCAGCTGTAATTTGTTCACCCAACATGTTAGTTATCTTTTATGGAGAGACACCACTAGTGAACTGTGGACCCCGGTCCATTCTTTTACACTGATTAAACAACCACAAACTGCAAACTGTTCCTTTTTCATTCTCTGCAATTTAATACTCATTTTCCACACCATACGTTTAATCCTTTGTTTTCAGCAAGCCAGTGAGATTGACAACCTCACTGTTTCGTTGGGGCAAAGTAGTTTGATTGTGTTGTGTGCAGATTCCACGTCAACAGTCCAGACTCCCATCAACAACACTATTTTTCTGGCGCCGTTGACAACCTTCTGAAGAGTTGCTGCTCCTACTGGTTCGATAACCTTGGTTTCTTTCTGAGGGAAAACTTGCTGCTGACTACATCATACCTTCCTCTTGGGGTCTCCCAACGAACGTGTGTTTCACGTCATCAAGCTATTTTTCTGGCGCCGTTGCCGGGGAGACAGCAGTCTTCTGCAAGGGGAGTTTCACGCTTCCAATCTCTTTACTTTGTTTTTGTCTTGCTTAGTTTTTTTATTTTATCTTGTTTGCTTTCAATTATCAAAAACACAAAAAAATTAGTTACTTGCATTTAGTTTATTTTCAGTTTTGTTTCTGTTAGTCGTCATGTCTAGCCCTGTTCCAGTAGTAATGTCACCTGAAGAAGAGATCTTCACTTTCAAGCAAGGGAGTCCTATGCTAAAACTGAACCTAAAATGACTTTAAGCCTGCTTCTTAGTAGCTTTTATTTTGGTCTTGTTCTTTGCTATAGATATGCTTTAGATGCTGTGGTAGGAGGAGATTTCCTTCGTTATGATGGGGATCAAGCTTTTAATGCTATAAAAAAATTGATTACAATTTCTGGCTCCCCAATCACTAAAATTGATTTGGCTTTGACAAGCATAAGCGATAGACTTAACGCTCTTGAAACGAACATATCTGGTCTAAGAGAAGGGTATAATCAGATTCGTGAACATTATGATAATGTGCCAGTAAATTTTGAACCATCGGGATGGATTCCCTCAGTAAAAGTTGTTATAAATGGTGAAACTTTTCATTCTCGCTGTGATATTATGTCTGAATTCTGTTTAATGCCCAAGAATATTTATGATTCCTTAAATCTTTGGGAGCTTTCCAAATGCGAAGATTGTATAACTTTGGGTGATAATACTATTAAATTACCAAGGGGAGTAGCTGAAGGAGTATTTACAAAACTCTTAGGGATAACAATATCTATTGATTATCTTGTCATTGAATGTGCAGGAGTAGGACAAATTACGCTTGGAAGGTCCCTGTTGAAACGCTTTGGAGCAATAATAGATGTGGGCCAAGGCACTATGAATTTCGCCTCTTCACCTATGTGTAACCAAGTATTTCCTAAAGATAAAGGTAAAGGTAAGAGAGCTAAGCGTAAGAATGTTGATGCTTCTTCACTTGGTAATACTTGATGCATGCTTTGTGCCTAGCTAAAAGGCGTTAAAGAAAAGCGCTTATGGGAGGCAACCCATTTTATTTTTCTGCAATTTTTCTTTTATTGAGTCAAGGAGTTTGTTTACTTCTGTAGCAACTCCTTTGTATCTTTATTTTCTCGCATTGTTGTGCCAAGAGTAGCCTCTAATGATAAGATGATGCTTAATTTTGATTGCTGCGCAGAAACAGATTTTTGCTGTTCACTGTACGAAATTCCTAAAATCACCAGATTGTTAAAAAAATCTGAAATTTTTGTGCGTAATCTTTATGAATGTCTGAAACTTTCATTAGTTCAGAGTTTCTCGATCTGAGCGTCGTAAGTGCCTCGAAAAAATTCGTCTTTGCGGACTGTTCTGTTTTAGACAGATTATGCCTTTTTATTTTTCGCATTCTCTCTTTTACTAGTGTTGAGTGAAATTCTTTTTTGGGTGGAAGAGCTTCACATAACATCAGTGGCTGTAGCTAATGTTTAAAGTAACAAATCATATTGCGTCTTTACAGAACATGTGAATTTTTTTATGCACTAACCCTCTAATGAGATCTACTTTGAGTTTGGTGTGACGGAAGTTTTCAAGGGTCAAGAGAGAAGGATGATATAATAGGATCAAGAAGAGTGAAGAGCTTAAGCTTGGGGAGGCTCCCATGGATCTCCCCAGCATATTTCAAGAAGACTCAAGCGTCTAAGCTTGGGGATGCCCAAGGCATCCCCTTCTTCATCGTCAAAATTATCAGGTCATCTCTAGTGAAACTATATTTTAATTCTTTCACATCATATGTGCTTTTCTTGGAGCGTCTGTGTGCTTTTTATTTTCAGTATTGCATTTTTATTTTCAATAAAGCTTGACTGGACCCTAGCATTCTTGATTGGGAGAGAGACACGCTCCGCTTTTTCATGAGAATACTCCTATTCTTCACTTATATTTGTTGAGTATTCATATCTAGCGCTGTTCAGCTTTTAGCTCTTGTTTTCATGTATCTCTTGTCAGAGCTATTAGCTTTCTTTTGTAGAAAGTACTCTCTTGCTTCACTTATATTTGTTTGGAGAGTTGATGAAATAAATTGATTGGTGTTTGGTTGGTTCAGAAAATGTTGCATGTGGTAATTGGTATAAGGAAAAACTTGCTTAATCTTGTAGATCACTAAAATGGATAACTTGATGCTTGTCAATTGTTTTGAGTTAACAAGTAGATCATGATTAAATTGTGCATCACATGAGTTAAGCCTATTAGTGAAGAACTACCGTAAAGCTTGTTGAAAATTTGGTTTGCATCGTGGTACCTCTAAGGTCTAGATATTTTCTAATAACAGGGTTTGGTTAACAAGGAAGACGGTATGAAGTCTTATAACGTTTGCAATATGTTTGTCATATAAAACTTGGTGTACGGGTTGATATTCTTGTTTGCTTACATAACCTTGCTAGCCTAAACTCTGTACTGAGAGGGAATGCTTCTCGTGCATCCAAATCCTTGAGCCAAAATCCATGCCATTTGTGTCCACCATAACTACCTATATGTGGTATTTCCTTGCCACTCCAAGTAAATTTTTCATGTGCTACCTTTAAATTATTCAAAATGTTATTATTCCCTTTTTGTGTCAATGTTTACTAGCTCATGAGGAATTAGTGTGGTTATTCTTTATTCTATTTGTCGAGTGGACTTTTACACCTGGACTAGTGGCATATACATCCGCTTATCCAATAACTTGCAAAAAGAGCTGGCAACGGGGTGCCCAGTCCCAATTAATTACAACTTTAACCAATTAATTCTCTTCACACTTTTGCCCTGATTCATCAGTAAGCAATGACAAACAGTGAAATACCTGAATGTGTGTAAACCAAAGAGAAAGAGGGATGATCTGCCTTGCTGGTAGAAATAACGTCCTTCATGGGAGCCGCTCTTAAAAGTCCGTTCGACAGGTAGAATACTGTTCTCACCCGCTACCATTCGTTGACAATTAACAAACACCTCTCAAAAATAGATACTCCTCCATGGTATGTGATTGATGGAAGGCACCCGAGGATTCGGTTAGCCATGGCTTGTGTTAGCAAGGTTGGGAGGAGTATCAAATATTTTATGCAATCTCTATATGCTTTCAAAAACCTAAAAGCTCTAGCACATGATTTAATCCCTGCTTCCCTCTGCGAAGGGCCTTTCTTTTACTTTTATGTTGAGTCAGTTTTCCTATTCTTTCTGTCTTCCACAAGCAAACACTAGTGTCAATTTTGTTACAACATGCGTTATATGCAATGTATTGGACTTGTTATACTACTTTGTGTTGACAATATCCATGAGATAAATATGTTGAAAGTTGAAGCAAATGCTGAAACTAAATTCTTCCTTTGTGTTGATTAAATACCTTTTATTAGAAACTATTGCTTTATGAGTTAACACTTATGCAAAACTGTTTGATGCTTGTCTCGAAAGTACTATTCATGAAAACGTTTAGCTTGTGTGATTCATTGTTTACTCATTATCTATTTGATAGCAAATTATAGACCATTGACTTGGATCACTTCATTCATTTACATGTGCCTTGCAATATTATATGATCAAGATTATGATAGTAGCATGTCACCTCAAAAATTATCTTGTTTTTATCGTTTACCTACTCGAGGACGAGTAGGAACTAAGCTTGGGGATGCTGATACGTCTCAAACGTATCTATAATTTTTGATGTTCCATGCTTGTTTTATACCAATTGCTACATGTTTTGCATCTACTTTATATCACTTTTATACATTTTTTGGGACTAACCTATTAACAAGATGCCGAAGTGCCAGTTCCTGTTTTCTGCTGTTTTTGTATTCCAGAAAAGCTAGTCTGGAAATATTCTCGGAATTGGACGAAACTACACGGGGTCCCTATTTTTCCAGAACTCATCTGACGGACCAAAGAGCGACGGAGAGGAGCCACGTGGGCCCCACACGTGGCCAGGGCGCGGGCCCCCTCTGCCGCGCCCTGGGGTGGTGTGGGCCCCACGGGCCTCTCCAGCCGCCGCCCTTTCGCCTACTTATTCCCCCCGACGCGAAAACCCTAAGTACCTGAGCAAATATCCACGAAAAGTTCCAGAGACGCCGCCGTCGTCAACCCTAGCTCGGGAGGGTTCAGAACCTCTTCCCGGCACCCTGCCGGAGAGGGGAATCGTCACCGGAGGCTTCTACATCGCCATGCCTGCCTCCGGAGTGATGCGTGAGTAGTTCATCCTTGGACTACGGGTCCATAGCAGTAGCTAGATGGTTGTCTCTCCACTTTGTGCCATCATGTTTAGATCTTGTGAGCTGCCCTACATGATCAAGATCATATTATTGTAATGCTACATGTTGTGTTTGCTGGGATCCGATGAATATTGAATATTATGTCAAGTTGATTATCAATCTATCTTATATGTTATTTAAGATCTTGCATGCTTTCCGTTACTCGTAGATGCTTTGGCCAAGTAGATGCTTGTAACTCCAAGAGAGAGTATTTATGCTAGATAGTGGGTTCATGTCTCCGTTTAACCTGGGACAGTGACAGAAAGTTCTAAGGTTGTGGATGTGCTGTTGCCACTAGGGATAACCTAACGATGCTATGTCCACGGACATATGTGTTTGTTTACATTACGCACTTTACTTAATGCAATTATCCGTTGCTTGCAACTTAATACCAATGGGGACTCGGATGACAACCCGGCGGTGGATTATTAGTCATAGATGCTGTTGGATAACGATCTATGTATTATGTCGTAATGCCCAATTAAATATCATAGTAGTCAACATGTCATGTATATGCATTGTCATGCGCTCACTATTCGTCAATTGCCCAGCTGTAATTTGTTCACCCAACATGTTAGTTATCTTTTATGGAGAGACACCACTAGTGAACTGTGGACCCCGGTCCATTCTTTTACACTGATTAAACAACCACAAACTGCAAACTGTTCCTTTTTCATTCTCTGCAATTTAATACTCATTTTCCACACCATACGTTTAATCCTTTGTTTTCAGCAAGCCAGTGAGATTGACAACCTCACTGTTTCGTTGGGGCAAAGTAGTTTGATTGTGTTGTGTGCAGATTCCACGTCAACAGTCCAGACTCCCATCAACAACACTATTTTTCTGGCGCCGTTGACAACCTTCTGAAGAGTTGCTGCTCCTACTGGTTCGATAACCTTGGTTTCTTTCTGAGGGAAAACTTGCTGCTGACTACATCATACCTTCCTCTTGGGGTCTCCCAACGAACGTGTGTTTCACGTCATCATGGCCGCGCTGGTTCAGGTACTACTTTCTTGTGCTTCACCTTCTCTTTTCAGTTCTGTTTTCTATTTACGAGCGACCTGATTTATCCTATTATGTTGATGTTTGGCTGCTTATCTGGAGGTATCATGAGTTGCTTATTGGATGGTGGCGCTGCTGCATTCCTGACATCCGGCAGGTGCTTTTCTTCCCCTCAAGATTCTTTCTCATCTGAACATGGAAATGAGAATGTGCAGTTTAAAAAAATTATGCATTATGGGAGGTGGTTCATGCTATTGTCTTATTGTGTTCAGTTTTCCAGTACATAGCTGCATAACTGATTCAGTCATATAATAATAGATTTCTTTATGCATGATACAATTTACTACACTTAACAGTTCAGTATAATATAGTCTTGCTTGCCTACACGACATTTCTCATAATGTCCTAACTCTTCCTGTAATTGCTACAAGTATATAAAAATGTTATATTATGGTGCATTATGCGGACAGTTCCTATGTGTTCTTCATCTTTTATCTTCTAATTGCGATAAGAGTCAGGAGTGCTTACCCCTACATGGACATCGTGCCAGCTGCCCTACATTATTACCGCTTCTGCGTGTACCGATTAAGTGTATATATAAATGGACATCGTGCCAGCTGCCCTACATAATCCTGTATATATCTTGCTGTGTATTGCATTTAGTTTTCACCGTAGATGAGATCAGCTATACAACTAAATACGTTATACAAAACAGAAAGGGCAACTGTGCTTGCAAGATACATTATGCAATTAAAACCAAGAAACAAATCATCAACAAAAGTTCTCATCAAGGGCGCGGCGTGCCGCCGCGCCGAATTCAACTAATTTTTTGTAGGTTGATACAGATAAAGCGAAACAAAAGCTACCCTATTAATTATAGCTCACATTATTTAGTTAATTATAATTAAATGGGCAGACAATAAAACAGAGAAAGAAAGAGTCTGGGACAGGTTCATCTCAGTCGACCAAGATTTAGTCAATCGGGATGATTGCCGCCGTGCCCCTGCACTTCTTGGAAAACAAGAGTTCCAATGTATATTATCGTGCTAGTCCAATACCGATTCAGAAAAAAATTAGACGTGTATAGACTTCTGATGAAAACGTTTTTTTTTTTTTTGTGAATGACTGACGACATCTTTGTTAAGAAGCCAAATGCAAATTGGAAAGTTAATTATATATCTACCTTACATTAGAGTTATGGAACAAGATCGTGATCAAAGTATCCTTGCCTGCTGGAACATTTGGAAACAGGGCAATGGATGGATTTTCAAGAATAATCGGCCTACCTTTAGAGGCTAGAAAGCTGGTTTTGTGTGTGATATCTCTTTGCTTAAGCATAGAATAAAAGTCTCTGTTCTACCCTCTTAGAATCATGGCTTAGAACTGTACATTAATTTCTGCTCTGTAAAGTTTGTAAATATTGTACATATCTGCCCTTTATGATTCAATAAAAGGCTGTGGGGTCTCCCTGCAGTATTTAAAAAAAAAAGAAGTATAGGCTAAGAATATGTTCTGAACTGAACACGTCCATAACGATCTGCACTAGCACAGCACAGAAAGGCAATTTGGGGTGCCTCCGTACGTTCCAAAGTATCAAGGGCACCCCACGTAATAATGTTGGAAAAAGCTACGGAGAGGCGCCGCTCCGGCTGCTCTCTCGTGCGGCGCTTTAGGATTCGCGAAAAATCATCGTGGGCTCGTGGCCAGCAACCGCTCGCTCCACTCCCTCGCTAACCTTATCCCCTCACAGTCCCTCCAAAAAAAAAACTTATCGTTACCAACCACACAATCCTGCTCCTCTCTCCTTTGCTCGCGGCAGTCCCCCATGGCGCCGCCGCCCTTCGAGGTGGCGGTGGAGATGATGGTCGCAGGAGGATGGCCGATGCAGGCGGAGCAGTTGCGGGCGGCGTCGGCGAGCCGGCGCTGGCTGCGGCCCACGGCGGGCGCCCGTGGCCGTGGCATAAGGCTCCGCTCGCAGGCGCGCGGGAAGGCCGTGGAGCGGCAGCAGCGCCGCACGAACTCCTCCGCGGCGGGGCTGGGCGACGGTGACGAGGCGGGCAGGAGGAGGAGGAGGCAGCAGCGGAGAGGCACGAGAGAAGGAGACCGCCGCCGCCGCCGAGCACGCAGCGGGAGGCGCCACCGACGAGCGCAAGGAGGCGCGCACGACAGGAGGACGCGTCTATTTTCTAGCGCTGGGAGTGCCTGCCGTCGTCGAGCGCACGAGGACAAGACCCCCGGCGGCTAGCGCGGTGGAGGCCATCGACGACAAGCGTTCATCGGGGAGAGGCCTCCGCCGACACGCGCATGGAGACGCCCGCGCGAGGACGAGGCATCGCTCGGCTACCGCTAGGTGGCTGTCGACGCCGAGCACGCAACGGGGATAGCTCGCATCGGGTCGATCGCTGACACCTCCGATCCGTGAGGGTGCAGCCTGAGGTGATGCTTTGACCTCCGTTTTGGAGCAGCCTCCGCTGCTGAACAAGTCATGGAAACGACCGCGCCGCGGGAGGTCGGTATGCGTGCAGCCTCATCGAGGGTAAGGACCTCACCGGGGCTGATGGTCACCGCGAGTTGTGTCACCTGTGGGGCAAGGCCGACTTGAGCACTATTGTGGCATGGAGGTGTCGGACCAGGAGTTGCTGGATGCGGCGTCGGCGGCGACCATATATGGCTGAGTAGCAGCTCCAGGGCACCGTAGCACGCATTTGGCATCCGCATGGGTGTGGAGCGAGACGTCGTCCTCGACGGCGTGACCTGACCAGCTTGACCGACTGTGCAATGGTGCCACCCACTAGGACGTCAACATGGTAAAGACTTCTACCTCGTTTGTTTACCTATTGTGTTGTGCCTGTTCCTAGGATTATACATCTGAATGTGTTTGTGTCTGGGATATTCTACTTTCGTTGAGAATGAGTTTAAGCTGTTCATTAGTATTACGGTAATGTCAACATGTATTCTCATAATTACAAATTTACAACATATTGGCAGCCACTCAGTGATAACTGTGGTAATGTCATAAGATAATGCTCCAATCTCTGTAGTCAGAATGATATGATTTTTCTTTTTGTATTTTAAATTGGTAGGTGTTTGTGGATAACTTGATAGTTTCTTTCTGAATTAATCTGTGAAGTGTTGGTGGATAATCTGATAGTTGTTTTTGAATTAATCTGGCAAGTGTTTTGTGGAGAAATCTGTAATTGCTTGAATGAATATGTTAAGTATTGGTGATTTGGTGGATAACCTGATAGTTACACTGATTTTATTTGGTAAGTATCGGTGGATAATCTGATAGCTGTATTGAATTTATCTAGCAAGTATTTAGTGGATAACCTGCTAGGTGCATAAAATTAATTTCGTAATTTCTTGTGTGGAACGTGATAGTTGTATGAAGATAATCTATTAACTACTTAAGTAGAATTTGTATTTATCCAAATGGTCTAATTACTGTCAATTTGTTTTCAGTGTTTTGTAAAATATCCTTGGTAATTGTTGCAGATATAGCTTGATAGGTGTGCCTAATTATTCTGGAACTGCTCTAGGATATAGCTTCTTGGTTTTTATGCCTATGTCTCTAGTATGAACTGTTGCTGTTTGTTTTTATAGGTGCATGTTGCGATTTAGGGCACTTGGTGGCTCTTGTTGAATGTGATGTCATTTATCTAACCAACTCGTAGTTGTTTTGTCATTTGTGAATAAATTGGTAGTTCTGTTGTATTAAAATAGCAAGCCTTCATGTCAAATATGGTAGTTGTTTTGTGGATAACCTGATATCTTTATTGAATTAACCTGGTAGTTGCATTGAAGGAAGCACCACCACCGCAAGGAGCCAAGGAGACGAGCAGTGCGACGCGGCAGGCCCCTCTGGCCGGTCACGCACGACGTCGATACGTGAGGTTGCAGCCTGAAGGTCACGGGCGTCGTCGCCACGCCGCAAGAGGTTGTGCCGCGAGTTGCCGCCTCCGAGGACCTGGCCGATGCCAATGGCCGGCACATGCTATCACCGCCTCCAAGGACCTCGCTTGGGCCGACGGCCGTAGGACGTGTTGTGCTGGTCGTCGTCTCCGAGGTCCCCGCCGGAGCCGAGGGCCGTCGCACGTGCTGGTCGCCGCCTCCGTGGACCTCGCTGGGGCCGGTCGCCGCCACACATGCTGGTCGCCGAGAACGTCGCCCGGGCCGATGGCCGCGGCGCGCTGGAGTAGCCATGCCGTCTTTGGGCCATGGCCGCCTTGAGGCCAAGCTCGGCATGGAGGGTGTTGATGCACTTAGACGTGGCAGCGACACCGACGAGGTGAGTGCGTTCGTGCCATGCACATGGATGTAAAAGGAAACACCTTGCCTCTGCGGTCAACCCCACGCTCCCTAGTGTCGTCGTATTGCCTTCATGCCCGCTGCACAAGGCGAGTGTGCATCGCCATGGATGATTTATGTGGTAACCAAGTGAAATTTATTTGTCAACCATGTGTGATTTATTTGGTAACCTAGTGTAGCCATGTGTGGTTTATCTGTCAACCATGTAGATTTATATGGTAACCACGTTTAGTTATGTGTGGTTTATTTGGTAATTACGTGTAGTTTATTTGTCAACCATTTGTAGATGTAATTATGTGTGGTTTATATCATCCATGTATGTTTTATTTGGTAACCATGTGTAGTTTATCTGTCAACCATATGTGTGTTTATCTGCGGTGCATGTCTTAGTTTCCGGATGACTTTATCTTGTTAAGACATGGCAACCAAGTGTAATTTATTTGGAATCATCCTTAGATGAGATGGCAAGTGTATCTAAAATTTAGATGAAATGGCAAGTGTATCTTTTTTCAGATGATTTCACATTGGTTAAAATGTGGTAATCAAGTGTGGCAGCTGAACCGGAGAACGTGACGGGTGCTTTCGAAAAATCTGATACCGTGTCCGAACAATATGGTAGCCGAATCGGAACCTGGGGGCACATTTGAAAAATCTGGTATGTGTGTCCGAACAATATAGTAGCTGAATCGAAAACTTGGCACATTCAAAAGATCCGATAGTTGTGCCCGAATAATGTGGTAGCTTAACCGGATAACCTGGCGGGTGCATTTGAAAAATCTGATGACGTGTCCAAACAATGTGGTATTTGAACCGGAAAATATGATGATTATTTGAAAATAATATGTTAGTTGTGTTCAAAAAATGTGGTAGCTGAACCGGATAATGCATTTGAAATATCTGATAAACGTGTCCGATGTGGTAGCTGAACCAGAAAATATGATGGTTATTTCAAGAGAAATGTTAATTGATCTGAACAATGTGAGTTAAAATAGAGACTTTGATTTTTTTTTAAATCCCGTAACCCTTGCCGAACAAATATGAAAACTTCGTCGGAGAATCTTAAAAATGCCTTTTGAAAGTCCGGTAAACATGTCTAAACATAACTATTTCTAACAACACCGGAGTTGTCTAATTTGGACTAAGTATTTTTTTTAAAATGGCAGCCAAATAAGATAACAGTTGCATTCATACGAGAGCATTGCACAGTCCTAATTTTGTTCTCATGGTTTTTATTTCCAAAATCTCCATGCAGATCTCCTGGTCTACTACCGAATACCGATACAAGTACAACCAATGTGTTGCTGACGCTGCAGCTTTTGACCGTGTGGCGACCTGCTCGCGCTGAAGCTAGCAGGCAAGTGGCGTTCGTTCGGTAACAGAAAGGATCGTGGTAGGTACACATACGTACGTAGACACACGCGCGTACAGCTGGCTACAGAGGCCGCCGCACGGAACGACATAAGAGCGGCGCCGCTGTGTAGCACGGTCCAATAATGTTTTGCCTTCCACACTCTGTTTTCTCAGGGCATCTCCAACGGGCTGGTGCAAACGGACCAGTCCAGTCCATTTTTGTCTGAACAGATATGGGAGGTGCTCCAACGGGCTGGCGCAAAAGGGACAACGGTCCGCGCGGGCACGCATCTCGCCCCAAACCTGGCCCATTTTTGGTCCAACTTTGGGGGGACGCGGATACAGCGCGTGTCCTCCCGAGTCCGCCCCTGGCCCACCTGGCAGCGAGCGTGGCCGCTGACCGACGATAGATCCGTCGCTATCCCCACTCTCCCACTCCACTGCCGGTCAAACCAAACCCTACCCGACCTCGCCATCACCATCGCCCGCCGGAGACGATGAAGAAGTCGTCGTGGTGGAAGGCCGTCCGCCACGACAAGGAGGCCTCCAGCTCCCGCGCGCCTCCGACCTCCGACGCCGCACGTCGTGCGGAGGATCGCCGTGCCGAGCTCCGTGCGGCTCGGAATGCCCGCCGTCGAGCGCGCGTCTCCACCGAGGTTGCGCAGATTTACTGGGAGGTGGCAGCGCCCCTGCCGTGGGGCGAAGTCCACCTGAGCCGCCGCCGGATTCCGGTGCTGCGCATCCCGCGCGCCGGCAGGGCTCGCACGGAGGAGATTCTCCGCCGCCGGAGCTTCCTCCCGGCAGACCTCATCAACGACCCAGCGTACGCGATGAACTCGCCGCTGTGGGACCGTTGGTTCGAGGTCGAGCACGACGAGCGCCGCCGCTCGGCCTAAGCGGCCGAGGCGTCGGAGGGGTACCAGCTGCACAAGGATGAGGACTCCTCCTTGGATTTCGATTGGAGCGGCGACGATGACGGCGCCGTCAAGATGGAGGAGGCCGAGCAGGCCGCGCCGCCCAACTGGGCGGACTACCGCGGCGCCCAGCCCGCGCTCCTCGATGATGACGCCGCCCTCCAAGCCGCCATCGACGCCTCCAACCTGGAGGAGCTGGCCCAGTGGCCAGACATCGCGCCGGCGCTCCGGCAGTCGGCGGAGGAGGCGGCGGAGCAGGCCCGCCGGGAGCAGGAAGAGGCCGAGTCCGCCGTGGCCGCCGTGCACGCAGGCCGGTGGCAGGTGCCCTGGTCACCGTGGCCAGCGCGCGAGGCAGGCCAGGCGTGGGCGCCCGCAGGAGCCCGAGGCGCCACAGACGCCTCCGCCAGCAGGGCCGCCGGCGCACCTGTACGTTGCGCCGCCGTACATCATCCTCTCGGATGATGACGAGTAGGAGGCCACGGCGGGTTCCTGGCCGCGGCGGCGCCGACTCCGGCAGTCCTCACCCCCCCAAAACCCAATAGTATAGGGTTTATTTTTCTTTTTTTATTATGTATTTTGTGTCACTGGCCCATGGGCCCTGGAACCTCTATATATATTAAGTTATTTCTGTTTAATTTTTTTTGTTCTATTCTTTTGCACCAGCCCGTTGGGGGCACCCCCACCCCAAACAGACCGAGGCACAAAATGTGTCCGCGATCCGCCCCCAAACGGACCAAATCGGACACATTTTGGTGTCCGTTTGCGCCACTGCGTTGGAGGTGCCCTCAGCAATGTTATAGCCTCGCTCAGATACCTAGAAGCTATGCCTAATTACTAGCTGGTTTGTGTGCTGCTCCACCCTCGGGATCTGTCAACTCTGTATTCCCGGTGACTCCCGATCCCACAAAGAAAGATACTCCCTCCGTTTACAATTAGTTTGCGTTCTAGGTTTAGTCAAAGTCAAACTTTGTGAAGTTTGACCAAATATATGAGAAAAAATAAAATCATTTACAACAAAATTTTAATATTATTAGAATCCTTATAAGATATATTTTTTCGTATATACTTGGTCAAACTTTGAAAAGTTTGACTTTGAAAAAACCCAGAATGCGAACTAAATAAAAACAGAGGGAGTACATGGCTCTGTCAAAAAAGGGCAATGCACGCGAGATGAATTACAATCTGTGTTATATCTCCACTTGTCAACAATCCGAAAATGAACTAAAAACAAGTCACAAAGGGATATGTTCACGCCATAGACCGAAACAACTGTGCTCTTTCACCCCCTGTTTTATAGACTAAAAGCAATCAGACTATCAGAGTGTTCCATGTTCTAAGACGCGAGCCCGACCCCTCCCACCCCCGTGTGGCGGCGCCGCGCCACACCGGGGTGTCCCCTACCGGCCGCCTCCTCCCACCCCTCCCGCAAGGTCCCAGTCCGCCGTCGCCGCCAGGGCATCGCTGCTCCTCGTGTGGCTGGCCAGCGGCGGTGGTGGCGGCGGCGGCGGTTTTCCTCGGCTGAAAATCCGGATCGGCATGGCGGCGTCCACTTCGGCCTGATCTACGGCTGTGGCGTGGGGCGGAGGCGACCAGAATCATCTTGCAGGCGGTGGAGACAGACGACACGATGGCCAGCGGCGTGGCTGTCCGATATGGACCTAGATGGGTTCCAGCGGGCCGAACGGCGGCGGTCCTGTCTCCTTCGACTCCATCAACGGCAGGCAAATTCTGGGCTTTCCCCGCAACACGAGGACATCGGGGGCACCGGCCCTGGGCGTGGTGGAGGTGGCCTACTTCTTCGCCTGAGGTGGTTGGCCGGCTGGTTGTGGTGGATCCTTGATCTCACAGCTAGTCCCGGCGGCAAGTTGGGGAGTACTGGCTGCCGGTGAAAACCGAGGTCTGACTACGGTCACAACTGGCGATGGCGGCGCTTACACGCCGTTACCTTGTTGAAGGCATCAATGCTGCAGATATCGTCTACTCACTCGCGCTGCTCCGGGGAAAACCCTAGATCCAGGGATTCCCAGCTCGAACGATGGTGGCGCTCTCGGTGTCGCTCTCCCTCTTGGGGGCATTGTTTTTGGAGCAGTTGTTGGACGGAGGATGCAAGAAGTGGAGCAGTGTACATCTACCACGTTGACGACGGCGAGTCTCGGCGGCGTGGCGCAGCAGGGTCTCGGCGACGAGCGTATGATGATGGACTCGCGCAGCATGGTGGAGCTGTCTGGCGTCGTGGCGATGCCGATGGCAGGCCTTGCAAGGTCATCATGTTGATCGCTCCTGAAGTTGGGATGGTGGAATATGGTGGCAGCGGCTTCTGTTGTGCGCATGCGGCGTGCACTGAGGATCAACTGGACCGGTTTGTGCTTCCGGTGCGCTGTCTGGCGGCATGGGTGAAGCCTGCGGATTTATATGATGTGTGTTGGTGCGTGAGGTCAGAGCATCGGCTCCGATTGGTCCACCCCCTTCATCAAGCTTGTAGGTGTAGCGAGTTTTCGCCTGATCGGTGGTTCTTCTGGTTGATCGATGTATTACTTTGTAAAGCCTTGTGCTTACTGTTTTTCCACATTAATAAAACTCGGTTGTGTGCATCCTCTATATGCAGAGGCTGGGGGCACCCCTCCATTTTTTTAAAAAAAAATCAGACTATCAGAGAACAGTACATCATGTAGTTCCAAGCATTTACTCAAGACACCCAAGGCTGCATCTTAGTACAAAATATCCCTACCTGCCAAGCAACGAAATAGATGGCCGTTCCAACTCAGGAATTTATAGGAGTAGCAAACACTTTCCCCTCTCCCCGCCACTGTTTCAGAGAGGAGTAAAGCGGGCGATTTTTGGACGCCGCCGCCGACCCACCGCGTGCTCGCCGCCGCGCCGTGGGATTCCCCTCCTCCGCCGGCCGCTTCGGCGGCGGGAGGGTGGGGATCCCCGGTGCCGGCTTGTACAAATGGTAGGGTAGGGCGGTGTGCTTGCCGGCGGCGCCCAGGAGGAGGTGGTGCTGGTGGTGGGCTTTTTGGTGCTGGCGGGTTCTTCTCCGACGACGGCGCTCCGTGGGGCACGGCGTCGACCTGCGCGGCTGGCTGGATCTCGAGGCCCGGCGCGGTGCTCGAGATCCATCGTTCCCCGCCAGATCTGCAGTGGCGGCGGATCGGGCGGCGGGATCCCGGAGGTGCTCGAGCTCTCCATCCTCTTCTGCGACGGATCCGAAGGCGGCTAGGGTTTGGCGGTGTTGCAGGGCCAGGGGGGCGTCCGCCACGGCCGTTCATCGACAAGAGCTCGCCGCGGCGCGGCGGGCAGTCAAGGCGGCGTCTTTCAAGGGGCAAAAGATTCCCCAGGCAGTGGCAAGACGGTGGCTGCTGCTCTTCGTCTCCGTCGCCGGTGAAGATGGTGATCCTCGAGCTTGTTCTGGCTCCTCTCCCTCGTATGTGTTCTTCGTTTGCTTTTTTCTATGTACTGTGTATGTGGAATCCCGGTGAATATATGTGGTGATGTTGGAGGTGTTCAAAAAAAAAACTCAGGAATTTATGCAACCTTGTTTTCAACTGTTATCCAAGCATTATTTTTTCACATTTTATAAGAAAATATAAATAACTGTTATAGAAAGGAGGCTATGAAGGCACAGGTGGGGCTAAAAAAGGGGTGAGGAAAACGTATCGCCTAGGGTTAGGGCAGTCATTCTTTTGACTAATAGGGACAAGTCAAAATGAAAATTACCCTATAATTTAGCTTAAAGATTATAGTTAATTCTAGTTAAAAATCCAAACAATAAAAAACAATGTACATCTCAATCAGCAAGATTTAACTATTCATGTTGATTGCCGCATCAATCGATGCAGAGGCCGGGGCACATCCCCTTCTTAAAAAGCCAATCAGGATGATTGTCGCCGGGCCATGCACTTCTTGGAAAACAAGAGTCCAATGTATATTGTTGTGCTTGTCTGATATAGCTATCGGTAGACAGATTCAGAAATTTATTTGGACAATAAGACAAGTATAGACTTCACTGCAGAAAATTTGAGTAAAAGAAATATATACCATCTGGAGTGTATAATGCGGTGTTGATAATTACTTTATGGAGGACGTGGATACAGCAACACCAACAGATAACGCAAGTCAATTGCTTGCACCAATCCCTTTGATCTGACATTTCCTACACATTAATGAATCAATTTACAAATCAATTTCAGCATGGACAGCAGCACCTAAAATATCTGGTCATACCCACGAAATTGTTTTCCTGTCATCAAGAGAAATGTCGACGATGACAACTCACGGTATAAAAAACTAAATTTAGAAATCAAAAGGAATTCCCCAAGCAAAAACATTAAATTAATCCTTGAGATGTTCTACATAAGGCCTCCTATCCCCTGGTTACCATTCTCATCAACCGACACAGCCAACATAGGTCACCCGCTCTAGCACGTACACCAAAAGCCACAGGGAAAATGGCAACCACCTGCTGCAAGAAAGTACTTGTCGACGACGTCGCCGGCTGGATCAAGATCTACGACGATGACACCGTGGAGCGACCAGCACCTCCCCCAGAGGGACAGCAACTGGCAGCTGCCATCGCACCGTACGACGTGCCATGCAACGGCGTGACGGTGCACGACGTCCCAGGCAACCCACCCCTCCGCCTGTACCTCCCGGCGGCGGGCCCCTTGGCCGGCCGACGCCTCCCCGTGCTCCTCCACTTCCACGCCGGTGTGTTCTGCATCAGCGACCCCACCTGGGCGATGTACCATTCGTTCTACGCCCGCCTCGCTGCGTCGATCCCCGTCGCCGGCATCGTGTCCATCACCCTCCCCCTGGCTCCGGAGAACCCGCTCCCTGCAGCCATCGCCGCCGGCTACGCCGCCATTGACTGGTTGAAGTCTCTCGCTCAGCCTACGCTGCCAACCGAGCCTGTCCCTGAGCCGACGTATGACCCGGTAAACAGGCTCAGGGACGTGGCCGACCTGTCGCGCGTGTTCCTCATAGGTGACAGCACGGGAGCCAACCTGGTGCACCAGGTGGCCGCCGGGTTCAGCTCGGCGGAGCCAGGGTACTGGGGCTCCGTCCGGCTCGCCGGAGCCATCCTGCTCAACCCCGGGTTCTCCCGGTTTGCTCAGAGCCCGTCCGAGTCGACGGACCCGGTGAACAGGTACATGGACCACAAGCTGGTGGGCAGGTTTCTGGCGCTGGCACTTCCCAAAGGCGCCACCCGAGACCACCCTTACATCTGGCCCGTCGTCGGCGACGCCGCGGCGCTCGCCATGCCGCCGCTACTGGTGAGCATCGCGACCTTGGACTCGCTGCGGGACCGGCAGGTGGAGTACTGCAACGCGATGCGGCGCGCCGGGAAGTACGTGGAGGTGGCGCTGAGCCCCGGCGTGGACCACGTCTTCTACCTGAAACACGGCCTGGCCGATCCGGCGAACCAGGAGACCGCGGCGCGCATCGCCGAGCTCATCGACGTCATCGGGGGTTTCGTCGGCCGGCGCCACGGCTGCGTCGCTCGTCTGTAGTCGTGTGTCCGGTGTGCTTGTCGATTGGCTTGCGGAATTGTGTTGCTGTTGTTAATCAGCCTGTGTTGCATACTTCTTCGTGCCAGGTGAATTTGCGAACCGTCAGTGCTTCGGTTTCTTACAGTTCAACTGGAACAAGATAATGTTTTTTTATGCATTAAGAATTTTTCCATTCCGGCAAAAAAAAAAACAGAATGTTTCCATCAGAATTATTTCAATTTTTTTTGCGAAAGGACTTTCGCATTAAAAGAAACACCGAACAGTACTAAACACCTCAAAGCAAACAAAATTTACAATGAAATCCTTGAGATGCCCTTCATCTTCAACCTCCAGACCGTGTCGATGACGCGCCAGAAATCGCCGAACTGGTCAAGATGACCACATCCGTCCTGGAGCCGAAGAACAAGGAAGAACCGTTGTTGAAACTCCTTAACGATCCGAAGAACGCCACCGCCAGAAGAAATTCTCGAGACCACACCACTCCCACAGACTTCTCGACGTCGCCGCCGAGATGGGATTGGAGCCGGGGAGACCTTATTAAAATGAGGCACCGCCACCGCCATCAGAGCGCTGCCCCAACAAATCTTGACAAAAAAAACCACAAAACGGAGCCCTCCCGCCGCCGAGGGCCGAGATCCACCGCGCTTCCATGGACCGAAGGCCCCGGAGGCGGAGCAGATCGACGCCGCCACCGACGGGAGATGAGGAAACCCTAAACGTCTCTCTCGGGAGCGCTCGGGCGAAGGGGACGCGGAGGCATCAGAAATTCACATTTAAGCGGCAACTAGCTAAATGTCTGTGCCTTGTTGCGAATGTCTCTCAAGTTTTGTCTTCAAGTTATTTTCTCTTTACAGTTTGTTATGTCATTGTGATTTGATACAATTAATATTGGACCACACTATGTTTTTTTATAGAATACACAAAGTTTATCACATATCATAAAAGGGGTGCCAAAGAGAAATCTAATCTTCTTACAGCAACCAGTCCGCCGTGGGAGGCTGAAAGAGAAACACCTCCCCGTGGAAGAGTCTAGCGGCCTGGAGGACGCTCGGCATTGAACACCACATTGTATCGATGCCTCCAAAGGCAGGGTGGAGGCGTAGCCTGGTGTCATGGTGGCATCGACTGCAGGCCTGGCAAGAGGTTTTTGCTTCGACTTGCATGCTGGAGAAGGGTTGGCGGAAGATGGTGGAGGCGTTTTCTGGAGCGTGTGCACAAGGCACTATCTCTGAGTTGGCGGAGCCGGCGATGGCTGTGGCCGGGGCACAAGGTCCCGTTTCCTCTGTCGTCTGTGCTAGTTGTGGTGTTTTCACTGTTTGGCAGGTTCAGCTTGTATTTGTTCGTTGTAAGGCTTTTTGCCAGATTATGTTGAATAAATGAAATAAAGCGGCCGTATGCATCATTTTGATGCAGAGGCCGGGACTGCCCCTTTTCTAAAAAAAAAAGTTAGTCCACCAATTAGAACCTGCGAATCAGCCATGGGCGTCCAATCTGACTCCCACGACGGACTGGTACTTAACCCCTCCATATGTGACGAAGGATATATATTTACAACTAAGTATTGAACCTCTCCTGCATGCACTTGCCTAGCGAAGAGAAGACATCCATTATATGCGTGCAAAAAAGACAAAACTATTTATGTTATCGAGATTCTTTCCTACATCTGAAATTTTAATATTTCCTATCTCAAATGGTAAACCCGATTTAACACCTGTTTTCACCACTGAATCGGTCGTGGCGAGGTTTTCAAACTAAATTCTATATTGATAATGTTCTAGATCCATTTTCATTCTCTTTACATACACTAGACGAACCCTGGAAGCCATGGCACTATTATCCCCTCCCATATGGCATATCGAAAATGCATATTTTTTAGTATGAATGATGATAACCTTGGGGAATGGGACTTGTCGCCTCTTTCGGCACGATCATTGGTATGCCTTGGGCATCCCTATGAGGCTTCCACTATTGTGTTATACAAATTCAAAAAAATACCTAGACAATAAGATAAGTATATAATGAAATATTATATGTTAGGAAACGGTTGTATGAAATTAAGGGCAAATAGAAGTTTATAATGCAATGTTGATAATTACTTATGGAGAATTTTGCATAACGGGATAGCAAGAAGGAAAATAGTTTTAGGTGAAAATGAAGGGCTATGGGGATGACACATTTGAAAATTTCTGCTTTTCCATCATGAATTGAGTATTCTATCTAGGTATTTTGTTTTAGAATATATTTTGGATAACAATCCAAATAAGGCATACCTGAAATAGGGCACTTCGACAACCTTTGTACATTCTACACTTATACTCCAAGGCCTGCTCACGTTGTAACATGCCTAATTTCTCCAAAGTAGCATTAGGGGCACACTGAGTTAAAAGGATATTTTCCCTCTATGATCCTCACATTATCAGCAATTGCGTAGTAAGGCTGGAGAACTCGAGTTTCTACAAGCTATGTCTAAGGGCACCTCCAACGGGCTGGCGCATACGGACCAGCCCAGTCCTCTTTTGTCCGAACGGACATGGGAGAGGCTCCAACGGCGTGGCGCAAAAGGCCGAGTGTCCGCCCGGACAGGCCAAATCGACCCAAACTCGGCCCATTTTTGGGCCAGCTTTGGGGAGACGCGGACACGCGCCGTGTCCTCTCGGTGTCCGCCCCTGGCCCACGTGCCAGCGACCGCGGCCGCTTCGTGGTCCTTCTTAAATGGGGACACCAACCCCCACCGTCCCCATCCCAATCCACTCGCAGTCCCCACTCGCCGCGGCCGCTTCAGCTCCAAAACCCTAGCCACCGACCGCCGTCGGCCGCCATGAAGGGAGGCAAATGGTTCGGCCGCGGAGCAGGAGCGGCAGCGGCAGCAGCGGGAGGCCGAGGGCTGGGCGCTCTACGAGGAGGCGGAGGCCTGGCGTCGCCAAGACGAGGCGGACGCCTACAACCGCCAGCAGGAGGAGGAGGCGGCGTACGGGCTCCGCCAGGCGCCGTGGTCACCATGGCGTCGCGAACTCCGGCAGCAGGAGTGGCACCCCGCTCCGGCGTGGCCGCAAGAGCCCGCCGCGCCGGCTACGCCTCCGGCAGCGCCTGCAGGGCCACCTGCTCACCTCTTCCAGGTGCCACCCTACTACGTCCTCTCGGATGACGAGGACTAGAAGGCCACGGCGAGCACCTGGCCGCGGCGGCGCCAACTCCGGCAGCCAGCCCCTCCCCCAAACCCTTTAGATAGGGTTTTTAGTTTTTTTTTTATCGTGTTTGTGTCACTGGCCCGTGGGGCCCTACTACTGAACCTGCCCTATATGTTTATCGTGTTTTTTTTTTCCGCCTTGTCCTTCTTGTTTGCGCCACGCCGTTGGGGGCACCTCCACCCCAAACAGAAAACGCGTCCGCGGTCCGCCCCCAAACGGACAAAAAGGGACACATTGGGGTGTCCCTTTGCGCCACGCCGTTGGAGGTGCCCTAATACTTCCTCCATATCAAAATATAAGATGTTTTATATATTGAGCATTTTTTCGATACGGATGAAGCTAGACATATATTAGTGTGTAGATTACTCATTTCAATCCGTATGTGGTCCGTGTTAAAATTTCTACAACATCCTATATTTTGATACGGAGGGAGTAATTTGCTAGTTTCCGTGCTCCACCACACTCCATGATTGTCAAGGTGTCATCAAAGCTCTCAATTACTAGTGACTACCGATCCCACAATAGCAAGATTGATGCTCTTTGTGAGAGGAAAGAGGGCAAGGCACGAGAGCCTCTGAAAATAAACTAGCATCTGTTTCATATCACTACTCCCCAACAATCCATAAAATGAACTAAAAACAACTATCAATAGAATGATCATGCCATAAATGGTGGAAGTATCATATTTCAATGCCTATTTTATAGACCAGTAAATATCACATTATCACATAATATTACTATGTGTGATAACACACATCATTTACTCAAGACCAGGCCCGGTCCTAAGATATTTGGGGCCCAGGGCGTAATTAGAATATGGGCCCCCTTACAAAAAAAAAATCACTAACGATGGTATCAGTAGTAAGATAATTATAGGCATACCATCTCTGAAATCATGTCAAATCGAGGTGGCCGGTGTATCGATCCCCTCGGCGTTGCTATGTATGGGCGATGATGATGATGTGGTGTCTCTGCCTAGGGTGTATAGTAGATCAAGCATTGGACCCTAACAGGGGCGATTGCAAGAAGATCAAGCCAAATTGCATATATTGTACAACGAGCCAAACTACGCTGATACGCGGTTTCGTTGACAAAGTAAGTTTTTTGTATGCCTAAACGGACAACATGAATAGCAAGCTTTGTGACATAAAATATATAATCAACAAGAAAGTAACTACAATCAGCCAATACAAGCATATTAGATCAAAATTTAATATATAAAATGTACATCGTCACTAGATGTCATCTTACAGAACTTACAGAACAATCAACTTTCAATCTAAATAAAGTTGATAAAACAGTCAAATGTCAGTTTGTAACATGGAACCAACCTTGAAAAAATAAAATATTTAGCATTGATACAAAGAAGCAAAGAAAAGAGTATCGATTGCCCATCTTTTCTTTTCTATCGTACTGAATATGTGCGCTCCTCACGTAAATAAAAAGAAAAGAATATGTGCGCTCCTTGCCCCAGCCGGGTGGACGCCAGTTAATGGTTCGCTTTTCGCATGCGTTACTTAAAATACGAAGGCCCAAGGCCTAGTTCGCTGAAGGAAAAAGGGGCCCAAAGCTTATTATGTTCGCTTTCTTCTTCCCGGAGAGGCGGAGACACAAAATAGCTTACTCTAATGGCGTCTCGTGATTGAGAAAGGGTCCTCGGCTGCCTTGCGCGTACCTAGGCTAGGGGCCCCTTGGTTTCGGGGGCCCGGGGCGGCCGCCCTCCTGCCCCCCCCTCAGGACCGGCCCTGCTCAAGACCCCAGGAAGCATTTCAATACAATATTCCTACCTACCATGGTGGCATCTCACAACGAAATAGATGACCGTTCCCACTCGGAATTTCAGCGTGCCTTTACAAGAGAAAAAATTATCAATTGTTATCCATGCATTCATTTTCACATCTTGTGAAAAAACATAAGAAGTGTTTTAAAGACCATAGTGGGGGACAATTAGGCTATGAAGGCACGGGTGGGGCGAGAGAAAGGGTTAGGAAAGTGGATGGGCTAGGCTTAGAGCAGTCGTTCTTTTAGAATGACAGAGATAAATTAAAATAAAAGTTACCCTATTAAATTCTAGCTTAAAGTTTCATGTTGAATTTTAATTATATAGAGAAGCAACAAAAAATTGAAAGTAAAAAATTGAGACGGGTTCATGTCAATCAACCAAGATTTAGCCAGATGGGATGATTGCCGTCATGTCCTGCACTTATTCTTGGGAAACCAAAGTCCAATGTATATCATTGTGCCGGTCCGATATAGCTGTCGTTATACCGATTCAAAAATATATTTAGACAGTATAAGACAAGTGCAGACATTGTTGACGAAATTTTGATTCAAAGGTATACTATATACCTGAGAAGTGAATAATTCTGTGTTGATAATTGCTCTATAGAGAACATGGAAGCAGCAGCAACAACAGATAATGCAAGTCAGTCGTCTGCACCAATCCCCTTCTAATTAACTTTTCCCACGTATTAATGGACCAACTATACAAATTCATTTCAGCATGGACGGCAGCGAACACAAATATGTGGTAAGATCCACGAGAGCACGAACTTATTTTCTTTTCGTCAAGAGAAATGTCGACGATGACAAATCACGGTGTTAAAAACTAATAAATTTACAAATCAAAAGGAATTCCCCAGTCAAGAACACTAAATTAATCCTTGGGATCGATGTTCTATATAGTGCCTCCTATTCCGTGGTTACCATCTCCTCAAGCGACACAACAAACATAGGTCAACTGCTCAAGCACGTAGTACCAAAAAAAGAAGAAAATGGCCAGCACTGGCTGCAAGAAAGCACTAGTCGATGACATCGCGGGCTGGATTAAGATCTACGACGACGGCTCCGTCGAGCGTCCGGCGACACCCCCGGAGCTACGGGCAATGACAGCGGCTATTGCACCGTACGACGTGCCTTGCAACGGCGTAACGGTGCACGACATTCCGGCCAATCCACCCCTCCGGCTGTACCTCCCGGCCGCGGCCCCCTTGGCCGGACGACGCCTCCCCGTGCTCCTCCACTTCCACGCCGGTGTATACTGCATCGGCAGCCCACCTGGGCGCTCTACCATTCCTTTTACGCCCGCCTCGCCGCCTCGATCCCTATCGCCGGTATCGTGTCCATCACCCTGCCCCTCGCCCCTGAGAACCCGCTACCGGCGGTCATCGCCGCCGGCTACGATGCCATTCACTGGCTTAAGTCGCTCGCTCGGCCTGCGCTTCCCACCGAGTCGGTGCCTGAGCTGACGTCTGACCCGGTGAACAGGCTCAGGGACGCGGCCGACTTGTCACGTGTGTTCCTCATAGGTGACAGCAGTGGTGCCAACCTGGTGCACCAGGTGGCCGCCGGGTTCAGCTCGGCGGAGCCGGGGTACTGCAGCCCCGTCCGGCTCGCCGGAGCCATCCTGCTGAACCCCTTGTTCGGCCGGTCTGCTCTGAGCCCGTCTGAGTCGACCGACCAAGCGAACATGCCATACATGGACTACAAGCTGGTGGACAGGTTCCTGGCTCTGGCGCTCCCCAAAGGCGCCACCCGAGACCACCCGTACATCTGGCCGGTCCACGACGACACGGCGGCGAGAGCGCTCGCCGTGCCGCCGCTGCTGGTTAGCATCGCGACCTTGGACTCGCTGCGTGACCGGCAGGTGGAGTACTGCAATCTGATGCGGCGTGCCGGGAAGCACATTGAGGTGGCGCTGAGCCCTGGCGTGGACCACATGTTCTACCTGATACACGGCGTGGCGGAGCCCGATCCGGCCGACGAGGAGACCGCGGCGCGTGTCACCGAGCTCGTCGAGGCCATTCGAGGATTCGTCAGCCGGCGCCACGGCTGCGCCGCTCGTCTTTAGCCGTGTGTCCGGTGTGTCTGTTGGTCGGCTTTGTGTAATTGTATTGCTGCTGTTGTTGATCAGCCTCTGCGCGCGCGTGCGTGCAACTTCTTGCGAGGAGAATTTGTCAACCGGAATGGAACATAATTGATTTATTTTCTCATACTCTCGAAAAAATGGATTTCGTTTCTTTTTTCTTCTTTTACTTTAATAAAGTTGTTTTCGATCGGAAGATAACATTTTTAATGGCAACAAAACGAATGTATGCTCTGTCTTGCAAATTCTGTTTGCCCTTTTTTTGGTTTGCCCCACATTACCCACCTGTAGGGATACTAAACAAACCTCATGGTAATCTTAAAGTTGTTGATTTACTCTTTCTTGCAACCAGTTTCGCTACGACACCTGCTCTAGCTAATTGTCCACCCCTTCCATGTGTGATTTATATGTTATGCATGGCCGTGCCTAAGGGCATATCGGTTGAAATAGATTCCTATTTTCTCTCAAAAATCCTTTTGTCTATGTGTCCGCATATGGCGAGAAAATGAGAAAAACAAACACCACTTCTTTTGCTCATGGATTGATCTTGATTGAATTTGTGTTGTTTCTTAATTTTGAAGATCAAAACATGTATGTAACTCGATTGGATTGGGGTTGGTGTCAAGCTTAACAAATTATGTATTAACCTGTGTTGAACGGGTATAAACCTTTGTGTGGATCTTTAAAGTGCTGCTGGATCATGTATGTATCTGTCTATAAAACTATATTCTATTCTAATATCTTACATGAATTTGATGAACTTGACTTCTTTCTTAGCCGCCTCTTAACCTTCAGCAGTTCGATGTGGCGATGCCGACGATTGTGCATCGTTAGCTTTCTGGAGGTGTTAGTAGAATCGTTATCACAGGCTGTGTACTGCCATGGGTTGTGATTGATGTAGACGCTTATTGTTGTGTGCCGTCGATCGCTTTATCATGCATAACATATTGGTCTCGTGTTTTCTTATCTTTTCTTTCCTTTTCTAGTTCATAATTTGGTGATGTGCATCCTCAATGTCTTGACCTCCTCTTGATATTGTATTGTTGTAGAGACTGCTGTAATTGGTATCAAGTTGATATTAAGGGATATCCCTTTATCTGATTTTTTTTGCTCTAACTACTCCTTCCTTCTGGTTCATATATGGATGGTGTTTTGGACAAGATATAGTTGATTCAAACTCTAGAAGCCTGCTCTACCTGTAATATAAAATCATGTGCTTAGAAATGGCCTAAATGCAAACTCAAATTTGTGGCATCCAAGCACAAGTGCTCGGGGGAATTATCAAATTTCTAAATTTGAGTTTGACAAAAAAATCTTGAATAGTTATATCATGAATTTATAGAATACAGAAAGTGGCGGTGTTTCGAGACGGTCGATTTGACGGAGCGTGGGTTTTCTTATGACGCAAGCTACTTACCGGTCAAGCATCCATCATCGCCGGCTCGTGATTCGAGCTAAGTTCTGTCGATATATTTGGCATGTTTCATACTGATATGGCATATGTTTTTACTAAAATAGAACCACATGTGTTACATACTTAGATTGAGCATAATTTGATTGAAAAACACAGAAATAATCCAAATATGTGTCAAATCCATGTGGAATATTTCTGAAATAACAAGATTTCATTAGGGTTTCAGTTTAGTATTTAAAATATGGCGAATCAATATGAAACAAGCTAAAATACGCCAAGTGGACATGGCACGAATCCCGAGGCGCTAGAGGATGGATTCACAAAAGGGAGGTCGCGGCGCCACGAGAATTGTATTTCCTGTATTCAACACCGGTAGGTCGCGGCGCCACGAGAATTGTATTTCCCCTATTTCACGTTCATATGCGCCCATTCTGAGTAATGTTTGGAACGGCCCATGCCCGTGGATCGCATGACACCAGATAAGCTAACCATAACGCACCATTTCTTGGTGAAACAGAGGAATTTTGTTTTAAACAAATACTACCTACGTGCAAATCAAGTAGCAATTTATTCGGCGTACACTGTGTCACTGTGCACCCCTATTTATACCCTACTCATCAACCGACGAATGTCAGTACAAGATCAAAGTAAGATCCATAATTCCAGATTAAAATGACGAGACAAATATTCCTTCTTTTACTCTCGTGCGTTTCTCTGTCGACGCTCGCTACCTGCGCCGGCGGCCTCCGCCTGGAGCTCAGGCACGTGGACACGAAGGCCAACATCACCATTGCGGAGCGCACGCGCCGCGCCGGCGAGCGCACCCACCGCCGTCTCGCGTCCGTGCTCGCGGTGGCCGCGCCCGTCCGCTGGGGAGAGTCCGAGTACATAGCGGACTACAACATCGGCGGCGCACATCCCGGCCAGTCCAGAGGAGACGCACACAACACCATAACCGGAGACCAACGCGACCATCGCCACTGCGAGACGACACGGCGGCGCACAGGCCCGGCGGGAGCATCAGCCACCAGATCCAGCCCGGATCCGGCGGCCAGCCCTCACGGTGGAGCATCAAGCTCCAGATCCGGCAAGAGCAGGCACCGCGGCCATGGCCAGCCCGAGCAGGACAGGGCCCCAACCCTGGCCTCCAGCTCGTCTGTGCACGCCCGATGCCCAAGCTCAGGAGGAGCCGCCGCCGGAGGCCCGACGAGGCCGGCGACCAGCAGCACATCTTGGCCGCCCTCGCCACCACGGCGCTGCGAGGTCCCCATCTGGACGGAGCCGGGCACGAGGAGACGCCCCGCCGCCGCCGCCGCGCGGGCTGAGCTCGGCAGCGGCCACCGGCGGCGGCGAGGGAGAGGCTCGGAGGGGGAGGGGAAGAAGGCGGCGCTAGGGTGCCCCCCAACAAATTCTATTACTATTCTGACACCTTATCATGGAAAATCCTTAGTGATGACGAAAGAGAAACTTACCTTCTTTTAGAAATAATAGTATAAAGTATAAAGTATAAAGTATAAACTTGCTTTCGCGGTAAGAAGCCCGAGACGGGCGACGCGAGGGAGAGAGGACAACATCTCCTCCAACAGCTCGCGAGTAACCTAAAACACAACCCCATGTCCTCATCTTTTTTTAAACTCTTAAAACTATCCTCAAACTCAACTCAACATTGTAACTACATGGCTCACTTTTACCAATCTAGAAGTGTTAAGTACTTAAGTGCAATTGCTCCGTTGAAGGTGCTTACTTCTTATTCCTTCTACGAAAGCTATTCCTACATTTGCATAGCAATATATGCATTGCCAATACCTGCAAAAATTACCACATATGAATTGATGGGAGAGGTTAACCCATTATGGTCCTGCAGACTACACAAAAAAATATTGGTACTACCCGGATCAGTGTTATGTAGCTTTTTTGTTATGAAAAGTATCCTTGCAAATCGTAGCTGTAAGCTGACTTCAAATCATAATTGCAATGAACAATATATCAATCTACTCGGAGAAGGAAACACTGAGAAATTGAAGAAATCTGTTGCCATACAGACCGAACATACTGGCGTTGTGCAGTTTGAACAACATGTGAAAGTACCTATTCATGGAATCCCAGAAAAGCGATCTGAGCCCAACAAATAGTATGCATTCATGAATCAGTATGCATCATCGCCATAGGAACATAGGAGATTAAGGTAGAGGAATGCTTAGAGCATCTCCAACCGGGGTTGCTAAATCCTCGACGGACAGCCCGGACAGTGCCCGGACGAAAAATGGGGTAAAATAGATACCCAACCGGGGTGAGCAAATCCTCCCCAAACGTTCGGGCCGTCTGACAGTTGCCAAACTCACCCCATATGTGGGGAGGGTTTGGGGGCGGCCGAACACGCCCGGATAGCCCGCCACGTAGGACACGGACCACATTGGACCACTTTATCTACTTATATTCTCTTTCTTTTTCCTTTCTCTCTCCATCCCCACCAATCACATGCAAGTGACCGGACAATTTGGGATGATTTTGGGTACATGGTTGGAGGAGCCCACTTTTGGGGGCTGTCCGGTCATTGTCCACGTGTTTGGGGGCCAATTTTGGCCATTCCGGTTGGAGATGCTCTTAACCCGAGAGTTCGAGGGACTCAAATTCCCTTGCTGATGGAGCACCACAACCATAGTAGGTTCAGAATGTGTACAATTTAGAAACCTTCAAATTTGTGTGGTGAATCCGTGTGCAGGGGTTGTCGAGGAGCCCGCAGTCTTGGAGGAGCAGTGTGGCTCCGAGCTGGTTGCACGGCACGGGCAGGTGCAGGGACTTGGCGCTATACGGCAGGTACAGGGCGGCGGCGTCCAGGAACACGGCGTCGTGGAGAACGGCTCCATCAGGGTCCTCGCGTTGGCCGCAGGACGGCGGCTTTGGGAACCAGCGGCGCGGCGTGGGAATGGGTGGCGGCGAGACCATTGCTTCTCGCCAGATCGATATCGATTTCGCTTGCCTTTTGTATTCAGCGTGAAATCGACTGAAGCTTCCGCCTACCACTTCTCAAGCTCGTAGAGGGGGAGCAGGGAGGAGGCGGTGGGCAGGACAGGGATGGGGTCGCCGACGAGGCGGGAGACGAAGTCGGTGGTGCCGTCCTGCTCTCCCTCGACCTCGTTGGTGAGGTTGAGCACCTGCGGGTCGCTTGCCGGCGAGTAGGCGATTGATCTGCGCCGAGATCCTAGCCGCCTAGCAGGTTGCCTGCATCCGGGCGCCGCTCGGCCAGCAAGGACGCCGCCACTCGTCGCCGAGCTCCTATGCGCCGAGCGGCAGCTCGCGCGGGACGGTGTCCGGCGGGTGCAGCGCCGCCGCCGGATGATTTGGGGCTAGCGTGCGCGTGCAGGGCTGTATCCACCTCCGTGGCTTCGGCGGGCCGGCTGCCGCCGGAGAAATTGGGGCCAACGCGCACTCTGCGCAGCCTCCCTTCTGGCAACGGGGAAGAAATTGGGGATTCTTATCCTTTGCTATTTTTTAGGAGAATAAATCGAACGAAACGGTACGGTGGCATTTTGCTCATAATATGTGATTTGGTGGGAGGGCAAACTGTAAAAAGTGGACGCGCTTAAATTTAATGTATCAACCTAGGTCAACACAAGTTTGTTCTTTTAATAGTAAGTATAGATAATTGTTTCATTCAATTTCAACGTTGTCATGTCATCTGAAAGTGTGCATCTGAGAGTGAGAAAAGGTAAAGATCAATCATCTGCATAGCCAAATACACAAGATCAATCGTCTCATAAATAATTTTGTAACAAAAGATGATACCGACAAGGAATAAAAAAGATCCAGTGGTAGGGAGAGCAACCAAACGAAGACGAGCATTATGAACTGTGGAAGACCGTGATAGCTTGCTAGGATAATGTCCAGAGACTAGTAGTTCAACGAGACCAAACGACTCAACACAATATCTTTCTAGATATTATTTAGCAGATTTTACATCCAAACTCTTTTCGGCCGTACATAGGACATGATTTCCATGAAGGTCGATCACCATTTGTTTATTTTTCTTGCCTTTTACTGGGTCGTCACAATATCTGAACCGATTAAATCCACCTATACCTTGGCAAGGTGGGGCCCACACAAGACATCTACATCCCATTTAAAAATGTAACAACACAAGTAACACTATCAACCATATGTTGAGGCACAAAGTTAAGAGAAAGAATATCAAGAGGTCACAAAGAATGGCAAGATTGTTCTCATGTGGTCCTCTTGAACAAACTCTTTTATTTTTTAAAGGCAATCACTAAACATAAAACACAATGGATTTTGTTCACATAATTGCAATGGAAATATATTATTGTGGAAAAGAATCTGTCAAAATAGATACAATCTAAGGTTTGCAATAGACTCCCAGGTTTCCTCTTCATGACCAAATCCCATCCAATGCAATTGTTCAAAATAAATAATACAGCCGACCGAACAGAAAAGGTAATTTTCACTAGAAATGAAACAGATGGACAGAAAAGGTAATTTCAAATAAATGCAACTTTTCTATCAATGCCACCATAGCAGATTTTAGTGAGCATGTTTATGATAAACTCGTTCTTTTCGAGTTCACCGTCTCTTCCTCATCCTCCATGAGAGGTGTTGCGTCAGCCTTAATGCCATGGACATATTGGTCACATGTAGGATGATGAAGACAGCGATGAACTCGAAAAGACGAGTTAATCGTGTGAACGAGCTGACCGAAATCTTCCAAGGTGGCATTGATACGAAAGATTGCATTTACGTCAAAGTAAATCATTTTACATCTGATTCATTTTCAGTGTTATTACTTTTTTCGGTTAAGATTATTGTGATATTACTTTGAAAAGTTGCAAAAAAAAAAGGATTTGGTCGTGAAGCGGATACCTCGTATCCTATTGAAAACCTTAGTTTGTATCTAATTTGACATATTCCTATTACATAATAATGTCTCTTTTCATTGCAAATATTTGAAATAAAAATATCATGCACTAATGCTTTTTGTATTTTTACTGGTTGTCTTTTAAAAATAAAAAGTTTGTTCAATGAGGCCAAATGCGAAAAATCTTACCACCAACTGTGAGTGCTTTTTTTAATTATTTCTACTTAATTTTGGACCATAACATTATATTGGTTGATGTTGTTTACTTGTTTTGTTACATTTTGAAGTGGAATGTAGATGTTGTGTGTGGTACCCAATCTTGCAAGGGATAAGCGGGTTTAACTGATTCATATATCATGACAACCCATTAAAAGATGATAAGAATAGCCAGATGGTCAACTTCAAGGACATTGTATCCTATCTGCGGCCCAAATTGTTTTTTATGAAAATTTGGTGTTCGCTAAAAGATATCTAAATAGATATATGCGTTGAGCGGTTTGGTGCTTCTGAACTAGTCACGACATTATGGTTCTGAAATAAAATGGTTTGCTTTTATATTCGTTATCATTATCACTTTTTTTTACAAATTTATTTATAAGATGATTGATTCTCACTCATAATGTTGTTATGTGTGGGGCCAAATTCATTAGTTGTAAATAAATCTTAAGGAAATTAAGATCATAATGAAGTCCAATGGAATTAAGATCATAATAAAGTCCACTGAGAAGTGTGCTAACAAGTTGGGTTTTTTACGGCAAATCATTGTCGCATATGAAAATTAAAATCAAACATTGAAGAAAACGTTGGTTTTTGACGATATGATCTCAGCTTTGACGGAGGCATTTTTAACTTGACTTGCCGGTAATGTCCCAACCGCGGCTGAGAGAAGACACCTGAGCACAACCTTAGCGTTGCGACTGTGATGTCGCCAGCGAGAAGCGCCAGCCAGGCGCCAACGACGACACTCAGCCGTGGATTTGTTTTGCAATCAGTGCGACCCCAAACCAGATTTTATTTTCTATACTTACACCAAAATCGACCAAACAATACACTAACTTGATCATCATCCTCGTCAGGAAACCACAGGAAAGAAAGAAAAGGGAAGAAAGCGAAGACGGCGTCAGGCTACGAGACCGAATGCCTGGTGTTCCGTGAATGCGTGGACTTGGTTTCGGCCTCGAGGTTGACAGATCCAGGGCTCTCTGACGTGTCAGAGCCCCCGCTGTTCTCCCCGTTGCTCGCCTTGCCGGACCACAGCTTGCTCAGCATCTTCCTCGGCATCAGCAGCGGTCCCTTAGAAGTTGCCTTACCACCACCGTTCTTGCCGCCGTCACCGCCACTCTTGTTCACCAGGCCGCCCATTGACCGGAAGGAGCTGGTGTCGCTGGACGCTGGCAGCACGCCGCCTCCCCACTGGTCGTCCTCGGTCGTTGTCGCCGTCGTGGCAGCCGACCTGGAGCTGCCGTAGGAGTTGCAGTTCTCTCTGGGGAGGAGAGATGCGTCACCGCCAGCAGAGGCCGCCGACGCCCGGAGCTGCTCGAAGAAGAGGACCTGCACGACAACGCGCAGAGGGAGGCGCTCATTCTGCACGGCGTGCGAGCTCGCCTCAGCTGTTAGCTTTTTGCAGTCCATCAGCCCGCACAGTCTCTTCTTCTCACTTTTGACAAACTTGGATGCTCCTGCACATGACATGTTTCAGTTCAAAGTTATGAGCTCCACCAGGCAAACGGTACAATATGTAAAGATGGGCAAGAATATATGTACCTTCAGATACATGTCAATGGCGCGGTAGAGACCGTCATGTGCCGGCCGAGCTGCGAGGGGCACCATTTCAGCGATCTTGATGAACTTTTGAAGAGGAAGGTTGGGGTCTTTGGCGATCTCAGCCAGGTACCCGTCGATTAGCTTTGCCAACGCCCGCTCCGAATCGCCGGAGACAGAAGAGGACAGGTGCTGGCTCTCACCATCCATGGCATCTTCTTCATGATCATCTCGTAATTCTGCGCCACCACCATCGTCGTGGCGCTGCACTATGAACTCCTCCAGTATTGATGTGACCAGGTCGACATTGTACATTGCATTTTCGTCAGAGCTCGCGGGTATCAGAAGATCTGCCACTGAAGCTCCATCCAGCTGCAATCCTATCCTCTTGACCAGACTGTCGCGGTAGGCCTCTTCGGACCCCAGCAAGAACGCTGCTCTCAGCAGCTTCAGTAGAAAACCGCATGAGACTGAACCTTTCTCAGTTGGCAGCAGAGAAATTATGGTGTCAAGAGCTGCACTGTGCCTTGTGCAATCCAGACCATTATTTGCAGCACTGTCCAAGGAGCTGAACAGCCTTCTGTACGCATATGCGCGCAGAGCTTCTCCGACCACCTCGCTGGCTGTTCTGCCCTTCGCCTTGATGGCTAAGATCACCTTCTTGTACAAGCTCATCTCGAGGTCGCAAATGTCCTCCACCCACCAGTCTCTAGGCACCATCAGCTGCTTCCTCACACCATTCCAGTGCGAGTCGGGGCCGCCATCGGATGGGAGCTTCTTTCTGTTATAGGTGTATGACCAGTCAACCTCTGATGGGTCGATGGAAGCCTTGGCTGCGATGGAATCCACGCAGTGGTTGATCACCTTCAGGTTCTCTGACCAAGGCAAAAGTGACTTTGTTGTCTGCAGAACGATGATCGAGTCCTTCCAGGTGCGGAATATGCTGGAAGACAGGAATACGTCAATCTTGTAGATGAGATTCCCTTTGTCGATTGTCTCGAACATTTCCAGAAACTCGGCTGCGCAGCGGGCCGCAAGGACATTGTATGCGTTGAGCGTGACAGTCATACCATAGCAGAACTTGGCACATATTTCAAATGCTGAAGGTCCACCAGGGATGTCAGAAATGTCTAGTTCATCGTTGGTTTCCTCGTCTGTGGAGGCGACCAATGTTTGCAAGCGGGAGCTCTTTGACAAAAGTGGGAACTGCACACAATTAGAACAATAATAATGTGAGTGCTCTGTTTATCAGTCACAGGCTCACAGATTGCCTCTCCACAGATAATAAGCTAAACTTTATGTATTTAACAAAGGGAAAGGGTGCAATGGATATGGATCAGCTGTCAACTAACTCTATTGAAGTATATGAACAAAAACTCATCACAATTTTTTTAAAACTTCAACCACTGTAAAGGATATGAAACAGAGTGCTAAAATGATATCAGAGACACTCAGTCTCTTCAAAGAAAAAAATTAAAATGGTTGAACGAAGGGACTTGTAATTGCACATTTGAAGCAAAAATCATGTGAAGAAACATTTGAACGCATGAACAGAAAGAGAAGCGAATTTGTACCTTGTGAAGATAAAACTTGACATCTCCTACAGTGATAACAATGTCTGTCGCTAGTTCAGTTGCCACAAACCTGAAAAGCATTTCAACAATAGCATCATATAAATCTGGTACAAATTTAGACAATAGAAGAGTAAAGCATATAATGTGCACATATAAGTTTGCAAAATAAAATAAAATGCTCAGTATTCAAAGCATTAATCTTCTGCAGATTAATTTCGATGAATATTTACCACTACTAATAATGAGAACGGATGATTAACTAATTGTGGTTCATAGAATTGTTTTAAGAGAATGTTGGTTCACAGAATTGGAACCACAATACTCATGGCCAAAAATGGTCAAGCACGACGGAGGGTAAAAGGCTTGTTTGGAAAAAAAGAAGACATAAGAGAAGATCCCTAGAATCTGAACTATAAGTTGAAATGACATAGCAGACTCATGCACCAACTGAATCGGCCCAAGGGTAAGAAAAGGAATGACAGAGTGGTACCCCAAATAAAGTACCAAGGGCAAAGCTACAAAGTGAAGAAAGCAAATTCATAAAAAAGTAGCCATGTGTATATGACAGGTATAACTAATCCATTGCTAAGTGGTCCAAGGAAAATGATCTGACAACAAATAGAACTTCATTTTCGAAATGGACCACACTCCCACCAACCCATGAACACTGAACATGCCAGAAATAAATATATGAGAAAATTGGCACATGCTCTGAACTTTGAAGTATACAGAAAGCTTAAGAAGAGATGCCATTAGCAAGGAATAAGAGATGATGTATCTATAAAGGACATCAACTGTATCGAGAGCCTTTTGAGGGCGATCATGAAAACCCACTGTTTAACACAATAATTAGTCCCTTTCACAAAGAACTTTCTATTGCCAATCATTGTCACATGAACTATAATAATTGCACAAACTTCACTGCAGATGTTTTAGAATTTAGAGCCAATCCCGTTACTTGATGTACCATTATTAGAAACTACAAAAATTGATATGGTTAATCTAGCTTCAGTAAGATCAAGCATTCAAACTTCTCTGACATGTCACATGTGTGGCACAAAAAATCTCCCCAAACAAAATCCGCAATCATACTTTTAGTTGAGATTGCAGCCAAGTACTCAGAATGCTTAGAAGATAAACTTAAAGAGTTACTAGCTTGCAAAACACCATTTTGAAAAGTTCACTAACAATCCCAACTCAGCATAGATTACAAGAACAAACATCAGGTTAAGTTGATCTTCGTTATCTTAAAAATGGTAGTTAGATTTTTTTTTTTGGTATCTTTGTCCGAGATCTTCAGTATATTTCATTTCAACCAATTAATTTTTGGGGGCATGTATCTCTTATGTTGGTTTCTAATAATAAGAACAGCCAGGGTTATTTCCATGAATCTAAAATTAATAAATGTACACAAATGTGAGAAGTAGATCCCTGCTAACTTTGGGCAAGTAGAGAAGTAAGAATGGCAACAAAAGCCAATCAGGAAAATGGGCGTGCATCCACTTTTATGTACACAAATGGATGACATCATGTCTACACACATTCAAAACTCATGGACTACCGACTGAAAACAAAAGCTTGATCACAAGTGATCAAATAATTTAATAATTAATTCAATGAGATTGAGAAATCACACAATATGCATATGTGTAATCTGAAACTGGACAATCAAGCATTACTTCACCTGATATTCCCTTCTGTCTGAAAGGCATCTCGCTTTGCTCCAAGCTTCATATACTTCATCTTCACACACCGAGAATGACCTGAATCCCTTCTCTATTTCTTCTTCTCTCGAATCAATCAGCACAGATGAGAACTAACAAGCACCAAGTGACAAGATCCCTAAAACTATGAAGCAACAGTTAACTGTAAAGATCTAGGTCTTGATGTTCCCCTTGCTCCATGGCATTGCCAAGGCCAAGAAGCCAATTAAGTAGGCTATCTCCTCTAGATTGGCAAACTATTCAACAAATCTTGCTAAGCTCTGCGTCCAAGAAAGCACGATGCCCAGGAATCCAAGAACTCCCCCAAAGCTGGATCACAGAAGCAGCACCTGCAAAGCACAAGGGCAGCACCTTGGGGTGAGGGGACAGTGGGAATAATTGCTGAGGCAATGAGGGATGGGTGTAGGGAGACCATGGGAACAAGCACTAGTGAGGCTGGAATCTTATCAGGTTGCAGTGGAGAAACCCACATGAATGGCACAAAATAAATTATCAGAGCTGGACTTCTTTAAGGAATTTGCACATGAAGGCAGTCAATCAGAGAATAAACAAATAATAAATATATAAACAAACTTAGTGCAAACCGTTGCTTTAGTTGAAGTACCAAAAATAAAAGATGGGGATAAACAAGAAAAAAAACACGCTGTAAATTCAAGAAAAAACTGACAAGAATATGAGCTGCATATAGAGCTGAATATATGCAACAGATCAGTAATAAAGCTGGGATCCGTTTGCCAAAGAACAGGAAGAGAATAGGCACGAATCCACACTAGGAAAGTGAGAAAAGGCGCAGAAATTCTTCAATGCGAGAATCACATTCCAAGAGAAGAAGAACTGCATACAGAAGCAGAAGCAAAGGGGATAAAATGAAGAACATTACCTACCTTTGCCCTGGTATCTCAAACTCTCCGCCTAATTCCGTGCTGGGGAGCTGCAAGAACTAAGGCGGAGCAAACCGCGCAAGATCGCTCGCCCGCACGGATGGAAATGGGAGAAGCAATCAAGCAGACATCTCTGTGATTCAGGTTCTGTAATGTGTTCCCAGGACAAGACTCGCTTTCCGGCTACTCCAACGCAAGGAGTAATGGAGTTAGCTTGGCTTTAAAAGCTACTGGCGGTGGGGGTGGAATTAGGGGACTGAGCTTCGGTGACTTGTAGCGTCCATCCATTTTAGATCTGACGGATGAGATTCGCCCAAATCTAATGTCAAAAATAAAAATATTCAAAAAAAATTGAAAAAATTCAAGTGAATGCTAAATGTTTCGTTTCGTCTTCTCTGAAAGTTTCATGCTATTTAGATTAATGGTTTGAAAATAAATAGAGTTTTATGTTTTGATCTAAAAAAGCTATGAACTCACTAACCATTGGTCCAAATCTTATATAATTTTCACAGAATAGCTAACGGAGCGTTTATGATTAACTGGAATTTTTTCAATTTTTTCTGAATATTTATTTTGGACATTTAGATTTGGAGCTGGAGCTGCAGAAGAACATGTCGCAATCCGACGGCAAGCTCTACTCCAAGTCGCCACCCAGCGAGAAGACGGCTTCGGCACCGCACCGGAGCCAAGGAAACAAGAACTCCCCCAGGCGCGACGCCGCTCCGCAGCCACCACGCAGCCGGCATGAAGAGCCGGCGGTGTCGAGCAACGCGGCAGCCGGAGGCAACCCGCCCCGGCTCGCCCGCAACGACGCTCGGCACACCATCAACCACAATCAGGCGCAGGTGCGCTCCAACCATTCCGCGCCAGATCTACACCTGCACCTCAACGACAAGCGCGCCGAGGCGACGCGCAACGACGATGACGACGTCGGCCCTAAGTGCTTTGGACCCGCCATCCGTGGCAAGCGTTTCCCAAGCAGCTTCAAGGGGCCGAGGAAGGCGCCCAAGTACAACGCCGCCATGAACCCGGAAACCTGGGTCCAGGACTACATGGCCGCCATGAGCATTCGGAGCGCCTCCTCGCTCTGTTGCGCGCGCTACTTCCCTCTCATGCTTGAGGGAACGGCTCGCACCTGGCTCAACAACCTCCCCAGGAACAGCGTCAATTCCTGGGGTGAGTTGAAGAGACTCTTCATCACCAACTTCGAAGGGACCTGCAAGCGCCCGACTACGGTCGAGGACCTCAAGCGCTGCGTCCAGAAGGAGGGCAAGTCCACTAGGAAGTGGTATCGCCGAGTCGCCGACCTCATCAACTCGGCGGAACACCTCAGCGTCGATACAGTGCATTCTCACCTCGAGGACACACCACGTTCGAGTCGCTCAAGCAGAACCGAGGTGCTCACACAAGGCGACATGACGATGGGCCAGCTACTCGCCATCGTGCACAAGTACGCCGAGTATGACGCTACCAAGGACGACTACGACGAGGAGGACGACGAGAAGAAGGGCGGCAAGAACAAAGGCAAGGCCAAGCACTCCAGCGCTCATAAGCGCAAAGGCGACGGCGGCTCCGAGCTTGTAGCCGCAACAACTGCGGGAGGTCGCGGCTTCAAGAGCCAATGCGGCAACTTCCCGAGGAAGAAGCTCACCGCCACGGAGATCTGGCCATGCCGTGCAGGTACCACAGCCTGCCCGGCAAGCCGGCCGCCCACACGACTGACGACTGCAGCTGGACTGCAGAAATCGTCAAGCAAAGACTGGTGCCAAGAAGCGAGCACCAGACGGAGACGACGGTGAGCAGCAGCAGGGCATGCCACCCACTGACGGCTTCATGGGCCACACCTTCGTCGGCCTCGACTCCAAGCGGGAGGAGAAGGTCATTCGGCGCGCCGTCCACGCGACTCTGCCGGACGTGCCCCAGTGGCTCGACTGGTCCGAGCAGCCGATCACGTGGAGCCGTCAAGACCACCCGCCCCGCGTCGACTACCCAGGCAAATTCGCCCTGGTCGTCGCACCCAGGTCAAGGGCTACATCCTGACCAAAACACTGATGGATGGAGGATCCAGCATCAACATCCTCTACTACAAAACGTTCCAGCGCATGAAATTGCGTGATGAACAGTTGGTTCCACCGTCACCACCTTCCACGGCATCGTCCCGGGAAAGAAGGCCTACCCGCTAGGCAAGATTGCACTCGACGTCGTCTTCGGCACCGCCAAGAACTTTCGGCTCGAGAAGATCTGGTTCGAGTGGTGAACTTCCACAGTTCATACCACGCGATCCATGGGCGACCCGCCTTCGCCAAATTCATGGCCAGGCCTTGCTACGCCTACCTGAAGCTGAAGCTGCCGGGTCCAAACAACATCATCACCGTCCACGGCGACGTCGACCACGCCATCGAGTGCGAGAAGGGCAACGCCGTCTTCGCCGAGTCTGTCATCGCCACCGAGCAGCTGGAGCAGCTCAAGCTGCAAGTCGACCCCAACGACATGACCATCGTCAAGAAGCCGACTCTGGACACTCATGACAAGTTCCAGTCGGCACAAGAGACCAAGCGCATCCCGCTGGTCGAGGGCGACTCCTCCAAGACGGCGGTGATCGGCTCGCACATGGACAGCGCATAGGAAAGCGCGCTCTGCGACTTCCTCCGTGAGAATCGGGACATCTTCGCATGGAAACCATCTGACATGCCAGGCGTCCCGAGGGAGCTCGCAGAGCACAAGCTCAACGTTGACCCCAAGCTGAAGCCGTGAAGCAATTCCTGCGTCGCTTCACTGGTGAGAGACACAAGGCTATCGGCGAAGAATAGCCCGGCTCCTAGCTGCCGGGTTCATCGCCGAGTCATACACCCGGAATGGCTTGCCAACCCGGTGCTCGTTCTGAAGAAGAACGGAACATGGCGGATGTGCATCGACTACACAGGCTTGAACAAAGCCTGTCCCAAGGATCCATTCGCATTGCCTCGCATCGATCAGCTGATCGACTCGACGGCAGGGTGCGAGGCGCTATGCTTCCTCGACGCCTACTCCGGGTACCACCAGATCAAGATGGCGCCCGAAGACCAGGAGAAGACGTCTTTCATCACGCCCTATGGCGCGTTTTGTTACGTCTCCATGCCCTTCGGCTTGAAAAATGCCGGAGCGACTTACCAGCGGTGCATACAGAACTGCTTACACGAGCAGATCGGCCGCAATGTCCACGCTTACGTGGACGACATCGTCATCAAGTCCAAGCTGAAGACGGATCTGATTGCCGACTTGACGGAGACATTCAACAACCTCCGCAAGTAAGGATAAAGCTTAACCCGGAGAAATGCATCTTTGGCGTACCCGCGGGCAAGCTCCTGGGCTTCATCGTCTCCGAGCGAGGCATCGAAGCCAACCCAGAGAAGATCAAGGCTATCGAAGCTCTGAAGAAGCCGGAGAACCTCCGGGATGTGCAGCGGCTCACAGGCTGTGTCGCTGCCCTGAGTCGCTTCATCTCGCGGCTCGGTGAGAAGGCCATGCCTCTGTACCGGCTCCTCAAGAAGTCGGACACGTTCACCTGGAACGACGAGGCAGACGCCGCCTTGGCAGCACTCAAGAAGATGCTGGCCGAAGCGCCCATCCTTGCATCTCCACTGGAGGAGCCGATGCTCCTCTACATCGCTGCGACCAACCGAGTCATCAGCGCGGCGGTCGTCGTCAAGCGCAGGGAGGAAGGCCACGAACAACTGGTCCAGCGGCCAGTCTACTACGTCAGGGAAGTCCTGACGGATTCGAAGCAACGTTACCCGCATTATCAAAAACTTGTATACGGTGTTTTCTTTGCTTCAAGAAAGCTGTGACACTACTTCATGGGTCACCCGATGACGGTGGTCAGCTCGTCCCCCTAGCTAAAATCATTCGCAACAGGGAGGCAACCGGGCGCGTCGCCAAATGGGCCTCCGAGCTACATCCTTTCGGCCTCAGTTACGCGGCTCGCACTGCGATCAAGTCGCAGGCACTACCCGACTTCATCGTCGACTGGATGGAGACGCAGCTGATGACTCCGACATACGAAGCCAGCAGATGGACCCTGTTCTTTTGACGGGTCCAAGATGTACGAGGGCTCGGGGGCTGGAGTCGTTCTCACCTCCCCCCAAGGCGACAAGATGCGATACGTGCTGCAGATACACTTCACCTGCACCAACAATGTCGCCGAGTACGAAGCCCTCCTACATGGCCTACGCGTGGCCAAGGAGATGGGAGTCAGCCGCATCAAATGTTATGGCGACTCCGACCTCATCATTCAGCAAACGATGGGGACTTGGGATGCAAACGATCCCAACATGGCGGCTTACCGCTGGCTCGTCGACCAAGTCGGCGGTCACTTCACCGGCATGGAGCTGGAAAACGTCGACCGGAGGAAGAACGAGGCGGCTGACGCACTCTCTCGCTTCGGGTCCAAGCGGGACTGAGTCCCACCCGGCATCTTCCTCGACCACCTGCACAACCCGTCGATACGACCGCCGGCCAAAATCGACACCGCCAACCCACCATCATCAGATACAATTCTGGTGGCGGTAGCACAACAGACCAGCGACTGGAGGGAACCCTACATCGAGTTTCTCTCCACCAAGAAGCTGCCAGCCGATGAAGTCCAAGCGCGGCAAGTCGTGCGCCGGGCCTCGTCTTACGCCATCATCAACAGCGAGCTTTACAAACGCAGTACATCGGGAGTTTTTCCTCCGCTGCGTCGAGCCGGAAGAAGGAAGGCGCGTCCTCCACGAGATCCACTCGGGTGACTGCGGTCACCACGTCGGTGCCCGCAACCTGGTCGCCAAGGCATTCAGGCACGGTTTCTTCTGGCTCTCCGCCCACCAAGATGCAGTCGACATCGTTCGCCGCTGCGTCAGGTGCCAGAAGTACGCTCGGCAAGATCACCTCCCCGCTGTGGCTCTGAAGACCATCCCTCTGACATAGCCATTTGCGGTCTGGGGGATGGACATGGTGGGACAATTCAAGACGGCTCGCGGTGGCATGACACACCTACTCGTCACGGTCGACAAGTTCACCAAGTGGGTCAAAGTCAAACCCATCAAGAAGCTCGACGGTAAGACCGCAACCAAATTCCTCGAGGAAATCATCTTCCGGTTTGGCTACCTGCACAACATCATCACCGACAACGGCACAAATTTCGCCGAGGGAGAGATGAAGGCCTTCTGCCAACAAAAAGGCATCCGTCTCGACTTGGCATCCGTCGCCCACCCGCAATCAAACGGGCATGCGGAAAGAATGAACCAGACTGTGCTGGCCGGGATCAAACCGCGACTCCAAGTGCCATTGGAGCGAACGTCGGGTTGCTGGCTGGACGAGCTACCAGCCGTACTGTGGGGCATCAGAACGACTCCAAACCGTTCCACCGGCTACACGCCATTCTTCATGGTGTACGGGGCGGAAGCCGTCATGCCCACAGACCTCGAGCACGACTCGCCACGAGTCGCCCTCTACAACGAGGAGGAAAATGAAGAAGCCCGCCTAGTCGGCGTCGACCTCCTGGAAGAAGCTCGCGAACTCGCACTCTCCAGGACGGCGATATATCAGCAAAGCCTGCGCCGCTATCACAGCCGCCGGGTCAGAAGTCGCTCTTTCCAGGAAGGCGACTTGGTTCTTCGGCTCATCCAAAAGTCGAAAGGGATGCACAAGCTCTCGGCACCATGGGAAGGACCGTTCGTCGTCAGCAAGGCGATGGGCAACGGCTCCTCCCACCTCGTCGACTTGCGTGAGCCGAACAAAAGCTCCAAGTCGGAAGAGGAGACCAAGCGTCCATGGAACATCAGCCTGCTTCGCCCCTACTATACATAGTAATGCTGTGTAATCAATCAAGGAAATAAAGCCGGTACACACCCGACACGCTCGGTGGCTACCGTTTCGTCTCAAACATGCTTTCGAGTCTTTATTTTCCTACTCGCACGTTATATGATTGATGGGTCGTCAAAGAGAGCCGGACGCCATGATGAGTGACTCACCACTGGACTCCCTGCTCATGCAGCAAAAATATCTCAAATGTTTCGTTTTCTCCCAAGTCGTCAGCAACTCGCAAACGTGAACAAGTAGTGCAGCCGGTTCAAACCTAACTTGACAATGAAGCCGCAATCGGACTTTGTCACCATGGGTACCACGCGCGCCACGAAAAATATCATGCTAGGGCACGCTTGGCGAGGTCGTACGATCGACTAGCTTCAACACAAGCGAAAAACAAGCATGTGACGAAAAGCGCACAATTAAGGAACATAATCAAAAGTGCGGGTTCAAATTAAAGAACGCCGCGGAGGCGCACGCACAAGCATAACCCGGCACATAGAATACTTGTTCATTACAAAAGACTTTCGCCCACAGGCGAATACACCTAACTACTTATAAATAAACCCCTCTTTGCAAGCAGGGGAACGGGATCACGACGAAGGAGCCACCGGTGCCGTGGACATCGACGCCTCGGATCTCGAAGCCGGCGCCGGGAGAGTTGCGGCCCTCGAGAACAGAAACTCCGTCGCGGGTTCCTGGTCCGCCACCTCGCCCAGGTCGTTGTTGGGCACCACCTCGTCGAAGAGGAACTCGATGTGGTCGACCATCTTCGCGGCACGGCAAGCGTAGGGAGCGACGAACTCGAACACCGGGGCGAGGTCGATCTCCCGGCCCTGGTCGTCAGTCGGGATGCTCGCCATGATCTTGTCGATGTTCGTCTGCTTGTAACGGCCGCGAATGAGGACCAGCGCCACGGCAGCACCGCTGCGAGCGGACGACTCCCGCACCCAGGTAATCACCTTCGGCATCAGCTGGAGAGCACGTACGACCCGGCTGATGGGTCCGGCGACTCCCTCCTTGGGCGAAAGTGTCTTGACGACGGCGTTTGTCAAGGCGCGCACTTCACGAAGGAAGACGCCGACCCGGTGGACCTGCTCCACCGCCGTCAAGCCACCCGCTTCCTCACCTGATGCAAGGCAAAAAAAAATTGAACACAAGGAACGCATAGTCGGTGCGAATACAAGAGAGGCGCATGGACACTCACCCCAGATACCGACGGTGAGATCGGCGAGCAGGTCGGTCAGCTCCTTCATCTCGCGCTCGGCCCCGGCAGCCTTGCGCTCGAGCTTCTCGAGGTCCTCGCCGTACCCCTTGGTCGCCTGGGTGAGGGCCGCGTCCGCCTCCTCCTTCTGCTTGCTAAGTCGCACGCAGGAGTCCTGCACCGCGGCAAACGCCTCGGTGTGCCGGCTCTCCTGCGCGGCCAGCAGCCTCTGGTGCTCAGCGACGGGGATGAAGCACTCGCGCGCTTTCTTCAGCTCGTCCTACAGGCGGCGGGTCTCCTGCTGTCTGGTTTCAAGAAGCCAAGAGCTCCTGCAGCAAAAGAAACATTGACAACATTCAATGATCAACCATGGAGAAGCATGGGGGCTACGCCACGGGTTACATCTACATCAGCATTCGCTAACCCGGGGGCTAGCCCCAACAAAGAGACAACATATGCCGAGTCAGGAACTCGGGGGCTGCGCACCGAGTGGCGTCTACATCGAAAAAATGAGAAAGCATGCCGAGTCACGAACTCGGGGACTGCGCCCCGTGCTGTCTCTACTTCGACACTGGCATCCCGGGGGCCATGCCACCTGCTAACACCGCATCCAGAGGACTATGAAGACCCAAGCCGCCTTCTGCGAACACGGCTCGGGCCTTGGGGGCTACATATACGCTACGGACCCAACAGGGACAAGAAAAATTCTACGTACCTGGTGCGCATCCATCGCTGTCTGGATGGCGGCCCGGAAATTTGACCTGGGCACAGACGCGCCCGGGACGGAGCTCGGGGGCTGAGCAATCAGCCCACCCGAGGAAGAAGCCGCTGCGGCGGTGTGAGTCGCCGTCACCATCAGCGCCGTCTCTGGCGCAGGCGCGACATTCTCCGTGACAGCCGGCACGGTCACGTCAACAGTGGCCCTCTCGGGTCGAGGGGCACAATAACTTCATCGCCTCCGCCTGACAGAGGTGGAGGAGTCGGCGCCCTTGCGACGGGCTCCGTGGCACGCGCGGCGGGTTCCGCCCGCTGGGAGTCGTTCCCTAGCGCCTCCTCCATGTCGCTGAGGGATGCGTCCTCAGCCCTGTGACATTCGCACGGGTCAAACTCAAGATGACGTCGCCAACGAAACTTCGAGCGAGGAGCAGTGGCTGACCTGTCACCCGCAGGCGGGAGCGTTGAGGTCCGAAGCCCCCGGGAGCGAGGCGCCTGAGGCGTGACGGCTCGAGCCCTTGCAGGGATATTCCGCAGGGCCTTCCACCTCCGCTCGGCAGCAACGGTGCACTGCACGGCGGCCCCAGCCGATCGCTCCGTTGGCGTTGGCGTCGAGACTGCCGGCTTCGGGCGCTTGGATCGGGGCTCGGCACCCTCGGTCGCCGGCCTGCGCCTCCGCCGAAAGCGGAGCGGCTGATCATCATCATCTTCATCTTCGTCAGGCGCCAGGTTCTTCGACCCAGCGCGTTCTTCTCTTCCTTCTTCTCCTTCCTCCTCATGCTCGGACAGGATGGGGATCGGCAGGCGGGAGGAGAAGGCGGCCTCGTTGGCCACGGTGGTGGTGTCGGCTTCATCGTCAGAGTCGCGCTCGACGATGTCGTTCGGGCCGGCAAGCATCGAGGGAGCGTCTCCACGAATCGGAGGCATCCCGACAAGCGATCAAAACTCCTGCACCCGGCAAACGGAAGAGATCGGTATAAAAAGACCAAGAAAAGGAAGGCTACACGAATCGTCGAGAAAAAGGACTCACCTCAGGAGCCGGATGCTTGGCGGCATGGGCCTCCAGGCCAACCACGGTCCACTCAGGAGCCGGATGGATGGTGATCCGCTTCATCCGCAGCGTGAACTGCTCTACCGACTCGAACAACGTCGGGTCGTGGCGCTGCGGGTCCCTCGTCCCCAAGTACTCGCAGATCAGCAAGGGGCGGCGTTGCAGAGGCGCTATCTTCCTCTTCACCCAGGTGGCGATGAGGTTCAAGCCCGTCAATCCCTCGGCTTTCAACTCCTGAAGCCGCGCCATCAGCCGCTTCACTATGGGCAAGTCGGCATCTTGCGGCAGCTCCTGAAGATTGCGGGGCCGGCTCGGCGACGCGGAGAAAGGAAGGATCCCGATCTCGCCGTCGGGTGCCGGCTCCCGCATGTAGAAGCCGGTCTTCCTCCAATACACCTTGGAGGGGAAGCCGAGATCCAGGTAGTCGACGTCGCCGCGAACTTGGAAGTTGAGGCCGCCGCAAGGCGGCATGTCGCCACTCCTACCCAGCTTGCCGTGGAAGATCCACAGCCACAGTGGGAAAAATGCGGCGCAGCCAAAGTATCCCTCGCACAACGTCACAAAGCAGGCAAGGTGGAGGATGGAGTTGGGCGTCAGGTCGTGGATCTGCAGCCCATAGAAGTCGAGGAAGCGTCGGAAGAACTCCGACGTGGGAAAACCCAATCCGCGTTCGAGGAACACGAGGAAGGCGACGAACTCACCAGGCGCTGGCCGTGGGCGAGGGTCCGCGGTGGCGATGCGCCACCGACCCTCCGACGCTGGCAGCAGCAACCCCTCGTTGGCAGCCTGCTCCAACGCGTGGGCCGTCACCGAGGATCGCTCCCATTGGCTCTTCGGCGCCACCATTCTCGCCGGAAAGGAGAGGGAAGAACAAGAGTGCCCGATGGCGGCGATGGGAGTGCAGCGGAAAGCTCGAGCGCGAACAGCTTCGAGGAGAAGAGGCGACGAGCGCAAGGAAGAAGAAGAGTGGAGAGTGCGAATCTATCAGCCGCACTCCCCCTCCGCTTAAATAGGCCACCATGAGTGGAGCCGTTACCGCAGTAAACGGCGCCGCCCACGTCGCCCACTACCGCCACGTCGTGCGACGCCTCGGTTCCCGTACAAGCGTGCCGAAAAGTCTGGTTCAGATTCGGTCACGTCGTTCTGTCACGTCTTTTCTGACCGTTGGATCAGACGCGTGCGGGTCGAGGCATCATCATTACCACTGCTCCATCCCGAGGCAGAGGCAGTCGATGCGCCGTCAAGTCCCATCAGTCGACCCGGCGTCAGACAGACAAACACTGCAAGACAAGCGGTCAAAGATGCCGTGACGTCAGCCGGAGAATACGAGGAGACAACCCGCACGGAGGCGAGTCAGTATGGCACACGTCCCAACGGGCACAAGCCGGCATCAAATGAAACTTGAGTTAGGACGGACGTTAAAACGACAAAATCCACCACTCTGAGCCTTTGTTTCTTTTTCTCTGTTTCAGGAGTTCGTTCAAAGACATGACCCGGCAGCTCGCAAGACGAAGGCCAAGCCGGAGACGAGTCCCTGACGAACTCGGGGGCTAATGATGGGGGGATGCCCAACCGGGTAGGCCCAGAACCCCGAGTCGGCCCTCAAGGCCGGGTGGCCCAGATCCCACCCGAGTACATCTTCCAGGATACCGGGTCCCCGAGGATCCCGGTACGACGGCTCGGGGAGGCGGCAGCGGATATCTCCGAATCAGTTTACGATCTGTGTATCCCGAAGAGTGCGCTCCACGAAGCCGCACTTGTAGGCAGGATAGCTAGCGCCGCCAGCGGTACCCGTCATTCCCTGTAAACCCTAGCCGGCTCCCTATATAAAGCCGACAAGGTGCAACCCTAGAGACAGACTCATCTCATTCCATAGCCTCCGGAGCACCCGCAAGCTCTGATGCGCACACCATTGTACACCCCATCAAGATCCAAATACATACAAGCAGGAGTAGGTCTTTACCTCACATCGAGGGGCCGAATCTGAGTAAACTCTGTGTGTGCTACCTCTCTGTGAATCCTACGTCGCCTGGCTCACACCCGAGTTAAGTCACCCCGTATGGCATCTGCCGTGACTAACCCACGACAAGATATCTAACTCAAAATGAAATTTTCTCATTTTGTTATCTTTTCGTTGGCTTCTCTATATTTTTATTTACTCGTCTATAAATTCCTTCATTGATTGGTCCATGGCCAGTGAAAGCGCATACTCTTTGTAGTCGGACTATTCTCCGAGGAAAGAAACATTAAAAATCTCAAAGATGGCTAATCATGCTGAAAAAAGGTGCCATATTTCGTTTTAACATAATAAAGTGGCATAGCGCATCAATTCTGTTCGGAGAAAAGCCCATGCTGCTACCTATGGCGCTTCATGTCGCGGGTATCACCTTCAAATGTGCATTGAATCCTGCCTTGCTAACCGCTGTCAAGACTGACAGAATTGCCGCTTAAATTATCATGTTAGGTCTCAAATTAGGCCAACTTGGTGCATGTATCTTGACCATCCACCTTCAAGTATGTATTCAAGACTATGCTTTGCTAACACTGCAGTTGTGCTGGTAAACAGGGGAAATGGAGATTACCTTATATTGGATCACGGTCACCTCTCTTTCCTCCTTTGATGGTCTGACATACCTACTTGTTTACATCGTACATGGCTTATATATCTTAGTCTTCACCATGGCCATTAATTTGAGCACCGGCCCCCTCATATTTAGGTTTGACTACAAACGTAACTAACTGAATCTTCTGATAGAAAACCTCTTTAATTTACAGTTAACACGTATGAGGCTTAAAAGAAGATCTCAATCGCACCATATCCATCTTCTCCTAACCGTTTCCCAATGACGGTGCTTCTTTTCTTAAGAATATATTGCAGCTGTGGTCTACTCTTACGCGGGCTATCTCACTCACTTCGCCATTCTTGGTCCCCTCCCCAAACTCTGATCTACTTTTTTCTATTGCTTTCTCAATTTGCCTAGTTGTTTGCGATATCACAAGCTTAGATTCAGATGGGAGGAGGTCGTGGCAATGATGAAACCAAACAGACACAAAGTACAAGCTTTTCTGTTTATTATGGTGGGCTGCAACTTTCAGTCTGTCACACTAAGGACCTCGACACATGGTGCCCATTGTTATGATCAGGAATCTGTCCATTGTTATAAGGGCATGCCTTGTACTAGCTTTCTTCTCGTTCCACATTTGCCCCTCTCTCTTTCATTTCCATTTTTATTGCAAGGTTTGGAGATCAGCTGTGCAGGTACATGTATCAGGAGTAATGTTAGGTCCATATTGCAGGCTTTGGTGAGATCTAGGACTGGTTCTTGTATTCATTTCTGATTGGCTCACAAGCTCAAGGCCCCAGTATTTTGTGATCTAAACAAGCATCAACTCGATACATCTCTAGATCCATGAGCATATTTTGCAGATACGCTTTGAACATGCCTAGTTCTCATCAATCATCCAGGCAGGACCGCAGGAGCCCACAGAGCCAGCAAAGGAGGGTGTCCTATGAGGGAGAAACTTCATGGTTCTGCAACTGCACGCACAGAGGATGTGTCCACGTTGAGCATGGCAGCCATGCCCTACCCACTTTGCAGTGTCCAGCTCCAGCCATCCGTGGCTCCTCAATCAGATTTGTCCTCCAAAAGGAAGACTGATCCCAGCAGCAGCAGGTTAACCATCCAACTGTCGAGTCATTGTAGTACAGTGTGTGGTCTAGTGACATGACCTTGGCATGCATCGATTGGTAGCCCGAAAATTCAAAGTGAGGTTTGGATCCCTCTCCCTGTCAATTTGTTCATTGGGATTGTGCTTGCGCATGCTCTGGTTTGGCATGGAGCATCACTGATTAGATCTCTTGCTAGTTGTTGCAGTCAGATGCAGACTTAGGTGTGTGGTGCTTGTGATTCGCCAGTTGATGTTTTCCTTTTTTTTTTTCTCTCTTTATATAACAACTATAACTTGCTCACATACCTGATTCTTGGAGCTCAAAAGGAGGGAATCAACTGATAGTCATGCCCATGACTTGCCAAGTTGGCATGTGATTATAATATAAACCCTTCCTCCATAATCAAGGAAGGATGCACTGAAGTACTCTAGTTAGATGTGATAAAAATATTCTGGTCTGTGTTTGTACAGTCTATTTCATATTTAAGCAACAAAGATACATGCATGACAGTTAGCTTGTACGCTTAATTAATTCATCAGGAATCAGCACAATAACTGATCTTTTGTCACACTAGTAAATAGTCTAATATAGCTTCTCCTACACTCGTAGCCATCATGTTTACTTGATGCAATAATTTCGTGATGTAGATGCCACATGGCATGGCATCTTGCTAAGTTGCTAGTGACACCAAGAAAGATCCAACACCAAATCTTCCATCTTGCATGACCCCTTCCTCTTGCAAGATGTGTCATCTGATTGTTTCAGTACTCTGCATCAGAGTCTGGACAAGCACACAAACTGTGGATGCATGTTCATACATGGATCTTTCCAAGAGTCCAGTGAGAACAGTACCCAGATTGGATTTTGCTGAGGTTTCTTGAAACAATCAATCTGGATTTGATCGTCGCTCACAAAGAAAATTTAATCTAGAATCTAGGTGTCTGCATGCATGTGTGGCTGCATTTTTTCCTGGCCCTACTACATGGAGAGCTTAGTTCGACATCCATCATGTCACAACATCGAACTTAATTCCTTTTCTTATCTTGTTGCCAACCAATCTACATGCACTGTAGATTCTAGATCATTTAACCCTATTTCAAGTAAATCTAAACTAGGATAATAAGGTTGCTCTCAATGATATCCACTCCTTAACAGTTGTCACTAGGAAATAAAACGTGATTGTTGATAGAATTCCATGACTGCAGTAATGGATATTCATAGATCCCACGCGGGAGCTACAATATCCCCTAATTTTCTTGGACGGTTAACTGTATCTATCTTTTTTTTTAGAAAATAGGGTGCGGATCCCCATCCTCTGCTAATATTCAATTTACAATTCCTGGATCACTCAACGTGTGGAAACAAAAATCAACCCCTCAAAAAAGGCTCTATCCATCTAATCTCTTATGATGTCGCCATCTAGCCCGGCAGAAGATAACCCGTACGACCATCATCATGCGAGTACATTCAGTATCTATGAGACCACGCCGCTCCACAGGGAGAAGAAATGACCACATGTGGATCCAGTAGGTCGCCTGTTGATAACCTGTAAATAATTAGAAGATGTTGCCTTGTTAAAGAAAATATCATTGCACAAGTTCCAAATAGCCCATAGAGTAGCCGCAACGCCAATCCTAATAAGCTCTTTAGAACTCTTGTCTACCCCATTTAGCCAATTTCCAAACAAGTTTACAACACTAGACGGGGGTTTAATGTTGAAGGTGAAATGTATCAAACACCAAATATCATGCATGATAGAAACAAAAGAGAGGAATGATTAACCACACGATGGTGGGTTTCCTGTTATCTTGTATATATAGCAGATTACATGGAAACAACTGATTATAAATCCTAACCATAATGGCTGATTATAAGCAAGAGATCAAGCACTAGTATGGCAGGTACAACCGAATATCCTAAACATATTCGGTTTGCCTATGTCGACGTTGAGGTCGAGATGCTCACGTGGACCGATGATCTTGCCGGCTTGATGGCGCGTCACCATGTGATGGGTAACCGCGGCAGGGGCTTAACGGCGCGTCACCATCCGAAGAGGAGCGGCTGCAGGAGCAGGAGGCGGCGACGGTGGCGGTGTCATAGTCGAAGATGAATGAGACATGGAGGATTCGACATCGGACACCGCTGGAGATGGGTTGCGTGCAAGCGAGACCGTCGAAGGAGAGCCCGACGCAGGAGATGGCGTCTGGGCCGGCGAATGGGCCGGTGTGGGCGCAGCCGAGAGGACCGTCGTGGGCGCGGTCGTCTGGCGCGAGGGCGACGAGCCTGGCTCGGAGGCAGCCGTGGAAGAGACGGAGCGCGGTTCAGTGGACCGACACGGCCCAGCATCACGATGCAGTCCAGCATGCATGGGTGGCACGTGGACCGAGTCAAGTACGTCGTTCGGATCGGCATCCGATTGTGGCGTAGAGGTAAGCTGCTGCATATTAGAGACAGAAAAATGTGGAGCAAAAGGAAGCCGATTTTCATCAAAAACCACATGACGTGAGATGATGATCCCATGGGTTTCGAGGTCCATGCAACGGTAGCCACGGTGGTTGGAAGGGTAACCGAGAAAGACACATGCGACGGAGCTCGATGCGAGAGTTTATTGGACATGGTGGATGCCATGTTCGGGTAGCACAAACAACCAAACGTACAAAGAAGAGTATAGTCGGGAGGTTTGCTAAAAAAGGGCAAAGAAAGGACATGGAGCAGCTAGGGCTTTTGTGGGTAGTCTATTTAGAATATAGGTGGACGTATGAAGAGCTTCAACCCAAAATTTGGGAGGCATGCTCGCTTGAAAGAGCAAAGTGCGGACAATGTCATTAATAGTATGGATTATGCGTTCAGCTTTACCGTTTTGTGGAGAGGTATGTGGACACGAGAAACGGAGGAGGATCTCGTGTTGGACAGCAAGGTCCTGAAGGGCGCGATTTTTGAACTCGCGGCCGTTGTCACACTGTATCGCTTGGAGAGAAAGATAAAACTGTGTGGCGACATAGGTGCGAAAGTTAGACAAGAAACCAAACGCTTCATATTTTTGCCGCAATGGATACGTCCATAAATAATGTGTAAAATCATCTAAAATGACAAGATAATATTTGTAACCTGATACACTCATAATGGGAGAAGTCCACAAATCACAATGAATTAACTCAAAAGGTCTATTGGTACGAGTGGTGGAAGCAAAAAAAAAGGTAAACAAACATGACGGCCAAGTTGACAAGCATGGCATAAACTAGGGTCCTTGTGCACTTTATTGAGAGGGAGCGAGGATGACGAGACGAGGCACCGAAAAGCGTCGGAACCAGGATGGCCGAGGCGCCGGTGCCAAATGGTAGAGTCGGTGGTGATGGCGGTGAGAGTGTGCGGCAAGGTAGTGAGCGGATAGAGATCACCCGAGCTACTGCACCTGAGAATCACGCTCCCTGTCCTGAGATCCTTCACAGAAAAGCCCCAAGGCTCAAATTCAACCGAACAGAAGTTGTCAGTAGTAAATTGACGGACAGAAATTAAATTCTTAACAATGCGAGGAGTAACAAGGACATCACGAAGGGTAAGACGATGAGAAGTAGGTAGATGGACATGCCCAGAGTGGGTGACAGGAATAGAAGAACAATCACCAACGATGACATGTTGATGTGGAGGAGTTGAAGAAAGGGAGGTGAGGTTACCAGCGTTCGAAGACATGTGAGCAGAGGCGCCGGTGTCCATGTGCCACTCGGTGGGGGCTTGGAGGCTCATGGTGTTGAACTAGCTCGCGAGGGCGGACGGATCCCATGTCGGTGTCGAGGAGGTGTCGTAGACGGGCTGGCCATGGTAGGAGTACGTCGTTGGTGGGGGCGTGGGCGACGGAGCAGGCAGGGCCATGTAACCCTGAGCCGGAGGACGATGCAGTGGGTGAGGCACCGGACCGAGAAGTCCGGCGGGTCCGGTGTAGCCGACGTTGCCGGCATGGGCGGGTGCGCCAGGACCCATCATGGGGTCCATGTGGATGGTGCCGGTCCAGGGGTTCTGCATGGTGGGGAAGGTAGGAGCGCCGCCGTTCCAATTCTTCTTCTTCCCCCTGAAGCGTCCATTGTAGTTGCCGGTGGGGGCGCTGAAGGGTGCAGGAGCACCGAAGCCGACCGGGCGCGGTGGAGGGGGTGCGGGTCCCCCACGAGGACCACCGGTAGCCAGAGCGGAGTAGAACACCGTGGGAGGTGATGAGCTCGTGGAGGACGGCTTGAGTTCCTGGAGAAGAAGCATGTTGCGAAATTCAAGGAAGGTGGGGAACGGCTTGAGGAGAGGCGCGAGGTTGCCAATGTCCATGTAGTATTCATGGAGGCCCTTGATGGTGTTCCACACGAGGGCATCGTCGGAGACGGGGGCGTCGACGTCGGCGAGGGCGTCGACGTCGGTGAGGGCGTCGGTGACCGACTTTTGCTCGAGGCAGTAGGCGGTGATGGTCTTGTCCCCTTGGACGATGCTACGGAATTTCTGGCCAAGGTAGCCCGCGTGCGCCTGTTGATTGTCGCGGAAGAGGGAGGTGATGGCGGCGAAGACGGCGGAGGCCGTGGTGCCGGCCACCATGACCATGTCGGCGATGTCAGGGGCTATGGAGCCATACAACCACCGAAGGACAATGGAGTCCATCCGCAACCACTCAGCGTTGGCCGGAGGAGGCGTCGGATCGAGGTGATCAGCGAGGGCGAAATGGGTGACGGCGATGTTGAGGAAGTTGCGCCACTTTGTGAAGTTGGACGCCTTGACGTCGAGGGTGACGGGGATGAGCCCCTTGATGTTCTGGATGGCGTTGGCTTGAGCCCAGAGAGAGGCGTGGGGGTGGAGGAGAGGACCGGCGCCGGGCATGGCGGCGACGGTCGAGGATGGATAGGAGGGGCGGCGTGGAACCCTAGGACGACGGCGGAATTGGATGGGGTGGGAGGATAATTGCTTGGCTGATACCATGATAGAAACAGAAGAGAGGAATGATTAACCACATGATAGTGGGTTTCTTGTTATCTCGTATATATAGCAGATTACATGGAAACAACTGATTACAAATCCTAACCATAATGGCTGATTATAAGCAAGAGATCAAGCACTAGTATGGCAGGTACAACCAAATATCCTAAACATATTCGGGTTGCCTAACAACACACAAAGGGACAAGATATAAATAGGTGTTCAACAGACTCATCTGTATCACAAAAGACGCATTTCTTACACCTTATCCATCTTTTTATTAAATTATCCTTTGTCAGCAATTATTTCCTATGCAAAAACCAAAGGAAAATACGTATCTTTAGGGGTGCTTTGTTAATTGAAAAAAACATCGAACGGCGTTAACCTCCAGTTAAACCTATTTGGATCATTTGTTAATTGAACTTGCATAAGTCTCTCAACTAAATGAAACCAACATTCTCTAATGTTTCCTACCAAATTTCTTCAAAAGTGAAGATTAATAGGAATACTCTGAAAGACAGCCGCAACTGTCACTTGTTTATCCGAAACCAGAGCATATAAGGACAGATACTCATTCGCTAATGAGGTACTACCCATCCATACATCCTCCCATAAACGTGTCTGCTGCCCATCCCCTACAGCAAACGAACCATATTTTTTAAAAAAATCCTCTTTGACTCTCATTAAACGTTTCCAAAAAGGTGACTCGTTTGGCTTCATTTGAACTTGGGATAATTTTTTGTCTTCCGAGTACTTATTAGTTAAAAGCTCCTGCCACACCCCCTCTCTTGGGTTGCGTGCATGGAAAACAAAAATTTCGCCACAACTACGCAACAACCTCCAAGATCTACTATGAAGATACAAGTGACAAGACATGCATGTTTGATATAACTGTAAATTCGTTACCGACACCGTGAAGCGGAAGAGATGTCGATGACGACGTTGATGAAGCTTGTGGAAGAACTCCCTCGGCCAAGCCTAGCCGAGAGAATATCGTAGACTCCTCGTGTCTCGCCTTGATCCAACAGAGTGAGATAGAGTCAACCGTTTCTCAGCAGATCACCCCTCTGAGTTTCGCACACATACATCGGATCTAGTCTAGCAGGGCTTCGCCGTACACACTTGAAGCACTCACCGCTGGTGTATATGAAGGTGGATATCTCAACACATGAGAAGGAGGGAGAGGGAGATTAGATATTAGATCTAGATCTAATCGGAGAGAAGAATCCTCTAATCCAACTAGAAGGAGATCTAACTTGTGTCTCTCCAAATGAGAGGGGGTGGAGGTTTATATAGGAGGCCAAGGGGTAGGGAGACTTGGGGGAGGAGGCAAAACCTCCCCCAAGTGGTGCGCCGGCCCTAGGGAGGAGTCCTCCTCCAACTCCTCCTCCCAAACCGCCTCCCCCCATGGGCCATAGGCCCATTAGGGTTTAGCCAAGAGGGAAACTTCCCCCCTTTTATGCGGTTTGGCCCACCACCTCCACTTGGTGGTGCGGCTGCCTTGGTGGGCCACTAGGGCCCACTAGGCAGCCCCAAGGTGGGCTCCTTTTTTATTTAATATTTTTCCAATAATTATTTATTAATTAAATAAATTAAATTTTAATTAATTAATATTTTGTCTAATTAATTCTTATTTGAATATTTCAACACATGAGAAGGAGGGCAGAGAGATTAGATATTAGATCTAGATCTAATCGGAGAGAGGAATCCTCTAATCCAACTAGAAGGAGATCTAACTTGTGTCTCTCCAAAGGAGAGGGTGGAAGTTTATATAGGAGGCCAAGGCGTAGGGAGAATTGGGGGAGGAGGCAAAACCTCCCCCAAGTGGTGCGCCGGCCCTAGGGAGGAGGAGGAGTCCTCCTCCAACTCCTCCCAAACCGCCTCTCCCCATGGGCCATAGGCCCATTAGGGTTTAGCCAAGGGGGAAACTTCCCCCCTTTTATGCGGTTTGGCCCACCACCTCCACTTGGTGGTGCGGCTGCCTTGGTGGGCCACTAGGGCCCAATAGGCAGCCCCAAGGTGGGCTCCTTTTTTATTTAATATTTTTCCAATAATTATTTATTAACTAAATTAATTAATTAAAATTTAATTAATTAATATTTTATCTAATTAATTCATATTTGAATATTTCCTTTTACAGAATATTCCTCGAATTAATTACTTATCATATAAAAAACTTTTACATGATTTGGGACACCCAGTGTCCGCAGACAAAATACTCCGGATAAATATTTCCCTCTTATATAAACACTCGGAATAAATCCGACTAGTGATAGAAACTATTTCTATTACTCCGAGACACCTAGTGTCTGTATAATCCAATCTCTCTGATAAAGATATTATCTACCACACAGAAACCATTCCGGTGATACTCTCTCGGTATCCCGACCAACCATATACACAACAAACTAGAACTGACTTAAGCGTGTTACCCTACAGGTTCGATAACGTGTAGCTATAATTAGATGTTTCCATCTAATCACCAGCCAGGGTCAGATAACCTCATGGTCTATAACGTGACTGCCGTTTTGCCACCCAGTTATGGCCATGGCGTTGACAGTACCAAAGTAATTTTTCTAGTATGCATAACCCCAATAACCTCATGGTCTAAGGATATGTCATATAATCACCATCTGCGATATTGCACTAAGGACAAAAAGACACTTTGGAATCTTCTTAGCATATCAACGATTTGGGTCTACCCAGCCATATTGTTTCCACCAACAATATGCCACTCATTGATGCTGACATAAACAATGTCCCAGACCAGGAAAATGTGGTCTCTAGCAATCAATAAATTAGTCTAAAAGGCAAGACTAGGGTATACTTTATTCTGTTTATGTCTCTACACGTGCGAGTGAGTGTTCCTCTGAATCACATATTCAGGAGTCACTGCAGTTATAGCATAGAATCATAAAGCGTAATTATGAATCAGATGTTAAACTTTATTGCCTTTTGGTCATACATCCAACATTCTCCCACTTGCACAATAGGCAGTTTACTATTTGCACAAGACTCAACATCTGGGATGAAACAGATGGTTTCTCATACTTCCTTTCCTGTGGTAGAAATTTGTCATCAGACCCTTTCAGGGCTGTGTGAACTTTATACATTATGCAGAAAACTCGTTTCTATCATAATCTCCTAGATCATACGATCACATGTAGTCTGGGATATTCAAGGTGAAACCTTGGTACTCTAACTAAGAAAACAGTTCTGCTGTTTTCACAACATTGCTGCCTCTTTTGTAAAGAACCACACCTAGTTCATCCAATGATCCGATAACCCTTTTGGAATCATTTAAACTCCCACTGTTACTGTGACTTGTTGTAGTGTACGTAACTCTATGCTCGAAATTAATTAAGCATCCTAACCCTTGCTATTTCACAAAATCATAAGATCATGTTTTATCCTTGGTTTATCTTTTATGCTTATCTCATAAGTCTTTATCCAATGTAACTCTTACATTATGAGATATTCTCTTTTGAAGATACCTCTTCAAAACACCATTTAGAGAATACTCTTTAAAATTGGAGTCAATTGAACTTTTGTTACAAAGTCAACTTGCCAACAATTTCCTTTATCACTTGATATTTGAATCCAAGAATGCATAATCCAGGAAATTCCCATAATGATCGTAATGAAAGAATCAATTGATCATGCTCACCACCGATATACTATCGTGGTTCTTGCATATGAATTTCCATATCCTTTATGAGAACCTAGTTCTCTCATGTATCGAATTTTCATTCAAAACACTTTGTGTGCAATCTTGCAGCAAGATATTAAATCATTATCAGGATACATCCTGTCATGATACTAATTCCTTGCTCCATTCGATTCATTGAACAACTTTTCAATGATACACATATTCTATCAAATGAATATTGTTAATGGTTTCCAAAATCAATTGAATACCATAAACTAGCTCCCACTAACTTTTAAGAACTTTGCAATTTCCTATGAAGTTAAACATTGCTTGTTTTACTTCACATAATTACAAAACTAATCCAACCTTCATATCATCATATGTCTGCCACCACAGACATTCTTTTAATGAAAGTTGTGTATTCATTTAACAAAACCCTCGAGATGTACCTAGTACACATCCTCGATAAATTTTCCTTCAAAGGAATTTGTTTTGTTAACATCTTATACAAACATACTCATTAAATAACTAGTATTGTATTCATTTAACAAAGCCCTCGAGTTGTACATTATACACATACTCGATTACTTTTCCTTAGAGAAATTTACTTTGTTAACATCTCATACAAATCTACTAGTCCCATTTAGATCAACAAAGCCGTGCTACAGATCATATGATCCTGAGTAGTCAACTCTTGAATTTTTCATAAAACCATTTATGACAAAACAATCTTTATGATCAAATATTCCAACAGGAATTCCTTCAAGTCTCTCAACTCAAACTTGATGATATTACTAATTAATATGACTCTAAGTCATGAAGGTTTGGATACTATAGCACCTTATCTTATTACTTTGTCTTTAAGCATATGGACTCAAGTTTCCTAGAAACTCATATGCTCTTTATCTGGTTAAGTGATTATTATTGACAAGAAGTCATGCTCATGTTGCAATGACTCTCGGTATTAGTCTAAAAGAATTGTCAATTGGAATTGCTTCCGCCTGCACAACTTCTGATAACTATTTCCGAAGATTCAATAATCTCTTCAAGAATCACCATCCTCCCACTGAATTCAACAAGGAATAAATTAATTAAGAATCACATCTATCTTAGTAACAAAACATTGTCACTTATGTGGTGTTATAAGAGGACTTCCAATTAACTTATTGGAACAACCTACAAAGTAACTCATTGTCTTTTACTATTAAGATCGAGTTTCATCTTTCAGAAAATCTCAGAACCTAAATTCATCATGTCCATCAAGGTTTATCTTTCAAAACACTGACATGAGGCAAGAGACAATGAAATTCTCTTTGTCTTTTATCTTAGGACCAAGTTCCAATATTTCAGAAACTTTTTGTACCTAAGACCAACGTGTCCTCCATAGTTTATCTTTCAAAACAATGACACGAACCAAGACAATTTAACTGTGCTAAAATTACCTAGAGAGCAAACATATTCTAGATTGACTATTGCCAAACGTTATGCAAATAATAAGAAGATTCTTAGTGCTGACTTCGTCACACTTAGTTAGATTTTGACTTGAGAACTTTCAAGACACAATTATATAATCACCAAGACTTTATATCTAAACTATTTCGTGAAGTTCAAGACATCAATGATAAAATCATTAATAATCCATGACCTTATCCTTTGTTGATTTTTCACTATGTGCCGGATACTTAATGAATTCAAACTTCAAAGAAGTGTGTAATTCACCAAGTCTTTCACTCGTTTCACATAACGATATCTTGGATTTCCTTCCATCATGCATATGATGCATCCAAGATGATAGTGTCACCGAAGGTGATATCAACACAATCACAAAATATTTTAGAACAAATGATATTCCCTTTACTTCAAAAGATTCGCAACTTGATCATCCCTGGAGGGAGTGATCTCCAATATTCTTTATCATAATAAACAGGAACTTGTCCTATAAATTCACAAGAATGTTTATCGTCAAACATGCGACCTAATAACTTGAGCCGAAGCTCACAAATCTTTCAACTTGAAAAATGGAGACGTCTTCATCCAAGGACGAAGGTCCATGCGCCAAACTTGGCACACACTACCATTTTATTCTTTATCCTTCTTAATTTCCGCAGCCCTTATATTGAATGCAAGAAAAAATTCTTCGCAACCAATACTCCAGAGTTACTAGCAAGAATAATGAATATCATTTAAATATAATTCTTATACTTCCTGCACAACTAGCAGGTTTCTTCTTATTATTGCCTGGAACCTTTTACAATTCCACTTCCAATGTCCTTTCCTTTTATATTGAAGAGGCATTCAGGATTCTCCTGAATCAAACCTTCAAGCTCATCCGGTGTGTTAGCACCTTCAGCCTTCTTGTTCCTGTTCTTCTTGAAGCATGCAAATTGGGTAACTAACGAACTTGATTGTTATCCCTCATCACATTAGCTTATGCAGATTTCAGCATAGCAAGGAGCCATTCGATATTTTCTTCCTCCCACTCATGTTCTGAATCATGATGCATCCGTTGTTAAACGGGGAAGTGAAGACAACATCAAATCTGTATTTGGCTCAGCCGGGATTAGAAAACCCCAGAGTCTGTAGCCTAATACTGTAATCAATTATCTTGATTACATGCTCGCTTGCTGAGCTTCCTTCTGCCATGTGGCATGACCAAAAACCTTTGTTATCTCATAACCCTCAGTCATTGCCTAAGTCTGGTACATGACCGTGAGTACAACAATTATGTCGCTAAGCAGATGTGCGATCTAACCGCTTCTGCAACTCATGGCCCATGTCAACATAAGACATTGGATAGAGATAGCCTCAACACTCTTCAACGTGTGAGCTTCCCTTTCATTATAAGCAGTTTCGACAACAACCCCCGAAGGAGGAGCGTCGAGGATATACTTATTTTTGGCACCCCTAAGTACAAGACTTAGGAAACATACCCAAACAACATATTTACTCCTAATGGTAGAAAGTGGTTTCTATTTCAATTAGTGGACCAAGGTAGATAGCGGGTGTCACGTCTGTCGATCTACAACAATCTAAAGTTCACTAAGACATGTTCATAATTATTATCTAGCACTAGTTAAGGATAAACTAATAATGTGCTCCCACTAAACTCTGATATTCCTCGTGATCAGACTTTAGTGATTCGGAATCCTCACTCATCAATAGATGGAAGCATGGATACATGGCATCCTCTATGATTAAGGGGTAGGCCAACTTGCCGATCACTTCCTGCCGTGACATCCGTTCATGTTTCGATGTAGTGCTCCGAACTCATAACTAGTATGCTTGGACTTCAAGACAACCAACCGATGATGCTGCTAGAACGGTTTGTGCCCGCCTCCCAAACCCTTGGCACACATGGCTCATGGAAACATGGCGCCGGTGACAAGCATCTGGTTTGACGGTGCCACGGTTGGATGAGCACGATCTCCTTGATATTGGTTTATATAGCTTGGATAATTAAATCTGCATCTCCTTCTGAGGAATAACCCTAATAATCACGTCTACTGCGCAACCAAGGGAAAAGCAAGAAAACAGGTATAAAACATGCACAAGTAAATAACACTTCGTGATGTACTATAGTCTTCTTCCTTCATCTTCCGGTGGCGCCTCCACCGGTGTGGCCATGTCGAGGTTCACGACAAGTGCATGCCTTCTCCTAACCTCCACTATCACCATAGCTCGACGAACAAGGAAGAACGACACGCTGGCCAAAACAAAACAATGTTAGGCAATAACTCAAAATAAAATTTCGAGACTATACCACATCACTGTTCTTACAAAACCAAGTTAGACGATTCTAATGTTTGTTTGCATCTTTTACCATGGCTGTAGGATTCCCAAAACCCCGGAAAAACCTATGGCCGTGTCAAAGCATGATTATTCATGTTGCTAGATTGACCTTGCGGGGTGATTGACATCCCAACATTACGAAAACGTTGCGGATCCCAATCTATACGATTGCCAAAGCATATGACCCCCGTTGGACCTAGTCCACATGCCCCTTGCGCTATCAAGTCGACGAGGCCAACTATAATAAACTGAAGCACTTCGTTGGCGCCGACGGGCATACTAGGAGCAGCCGGAAGGTCCGCGGATTGCCAGAAGTTCGAGATCTTACTATGCCGTTGGAAACAAGACAAGACCGCATATTGGGAAGCAACCATAAATAAACTGAATGTTAGAAGATATAGACTTCAATAACATACCCGCACAAACTTATGCGGTGCCCGCACACCATGTGCTCTAGATCAAATCTTGTATCTATGCATAGATAGCTCTGATACCAATTTTGGGTTGCGTGCATGGAAAACAAAAATTTCTCCACAACTACGCAACAACCTTCAAGATCTACTATGAAGATACAAGTGACAATACATGCATATTTGATCTAAGTGTAAATTCGTTACCGACACCGTGAAGCGGAAGAGATGTCGATGACGACGTTGATGAAGCTTGTGGAAGAACTCCCTCGGCCAAGCCTAGCCGAGAGAATATCGTAGACTCCTCGTGTCTCGCCTTGATCCAACAGAGTGAGATAGAGTCAACCGTTTCTCAGCAGATCACCCCTCTGAGTTTCGCACACATACATCGGATCTAGTCTAGCAGGGCTTCGCCGTACACACTTGAAGCACTCACCGCTGGTGTATATGAAGGTGGATATCTCAACACATGAGAAGGAGGGAGAGGGAGATTAGATATTAGATCTAGATCTAATCGGAGAGAAGAATCCTCTAATCCAACTAGAAGGAGATCTAACTTGTGTCTCTCCAAATGAGAGGGGGTGGAGGTTTATATAGGAGGCCAAGGGGTAGGGAGACTTGGGGGAGGAGGCAAAACCTCCCCCAAGTGGTGCGCCGGCCCTAGGGAGGAGTCCTCCTCCAACTCCTCCTCCCAAACCGCCTCCCCCCATGGGCCATAGGCCCATTAGGGTTTAGCCAAGAGGGAAACTTCCCCCCTTTTATGCGGTTTGGCCCACCACCTCCACTTGGTGGTGCGGCTGCCTTGGTGGGCCACTAGGGCCCACTAGGCAGCCCCAAGGTGGGCTCCTTTTTTATTTAATATTTTTCCAATAATTATTTATTAATTAAATAAATTAAATTTTAATTAATTAATATTTTGTCTAATTAATTCTTATTTGAATATTTCCTTTTATAGAATATATCCCAAATTAATTACTTATCATATAAAACACTTTTACATGATCCGGGGCACCCAGTGTTCGTAGACAAAATACTCCGGATAAATATTTCCCTCTTATATAAACACTCGGAATAAATTCGACTAGTGATAGAAACTATTTCTATTACTCCGAGACACCTAGTGTCTGCATAATCCAATCTCTCTAATAAAGATATTATCTACCACATAGAAACCATTCCGGTGATACTCTCTCGGTATCCAGACCAACCATATACACAACAAACTAGAACTGACTTAAGCGTGTTACCCTACAGGTTCGATAACGTGTAGCTATAATTAGATGTTTCCATCTAATCACCAGCCAGGGTCAGATACATGGGCTACCTGAATAACTGCTACCGTTATGCGAATAACACTCTGTTGAACCTGTTGATTATTAATTCGTCATTCCATTACTCACGATACTGAAATTACCCGAGATAAAGTATTCCTGATATTTCCATGAATCAATCCCTGATTCACTATATCTCTGTCTATCTCGTTACCGGTAAGTTTCCTTTTCTCATTCCCATAATCCGATATCCCACATGATGTAACTTCATCATGCATTGTCTGTAGAACATATTGGATACCATACATACCGAGTGGGCCCTGGAAGTGTCTCTCTTTTGATAGAGGAGTAATTTCACATCTTGGAACATCAGGATATATGCACACGTTGGCAATCACCCAGTTACTTTTGCCACCCAGTTACGGCCATGGCATTGACAGTACCAACGTAATTCTTCTAGTATGCATAACCCCAATAACCTCATGGTTTAAGGATATGTCATATAATCACCATCTGCGATATTGCACTAAGGACAAAAAGACACTTTGGAATCTTCTTAGCATGTCAACGATTTGGGTCTACCCAGCCATATTGTTTCCACCAACAATATGCCACTCATTGATGCTGACATAAACAATGTCCCAGACCAGGAAAACGTGGTCTCTAGCAATCAACGAATTAGTCTAAAAGGAAAGACTAGGGTATACTTTATTCTGTTTATGTCTCTACACGTGCGAGTGAGTTTTCCTCTGAATCACATATTCAGGAGTCACAGCAAGTATAACATAGAATCATAAAGCGTAATTATGAATCAGATGTTAAACTTTATTGCCTTTTCGGCATACATCCAACACCATCTTCATTAAGTAATTTGAATAACCATTTACTCAAAACACATTTATTTTTAATCTCAAGTACCTCAATACCGATCCCTCCTTGGTCTTTTGGTCTACAGATAATATTTCACTTAGTGAGCCTATACCTTTTCTTTTGCTGGTCACTCTGCCAAAAAATCTTGATCTATAAAAATCTAATCTTTTACGTACCCGCTTAGGTATTTCAAAGAAAGACAATAAGAACATTGGCAGGCTAGTTAAAACCGAATTGATTACCACAAGACGATCTCCGGATGATAACATCTTGGCTATCCAAGATCCTAACTTCCGTTCGAAGCAATCTTCCACCGGTTTCCATTCTTTATTAAGTAATTCCTACGGTGAATAGGAATACCAAGATATTTCAGCGGGAGAGAACCTAGTTCACACCCAAAAATATTTCGATATTGATCTTGGTCATCAACTGCCTTGCCAAAGCAATAAAGCTCATTTTTGTGAAAATTAATCTTTAGTCCCGATAGCTGCTCAAAGAATGCGAATACTAGTTTCATGTTCATGGCTTTCACAACATCGTGTCCTAGAAATAATATTGTATCATCAGCATATTGAGAATTGAAACACCCCCATCTACCAAATGTGGTATCAACCCTCCAACTTGGCCATCCTCCTTAGCCCGCGGAATTAGGATGGCCAACATATCGGCAACTAGGTTGAACAGCAAAGGTGACAACAGATCACCTTGCCGTAAACCTTTTAGAGTTTGGCAATGGCGACTCCTCCTCGTCGCCTTCCTCCTCCTCCTCGGTCAATGGTGTAGTACGGGACTACTAGGGTGGCCCGATCTTCACGGATTGACGGGGGATGTGGACGAACGCACGCAAGAACACGAGGAACACGAAGAAACCCAGAAGAACGCCCCGAACACAAGAACACACACACGATACAAGAACCGTTTCCCTTACCGGTCGGTCCAACCGGCCCAATAGAATCCACACGAAGGTGGGAGATCGGCAAGTAGATACAAGAAGGGATCTTGGATGGTTGTTTCTCCAACGGTCAACCGAACCGCTCCAATAAAGTCACCCGAGGATGAAAGATTGGCAAGTAGTCAAACTACAAGTAGAGATCTTGAATCCACAAGGGGATCTTCTCCACAAGGGGAGGAACCATCCCCGCAAGGGGAGGAAGGAGACCGTCTTGAGGTGGGGAGCACAGCTCTACTCTAATCTCAAAACATAGTCTATCCCTAGATCTAGCCAAGGGGTGCCTATTTATAGTCTAGGCAAAAGGGGACGAAATACATGGGTCAAAACACAGATCTGCTCACAGGCACGCGCAGGGCCGGTACTACCGGCGGATACGGTCCGGTAGTACCGGACGCGCGCAGGTCCGGTAGTACCGGAACGATTTCCGGTAGTACCGCTTAGAGCGGCAGTGAGTCCAGTAGCTCCCGAGCTTCGGCGGTAGTACCGGGCTGATGGGCTCGGTAGTACCGGCCAGACTTCAACATCTCTTCCTTCTCCTCTTCCAAGCCACCGTCTTGTCGGACTTCATTCCTCTTGCGCCTTGGCCATCTTCCCGTGGAGTCGTACTCGTCATGACTAGCAATACAAAGTGACGATGGTTAAGTAGTATACCATTCAAAAGGGTCGGAAGTGAGTTCTCGAAGAGGGAGGAGTTCACCTTTGATGTCCATGGTGACTTGTGGAGTGTTGGGTGCTTGACATGGTGATGGGCGTGACTCGGGCTACATCATCTCCCCCCTTTAAAAAGAGTCGTCCTCGACTCTTGCTCTTCATCGTCATGCAAAGGAGATAGATGTGTTGTCAAAGAATTGGAATTCACCATGCCTACAAACATCAAAGACCAAGCAACCCATGTGTGTGCAAGAAAGAGGAGCATATCAACAATGACATGTCCATTCTTTGTCATAGCACCGTTAGCACAACACAAGAATATGAAAAGGTAGTGCAAGTGCAAGGTCATAGTGCAAGCAATCCAATGCAACATCTTCAAAATGTGAGAACACAAAAACTCCAAGAAAATATGAGGATGCCATCTAGGTATCTCATTTTGAACCATATGGTTATTATTGCACACAAGGCATTGGGAGGGACAATTTGTCATCAACCTTGATGCAACAAGAGGAGAATTTGGCAAAAACACACAATGTAGAATGTCCAAAATATCATCATGGTGGCAAACAAAGCACATGAAAGAGCAAGTTTTCAACATATTTGTTGCAACACCAAATTGGGAGAAACCAATAAACTCATGACAAGACATGCACAAAATGTCCTTATTGTTGCAAACAAGCCATTGGAAAGAACAATTGTTCATCATTTTTGTTGCAACACATAAATCATCCATGTGAAAGATCAAGTAAACATGCTTGTCATAGAGAAGACCAAAAACAACATCATGATTGCAAACAAACCATAAGCAAGAGAAATTGTTCAACTTGTTTGATGCAAAACATGGGAAAAGTATTAGAGTTGGATTCAATCCACAACTCACATGTATGCTCTCAAGAGCTCGTATTGTCAACTCATGCTCAATTGAGGTTGACATGATCATGCGGTTTCCTGCACACACAAGACAACATATGAAGAAGTTATGTGCACGGTATATGAACACATCATCCATCATGAAGTGTCTCTTCATTTGCACATCACCAACCACACAAAAATCAATTGGAAAATATGACATATGTCGATGGTCACTATGCAAAGTGAAGGATGGAACAAGGTCCATAAGAGAAAACGAAACATCTCCAAAATTTGAGAATGCTATGGGGGCAATCTCATTATCAAGCATTTCAACATTAGTGCAAGCAACACATGTGAAAGAGAAATTGTTCAACATGTTGCATGCCACAATGGGAGAAAAATGGAAACATTCATAACAAGGCATGCTCATGGCAAAATCATCACAAATTGGTAATTCCACATGATCAACATTGGTTTCAAACAAAGTATCACATGGGAATAAGAACGAATCATATGTGACATCAATAGAATCATCCATAGCATGCAAGCAATCATAGTTCATCATGTCCACTAGCGGGATCATGGTCACATCAACACCCATACCTTGATAGTCCCGCTCATGTGAAGTAGGTGTTGAAGTAGAAGTCGCTTCCATGTAGCCGACTTGTTCATCTTGAAGTAGACATGGGGTGGCATCATCATCATCCTCCATGTACAGCTTCTCCATTTGAGGCACCGTCAAGTTGAGGAGTGGCGTCTCATCATCCATGGAACCTAGCACACAATGAGAAAACACACTAGAGGAAGGTGGTAAGTTGTTAGAAATCGAAATGGCCTCACAAGACCTATCAACTACCTCTCTCAACTCAAGTGGTGTATCACTCATTCCCTCAAAGTGAAAGCACTCAAACTCACATATGGTGGAGGCACTCAACTCACTCTCACTCTCACTCAAGTGGGCTAAGTGGCTCTCATGCTCACATGGGATTGGTACCATCTCATAACTCAAACACAAGAGGGTAGGCTCAATGTTCTCATCTTCAAACGCCTCCAAGGTTGAAGGGAAACTCCCATGCTCAACCTCCTCAACCAACTCGCCTCCAAAGGTCAATGCCAAGTGTAGGCATCATCACTCGACTCCTTTGCCGAAGGGAAAATCCCATGCTCGGAAACTTCACTTGGTGCATCAACCAAAGTGATAGCATCATCCATGCTCGCCTCCTTGGTCGAAGGGAAAATCCCATGCTCGACCGTCTTCTCACCATCTTGGTCTTCATTTGTGCACTCCCACATCATGTGACCTCTTCTATTGCATAGTGGGCACAAGAGATTGGGACATTCTCGTGGATCATGGTCTTGGCCTTGGCAATTGTCACATAGAAGGTCTTCATTTTCCCATATGGGGGCCAATGTGGTGATGGCACTTGGTGTAGAAACCATATCATGAGAAGTGCTTGAGAGGGCGCCGTCTTGGTTGTGTCCTCACAAGTGTTGCCATGCTTCTTGCGGCGTCGACGTGAGCTTGACCGTTGCTCGAAGAACTTGTCGATGTCGGCCATGAACTCGTCAACAATAGCATCAACACTAGAAGGAGACACCATAGGATGTGTACTTCCGCCATTTTGGATGTAGAGGTTCTTGACTTCTCCTCATGTCGACGTTGACGCTCTTGAGTGGAGGGGTGTCGCCGAAAGTCATTCGGATGCTTCTCCTCATGTTGGCGTCGGCGAGCTTGTTGCCTTGGTGACCTTTCCTTGGCGCTTCCACTAGAGCTTGGCGAAGAATGTAGGCTCTTGGCAAGCTTGTCAATGGCGTCCTTGAGATTTTGGATCTTGGTATCTTTTTGTAGCGCCTTGATGAGCTAGATGGGCCTTGGCTTGGCTTGGCTTGGCCTTGTCGATGCACTTCTTGGGGCGCCGCCTTGTTGTCGATGTAGAGTGTCGATGCTTAGCGCTCTTGGTGATGTCCTTCTCATGACGCCTTCTTGAAGTAGATGGAGCTCCATGGGATGAGTGCATGGTGGTCTTATCGGAGCACCGTCTTGAGCTTGAACCATAGTAGGTTGTGCCATGACGCTTGGTGGTGCCGCTCTTGAACATGGTGGTGATGGGAGTCCTCTCCTCTTGCATGTTGTCGAAGTCGTCGCACATGCTACAAGAGTAGTAGTCGTAGACGTTCTCCACCATGTCATCGGAGTGGTAGTCGTAGTAGTGGTGGTTCACCCTGTCGTTGTTGTTGAAGTCGATACCATGTGTTGAGGCATGTGAACACACTTGCGCCTCATTGTCGTTGGAGCTTGTGTAGTCGGAGTCGTGGTAGATATGTATGTACTTGGAGTCGATACCATATGATGAAGGTTGCTCGACGTCATGGTACCGCTCCTTGTCGTGGACGCTCGAATAGTCGGAGTAGTTGTAGCGGAAGTCTTGGTGATGATCCATCATGTCATGGGGGTCATTGTCGGTGTAGTCGTAGTAGTAGTCCCCCATGTCCTCAAAGTATGAGGCATCATAGTCCATGTGACTTATCGTGTAGTCCTCATAGGCTCCGTAATTGCATTCGCTCTCCCTAGACATGTTAACTCACAAGACAAGTGTATATGTGGAGTGGAAGGAAACTAGAGCACAACCTCTCACCTTGTAGATAGTATTGGACGTCGTGGATAACCAAGAGAAACGATCACAAAGTAAAATGTTTGTGCTCAAGTATCCAAAGCAAACTCCAAAACACACACGGCATAATAGTTGGTAGGAAGGTATGGTAGGTGGAAGCAAATTGAACCAACCGGAAACCAAGATATTGTCAAAACAAGTAGAGTACCACGATGATCACAAAGCAAATACAAGTCAATCTCAAAAGATAGGAATGTAGTTCAAGGAAACACACGCGCGGAGAGATAAATGGGACTTATGCAACCAAGAAGTGAGCTAAAGAACCATATGATCCTAGCGAAGACTATAAGCTCGTGTTGCACAAGTACAATGAGAGCCACTAGCTCGATTGCAATTTATTGGTGGGCTACAAGATTTGCACAACAATGCACCACCTACTAGATGTTCATCGAGCTTGAGCTTTCCTACTAGATATGGCAAGTGGTGTTTCTTTCTTTTCTTTCTTTTGATTTGGCACTTTTTGCTTCTTGTCTCTTTTTGAGTCTTTTCTATTTTTGACTCTTTTCTCTTTTGCACACCCACTTCTTTTTTATGCCACTAAGAAGATATATGATATATGTAAACTAGCGCACAACTTTTGCTAGGAAACTACACGGTGCAAATATGCAAAGCCCAAGCAATCATCAAGAGCTAGCCTCAATAGGACATGGTAATCACAAAGATATAGTGTGGCTTACAAAGGAATGGCAAGGGGTAAAGATTGGCGATGTTATACCTTTTGTCGATGTTCTTCACCCTTTGTTGTAGAAGCTTCGTGCTTGCCCACGGAATTTGGTGGTGGTGGATGATGGAGCAACCGCAATGGTGACGTAGGCCTTGATCGTAGCTTCGAAACGAGCCAAAGAACACAAAAAACGGAGTCCGGAATCAAAAGATATGGCCAAAACCGTTTTCTGAAATTTCAGTTTGCCGCAAGTTCGGTAGTACCGGGAAAAATGGGTCGGTAGTACCGGCCAAAGTCAACGCAGGTCCGGTAGTACCGGAAATATGGGCGGTAGTACCGGCCGTGGACGCAATTCGTGCCCGAAACTCGAAATGTCGCGATTTTGGGCGGAAAAACGGCTCGAAAATGACCAAATCGGAGGGAAAAGCAATGGAATTAGGCCATGGGAACGCAAAGGAAGGTAGATCAACAAGTTTAGCAATAGCTCTATGGTTCAAAACCTGCAAAAACGCAGTCGAATCTCAGATCGGTCCAAAACCAATTTGGGGCTATTTTTGGTGGAAATTTTTTAATTTCTCAAAATCAAAGAAAAAATTGGGGATTTGGGGGTGGAAACACGTGTCAAATCCGTGGCAACCATGCTCTGATACCATATGGTGTAGTACGGGACTACTAGGGTGTCCCGATCTTCACGGATTGACGGGGAATGTGGACGAACGCACACAAGAACACGAGGAACACGAAGAACACCCAGAAGAACGCCCCGAACACAAGAACACACACACGATACAAGAACCGTTTCCCTTACCGGTCGGTCCAACCGGCCCAATAGAATCCACACGAAGGTGGGAGATCGTCAAGTAGATACAAGAAGGGATCTTGGATGGTTGTTTCTCCAACGGTCAACCGAACCGCTCCAATAAATTCACCCGAGGATGAAAGATTGGCAAGTAGTCAAATTACAAGTAGAGGTCTTGAATCCACAAGGGGATCTTCTCCACAAGGGGAGGAACCATCCCCGCAAGGGGAGGAAGGAGACCGTCTTGAGGTGGTGAGCACAGCTCTACTCTAATCTCAAAACATAGTCTATCCCTAGATCTAGCCAAGGGGTGCCTATTTATAGTCTAGGCAAAAGGGGACGAAATACATGGGTCAAAACCCAGATCTGCTCACAGGCACGCGCAGGGCCGGTACTACCGGCGGATACGGTCCGGTAGTACCGGACGCGCGCAGGTCCGGTAGTACCGGAACGATTTCCGGTAGTACCGCTTAGAGCGGCAGTGAGTCCAGTAGCTCCCGAGCTTCGGCGGTAGTACCGGGCTGATGGGCTCGGTAGTACCGCCAGACTTCAACGGTTCTTCCTTCTCCTCTTCCAAGCCACCGTCTTGTCGGACTTCATTCCTCTTGCGCCTTGGCCATCTTCCCGTGGAGTTGTACTCGTCATGACTAGCAATACGAAGTGACGATGGTCAAGTAGTATACCATTCAAAAGGGTCGGAAGTGAGTTCTCGAAGAGGGAGGAGTTCACCTTTGATGTCCATGGTGACTTGTGGAGTGTTGGGGTGCTTGACATGGTGATGGGCGTGACTCGGGCTACATCAATCAACTCCTCATCGGAACCAACCTTCAACTTCTCATCGGTCCATTCCATCCACTCGGCGAGCTGGGTATCCTGGCTGGACGGCGGCGACCGGTGGTCCCCCGGTCTGTCAACAGACCCGTCGCGAACGGCAGGCATGTAGTGAGTTTGCCATTTTGGAACTTGCTCACTATTTTCTTGAAAACATCGCGTGAATCTGTGTGTCCACATTGTAGGTGCCTTTTTTAGATGATCGTAATTTATTTAAGGTAAAAGTATTTTAATGATCAAAGAAACCTCAAGTATTAGGAAAGAGCTTTCCGGCGAGGTTGAGGTCGTTTGACACACGTAGCAATTCAAAAGAACATTTAGCAAATATATTTTTCTACAAGAGATTTTTTTTGAAAATCACAATAAATACTTAATCCATCCAAAATGTTTATGTGTCCAGTTAGTTTTAGACCCAATTCTTTTGATGGCCTAAAACATAAGCCACCCCTTCCCAGTTTTTCCATTAGCCGCTGTACTTATTACTTGAACCTTCTAAAGGCTCGTTGCCCAATAGTGGAGATGTTTTTACTCCCGGGATCGAGTGCTCCTTCAAACTAAAAAAATTGAAAATCCTATGAGTTTCAAAAAATTCTCAAGCAAATCCCGGATGTAGCCAATGATATATCGCACAAACGTGCAAAATATTAATTTCAAATACTGTGTATTCTGAGGTACACAAAAATAACAAAAGTGTGGATCTAACTATGTGTATTTTTAAATCTCTAAGTTTTATCTGATTTCATTATTTTCTTTGTAGGCATGATATAAACTATTTGAAATTAATATTTTGCGCGTTTGAGAGATACACCATTGGCTATATCCGGACCTTTATAAATAAAATTTAAACTCATAATATGATTTTTGAATTTTTTATATAGAGTGAGCACTGAAACTATGGAGCCAGACACTTTCCGCGTTGCCAAATAACTAGTTTAGATGGCTCCAATAATACAAACTTTGGCCAATTGGCCATTTTGGTACAAACTGCTTTACTAAAAAAATTCTGATCTGGCGAGTTGGTAATGGCCGAGGTATTCGTGTATGGCGAGACAGCTGGGTTCCGAGACCGTCATATTGCAAGGTGTTGTCTCCACGCCGTAACAGTCTTGTCCAGCGTGTTTCCGAGTTAATTGATGAGGCTGGCAGTCGAAAGCGGAAATGATCTGAGAAACTTTCTCCCCGATCGATGCGGACATTATTATTCTGAAGATTAAACCGTCACGACGACTGGAGGATGACGTGTTGGCTTGGCCGCCTGAAAGTTCGGGGATTTAAGGTAAAAGTAGTTTAATGATCAAAGAAACCTCAAGTATTAGGAAAGAGCTTTCCGACGAGGTTGAGGTCGTTTGACACACGTAGCAATTTAAAAAAAAACCTTTAGCAAATATATTTTTCTATGAGAGATTTTTTTTGAAAATCACAATAAATAATTAATCCATCCAAAATGTTTATGTGTCCAGTTAGGTTTAGACCCAATTCTTTTGATGGCGTAAAACATAAGCCACCCCTTCCCAGTTTTTCCATTAGCCGCTGTTCTTATTACTTGAACCTTCTAAAGGCTCGTTGCCCAATAGTGGAGATGTTTTTACTCCCGGGATCGAGTGCTCCATCAAACTAAAAAAATTGAAAATCCTATGAGTTTCAAAAAATTCTCAAGCAAATCCCGGATGTAGCCAATGATATATCACACAAACGTGTAAAATATTAATTTCAAATACTGTGTATTCTGAGGTACACAAAAATAACAAATGTGTGGATCCAACTATGTGTATTTTTAAATCTCTAAGTTTTATCTGATTTCATTATTTTCTTTGTAGGCATGATATAAACTATTTGAAATTAATATTTTGCGCGTTTGAGAGATACACCATTGGCTATATCCGGACCTTTATAAATAAAACTTAAACTCATAATATGATTTTTGAATTTTTTATATAGAGTGAGCACTGAAATATGGAGCCAACGACACTTTCCGCGTTGCCAAATAACTAGTTTAGATGGCTCCAATAATACAAACTTTGGCCAATTGGCCATTTTGGTACAAACTGCTTTACTAAAAAAAAGTTCTGAGCTGGCGAGTTGGTAATGGCCGAGGTATTCGTGTATGGCGAGATAGCTGGGTTCCGAGACCGTCATATTGCAAGGTGTTGTCTCCACGCCGTAGCAGTCGTGTCCAGCGTGTTTTCGCGTTAATTGATGAGGCTGGCAGTGGAAAGCGGAAATGATCTGACAAACTTTCTCCCCGATCGATGCGGACATTATTATTCCGAAGATTAAACCGTCACGACGACTGGAGGATGACGTGTTGGCTTGGCCGCCTGAAAGTTCGGGGATTTAAGGTAAAAGTAGTTTAATGATAAAAGAAACCTCAAGTATTAGGAAAGAGCTTTCCGGCGAGGTTGAGGTCATTTGACACACGTAGCAATTCAAAAAAAACATTTAGCAAATATATTTTTCTTCAAGAGATTTTTTTTTTGAAAATCACAATAAATACTTAATCCATCCAAAATGTTTATGTGTCCAGTTAGTTTTAGACCCAATTCTTTTGATGGCCTAAAACATAAGCCACCCCTTCCCAGTTTTTCCATTAGCCGCTGTACTTATTACTTGAACCTTCTAAAGGCTCGTTGCCCAATAGTGGAGATGTTTTTACTCCCGGGATCGAGTGCTCCTTCAAACTAAAAAAATTGAAAATCCTATGAGTTTCAAAAAATTCTCAAGCAAATCCCGGATGTAGCCAATGATATATCGCACAAACGTGCAAAATATTAATTTCAAATACTGTGTATTCTGAGGTACACAAAATAACAAAAGTGTGGATCTAACTATGTGTATTTTTAAATCTCTAAGTTTTATCTGATTTCATTATTTTCTTTGTAGGCATGATATAAACTATTTGAAATTAATATTTTGCGCATTTGAGAGATACACCATTGGCTATATCCGGACCTTTATAAATAAAACTTAAACTCATAATATGATTTTTGAATTTTTTTATATAGAGTGAGCACTGAAACTATGGAGCCAGACACTTTCCGCGTTGCCAAATAACTAGTTTAGATGGCTCCAATAATACAAACTTTGGCCAATTGGCCATTTTGGTACAAACTGCTTTACTAAAAAAATTCTGATCTGGCGAGTTGGTAATGGCCGAGGTATTCGTGTATGGCGAGACAGCTGGGTTCCGAGACCGTCATATTGCAAGGTGTTGTCTCCACGCCGTAACAGTCGTGTCCAGCGTGTTTCCGAGTTAATTGATGAGGCTGGCAATGGAAAGCGGAAATGATCTGAGAAACTTTCTCCCCGATCGATGCGGACATTATTATTCTGAAGATTAAACCGTCACGACGACTGGAGGATGACGTGTTGGCTTGGCCGCCTGAAAGTTCGGGGATTTAAGGTAAAAGTAGTTTAATGATCAAAGAAACCTCAAGTATTAGGAAAGAGCTTTCCGACGAGGTTGAGGTCGTTTGACACACGTAGCAATTCAAAAAAAACATTTACCAAATATATTTTTCTACGAGAGATTTTTTTTGAAAATCACAATAAATACTTAATCCATCCAAAATGTTTATGTGTCCAGTTAGTTTTAGACCCAATTCTTTTGATGGCGTAAAACATAAGCCACCCCTTCCCAGTTTTTCCATTAGCCGCTGTTCTTATTACTTGAACCTTCTAAAGGCTCGTTGCCCAATAGTGGAGATGTTTTTACTCCCGGGATCGAGTGCTCCTTCAAACTAAAAAAATTGAAAATCTTATGAGTTTCAAAAAATTCTCAAGCAAATCCCGGATGTAGCCAATGATATATCACACAAACGTGCAAAATATTAATTTCAAATACTGTGTATTCTGAGGTACATAAAAATAACAAATGTGTGGATCCAACTATGTGTATTTTTAAATCTCTAAGTTTTATCTGATTTCATTATTTTCTTTGTAGGCATGATATAAACTATTTGAAATTAATATTTTGCGCGTTTGAGAGATACACCATTGGCTATATCCGGACCTTTATAAATAAAACTTAAACTCATAATACGATTTTTGAATTTTTTATATAGAGTGAGCACTGAAATATGGAGCCAACGACACTTTCCGCGTTGCCAAATAACTAGTTTAGATGGCTCCAATAATACAAACTTTGGCCAATTGGCCATTTTGGTACAAACTGCTTTACTAAAAAAAAGTTCTGAGCTGGCGAGTTGGTAATGGCCGAGGTATTCGTGTATGGCGAGATAGCTGGGTTCCGAGACCGTCATATTGCAAGGTGTTGTCTCCACGCCGTAGCAGTCGTGTCCAGCGTGTTTTCGAGTTAATTGATGAGGCTGGCAGTGGAAAGCGGAAATGATCTGACAAACTTTCTCCCGATCGATGCGGACATTATTATTCCGAAGATTAAACCGTCACGACGACTGGAGGATGACGTGTTGGCTTGGCCGCCTGAAAGTTCGGGGATTTAAGGTAAAAGTAGTTTAATGATAAAAGAAACCTCAAGTATTAGGAAAGAGCTTTCCGGCGAGGTTGAGGTCGTTTGACACACGTAGCAATTCAAAAAAAACATTTAGCAAATATATTTTTCTTCAAGAGATTTTTTTTTTGAAAATCACAATAAATACTTAATCCATCCAAAATGTTTATGTGTCCAGTTAGTTTTAGACCCAATTCTTTTGATGGCCTAAAACATAAGCCACCCCTTCCCAGTTTTTCCATTAGCCGCTGTACTTATTACTTGAACCTTCTAAAGGCTCGTTGCCCAATAGTGGAGATGTTTTTACTCCCGGGATCGAGTGCTCCTTCAAACTAAAAAAATTGAAAATCCTATGAGTTTCAAAAAATTCTCAAGCAAATCCCGGATGTAGCCAATGATATATCGCACAAACGTGCAAAATATTAATTTCAAATACTGTGTATTCTGAGGTACACAAAAATAACAAAAGTGTGGATCTAACTATGTGTATTTTTAAATCTCTAAGTTTTATCTGATTTCATTATTTTCTTTGTAGGCATGATATAAACTATTTGAAATTAATATTTTGCGCATTTGAGAGATACACCATTGGCTATATCCGGACCTTTATAAATAAAACTTAAACTCATAATATGATTTTTGAATTTTTTTATATAGAGTGAGCACTGAAACTATGGAGCCAGACACTTTCCGCGTTGCCAAATAACTAGTTTAGATGGCTCCAATAATACAAACTTTGGCCAATTGGCCATTTTGGTACAAACTGCTTTACTAAAAAAATTCTGATCTGGCGAGTTGGTAATGGCCGAGGTATTCGTGTATGGCGAGACAGCTGGGTTCCGAGACCGTCATATTGCAAGGTGTTGTCTCCACGCCGTAACAGTCGTGTCCGCGTGTTTCCGAGTTAATTGATGAGGCTGGCAGTGGAAAGCGGAAATGATCTGAGAAACTTTCTCCCCAATCGATGCGGACATTATTATTCTGAAGATTAAACCGTCACGACGACTGGAGGATGACGTGTTGGCTTGGCCGCCTGAAAGTTCGGGGATTTAAGGTAAAAGTAGTTTAATGATCAAAGAAACCTCAAGTATTAGGAAAGAGCTTTCCGACGAGGTTGAGGTCGTTTGACACACGTAGCAATTCAAAAAAAACATTTACCAAATATATTTTTCTACGAGAGATTTTTTTTGAAAATCACAATAAATACTTAATCCATCCAAAATGTTTATGTGTCCAGTTAGTTTTAGACCCAATTCTTTTGATGGCGTAAAACATAAGCCACCCCTTCCCAGTTTTTCCATTAGCCGCTGTTCTTATTACTTGAACCTTCTAAAGGCTCGTTGCCCAATAGTGGAGATGTTTTTACTCCCGGGATCGAGTGCTCCTTCAAACTAAAAAAATTGAAAATCTTATGAGTTTCAAAAAATTCTCAAGCAAATCCCGGATGTAGCCAATGATATATCACACAAACGTGCAAAATATTAATTTCAAATACTGTGTATTCTGAGGTACATAAAAATAACAAATGTGTGGATCCAACTATGTGTATTTTTAAATCTCTAAGTTTTATCTGATTTCATTATTTTCTTTGTAGGCATGATATAAACTATTTGAAATTAATATTTTGCGCGTTTGAGAGATACACCATTGGCTATATCCGGACCTTTATAAATAAAACTTAAACTCATAATACGATTTTTGAATTTTTTATATAGAGTGAGCACTGAAATATGGAGCCAACGACACTTTCCGCGTTGCCAAATAACTAGTTTAGATGGCTCCAATAATACAAACTTTGGCCAATTGGCCATTTTGGTACAAACTGCTTTACTAAAAAAAGTTCTGAGCTGGCGAGTTGGTAATGGCCGAGGTATTCGTGTATGGCGAGATAGCTGGGTTCCGAGACCGTCATATTGCAAGGTGTTGTCTCCACGCCGTAGCAGTCGTGTCCAGCGTTTTTTCGAGTTAATTGATGAGGCTGGCAGTGGAAAGCGGAAATGATCTGACAAACTTTCTCCCCGATCGATGCGGACATTATTATTCGAAGATTAAACCGTCACGACGACTGGAGGATGACGTGTTGGCTTGGCCGCCTGAAAGTTCGGGGATTTAAGGTAAAAGTAGTTTAATGATCAAAGAAACCTCAAGTATTAGGAAAGAGCTTTCCGGCGAGGTTGAGGTCGTTTGACACACGTAACAATTCAAAAAAAACATTTAGCAAATATATTTTTCTTCAAGAGATTTTTTTGTTTTGAAAATCACAATAAATACTTAATCCATCCAAAATGTTTATGTGTCCAGTTAGTTTTATACCCAATTCTTTTGATGGCCTAAAACATAAGCCACCCCTTCCCAGTTTTTCCATTAGCCGCTGTACTTATTACTTGAACTTTCTAAAGGCTCGTTGCCCAATAGTGGAGATGTTTTTACTCCCGGGATCGAGTGCTCCTTCAAACTAAAAAAATTGAAAATCCTATGAGTTTCAAAAAATTCTCAAGCAAATCCCGGATGTAGCCAATGATATATCGCACAAACGTGCAAAATATTAATTTCAAATACTGTGTATTCTGAGGTACACAAAAATAACAAAAGTGTGGATCTAACTATGTGTATTTTTAAATCTCTAAGTTTTATCTGATTTCATTATTTTGTTTGTAGGCATGATATAAACTATTTGAAATTAATATTTTGCGCGTTTGAGAGATACACCATTGGCTATATCCGGACCTTTATAAATAAAACTTAAACTCATAATATGATTTTTGAATTTTTTTATATAGAGTGAGCACTGAAACTATGGAGCCAGACACTTTCCGCGTTGCCAAATAACTAGTTTAGATGGCTCCAATAATACAAACTTTGGCCAATTGACCATTTTGGTACAAACTGCTTTACTAAAAAAATTCTGATCTGGCGAGTTGGTAATGGCCGAGGTATTCGTGTATGGCGAGACAGCTGGGTTCCGAGACCGTCATATTGCAAGGTGTTGTCTCCACGCCGTAGCAGTCGTGTCCAGCGTGTTTTCGAGTTAATTGATGAGGCTGGCAGTGGAAAGCGGAAATGATCTGACAAACTTTCTCCCCGATCGATGCGGACATTATTATTCTGAAGATTAAACCGTCACGACGACTGGAGGATGACGTGTTGGCTTGGCCGCCTGAAAGTTCGGGGATTTAAGGTAAAAGTAGTTTAATGATCAAAGAAACCTCAAGTATTAGGAAAGAGCTTTCCGGCGAGGTTGAGGTCGTTTGACACACGTAGCAATTCAAAAAAAAACATTTAGCAAATATATTTTTCTTCAAGAGATTTTTTGTTTTGAAAATCACAATAAATACTTAATCCATCCAAAATGTTTATGTGTCCAGTTAGTTTTATACCCAATTCTTTTGATGGCCTAAAACATAAGCCACCCCTTCCCAGTTTTTCCATTAGCCGCTGTACTTATTACTTGAACCTTCTAAAGGCTCGTTGCCCAATAGTGGAGATGTTTTTACTCCCGGGATCGAGTGCTCCTTCAAACTAAAAAAATTGAAAATCCTATGAGTTTCAAAAAATTCTCAAGCAAATCCCGGATGTAGCCAATGATATATTGCACAAACGTGCAAAATATTAATTTCAAATACTGTGTATTCTGATGTACACAAAAATAACAAAAGTGCGGATCTAACTATGTGTATTTTTAAATCTCTAAGTTTTATCTGATTTCATTATTTTCTTTGTAGGCATGATATAAACTATTTGAAATTAATATTTTGCGCGTTTGAGAGATACACCATTGGCTATATCCGGACCTTTATAAATAAAACTTAAACTCATAATATGATTTTTGAATTTTTATATAGAGTGAGCACTGAAACTATGGAGCCAGACACTTTCCGCGTTGCCAAATAACTAGTTTAGATGGCTCCAATAATACAAACTTTGGCCAATTGACCATTTTGGTACAAACTGCTTTACTAAAAAAATTCTGATCTGGCGAGTTGGTAATGGCCGAGGTATTCGTGTATGGCGAGACAGCTGGGTTCCGAGACCGTCATATTGCAAGGTGTTGTCTCCACGCCGTAACAGTCGTGTCCAGCGTGTTTCCGAGTTAATTGATGAGGCTGGCAGTGGAACGCGGAAATGATCTGAGAAACTTTCTCCCCGATCGATGCGGACATTATTATTCTGAAGATTAAACCGTCACGACGACTGGAGGATGACGTGTTGGCTTGGCCGCCTGAAAGTTCGGGGATTTAAGGTAAAAGTAGTTTAATGATCAAAGAAACCTCAAGTATTAGGAAAGAGCTTTCCGACGAGGTTGAGGTCGTTTGACACACGTAGCAATTCAAAAAAAACATTTAGCAAATATATTTTTCTACGAGAGATTTTTTTTGAAAATCACAATAAATACTTAATCCATCCAAAATGTTTATGTGTCCAGTTAGTTTTAGACCCAATTCTTTTGATGGCGTAAAACATAAGCCACCCCTTCCCAGTTTTTCCATTAGCCGCTGTTCTTATTACTTGAACCTTCTAAAGGCTCGTTGCCCAATAGTGGAGATGTTTTTACTCCCGGGATCGAGTGCTCCTTCAAACTAAAAAAATTGAAAATCTTATGAGTTTCAAAAAATTCTCAAGCAAATCCCGGATGTAGCCAATGATATATCACACAAACGTGCAAAATATTAATTTCAAATACTGTGTATTCTGAGGTACACAAAAATAACAAATGTGTGGATCCAACTATGTGTATTTTTAAATCTCTAAGTTTTATCTGATTTCATTATTTTCTTTGTAGGCATGATATAAACTATTTGAAATTAATATTTTGCGCGTTTGAGAGATACACCATTGGCTATATCCGGACCTTTATAAATAAAACTTAAACTCATAATACGATTTTTGAATTTTTTATATAGAGTGAGCACTGAAATATGGAGCCAACGACACTTTCCGCGTTGCCAAATAACTAGTTTAGATGGCTCCAATAATACAAACTTTGGCCAATTGGCCATTTTGGTACAAACTGCTTTACTAAAAAAAGTTCTGAGCTGGCGAGTTGGTAATGGCCGAGGTATTCGTGTATGGCGAGATAGCTGGGTTCCGAGACCGTCATATTGCAAGGTGTTGTCTCCACGCCGTAGCAGTCGTGTCCAGCGTGTTTTCGAGTTAATTGATGAGGCTGGCAGTGGAACGCGGAAATGATCTGACAAACTTTCTCCCCGATCGATGCGGACATTATTATTCTGAAGATTAAACCGTCACGACGACTGGAGGATGACGTGTTGGCTTGGCCGCCTGAAAGTTCGGGGATTTAAGGTAAAAGTAGTTTAATGATCAAAGAAACCTCAAGTATTAGGAAAGAGCTTTCCGACGAGGTTGAGGTCGTTTGACACACGTAGCAATTCAAAAAAAACATTTAGCAAATATATTTTTCTACGAGAGATTTTTTTTGAAAATCACAATAAATACTTAATCCATCCAAAATGTTTATGTGTCCAGTTAGTTTTAGACCCAATTCTTTTGATGGCGTAAAACATAAGCCACCCCTTCCCAGTTTTTCCATTAGCCGCTGTTCTTATTACTTGAACCTTCTAAAGGCTCGTTGCCCAATAGTGGAGATGTTTTTACTCCCGGGATCGAGTGCTCCTTCAAACTAAAAAAATAGAAAATCTTATGAGTTTCAAAAAATTCTCAAGCAAATCCCGGATGTAGCCAATGATATATCACACAAACGTGCAAAATATTAATTTCAAATACTGTGTATTCTGAGGTACACAAAAATAACAAATGTGTGGATCCAACTATGTGTATTTTTAAATCTCTAAGTTTTATCTGATTTCATTATTTTCTTTGTAGGCATGATATAAACTATTTGAAATTAATATTTTGCGCGTTTGAGAGATACACCATTGGCTATATCCGGACCTTTATAAATAAAACTTAAACTCATAAAATGATTTTTGAATTTTTTATATAGAGTGAGCACTGAAATATGGAGCCAACGACACTTTCCGCGTTGCCAAATAACTAGTTTAGATGGCTCCAATAATACAAACTTTGGCCAATTGGCCATTTTGGTACCAACTGCTTTACTAAAAAAAGTTCTGAGCTGGCGAGTTGGTAATGGCCGAGGTATTCGTGTATGGCGAGATAGCTGGGTTCCGAGACCGTCATATTGCAAGGTGTTGTCTCCACGCCGTAGCAGTCGTGTCCAGCGTGTTTTCGAGTTAATTGATGAGGCTGGCAGTGGAAAGCGGAAATGATCTGACAAACTTTCTCCCCGATCGATGCGGACATTATTATTCTGAAGATTAAACCGTCACGACGACTGGAGGATGACGTGTTGGCTTGGCCGCCTGAAAGTTCGGGGATTTAAGGTAAAAATAGTTTAATGATAAAAGAAACCTCAAGTATTAGGAAAGAGCTTTCCGGCGAGGTTGAGGTCGTTTGACACACGTAGCAATTCAAAAAAAACATTTAGCAAATATATTTTTCTTCAAGAGATTTTTTTGTTTTTGAAAATCACAATAAATACTTAATCCATCCAAAATGTTTATGTGTCCAGTTAGTTTTAGACCCAATTCTTTTGATGGCCTAAAACATAAGCCACCCCTTCCCAGTTTTTCCATTAGCCGCTGTACTTATTACTTGAACCTTCTAAAGGCTCGTTGCCCAATAGTGGAGATGTTTTTACTCCCGGGATCGAGTGCTCCTTCAAACTAAAAAAATTGAAAATCCTATGAGTTTCAAAAAATTCTCAAGCAAATCCCGGATGTAGCCAATGATATATCGCACAAACGTGCAAAATATTAATTTCAAATACTGTGTATTCTGATGTACACAAAAATAACAAAAGTGCGGATCTAACTATGTGTATTTTTAAATCTCTAAGTTTTATCTGATTTCATTATTTTCTTTGTAGGCATGATATAAACTATTTGAAATTAATATTTTGCGCGTTTGAGAGATACACCATTGGCTATATCCGGACCTTTATAAATAAAACTTAAACTCATAATATGATTTTTGAATTTTTTATATAGAGTGAGCACTGAAACTATGGAGCCAGACACTTTCCGCGTTGCCAAATAACTAGTTTAGATGGCTCCAATAATACAAACTTTGGCCAATTGGCCATTTTGGTACAAACTGCTTTACTAAAAAAATTCTGATCTGGCGAGTTGGTAATGGCCGAGGTATTCGTGTATGGCGAGACAGCTGGGTTCCGAGACCGTCATATTGCAAGGTGTTGTCTCCACGCCGTAACAGTCGTGTCCAGCGTGTTTCCGAGTTAATTGATGAGGCTGGCAATGGAAAGCGGAAATGATCTGAGAAACTTTCTCCCCGATCGATGCGGACATTATTATTCTGAAGATTAAACCGTCACGACGACTGGAGGATGACGTGTTGGCTTGGCCGCCTGAAAGTTCGGGGATTTAAGGTAAAAGTAGTTTAATGATCGAAGAAACCTCAAGTATTAGGAAAGAGCTTTCCGACGAGGTTGAGGTCGTTTGACACACGTAGCAATTCAAAAAAAACATTTAGCAAATATATTTTTCTACGAGAGATTTTTTTTGAAAATCACAATAAATACTTAATCCATCCAAAATGTTTATGTGTCCAGTTAGTTTTAGACCCAATTCTTTTGATGGCGTAAAACATAAGCCACCCCTTCCCAGTTTTTTCATTAGCCGTTGTTCTTATTACTTGAACCTTCTAAAGGCTCATTGCCCAATAGTGGAGATGTTTTTACTCCCGGGATCGAGTGCTCCTTCAAACCAAAAAAATTGAAAATCCTATGAGTTTCAAAAAATTCTCAAGCAAATCCCGGATGTAGCCAATGATATATCACACAAACGTGCAAAATATTAATTTCAAATACTGTGTATTCTGAGGTACACAAAAATAACAAATGTGTGGATCCAACTATGTGTATTTTTAAATCTCTAAGTTTTATCTGATTTCATTATTTTCTTTGTAGGCATGATATAAACTATTTGAAATTAATATTTTGCGCGTTTGAGAGATACACCATTGGCTATATCCGGACCTTTATAAATAAAACTTAAACTCATAATATGATTTTTGAATTTTTTATATAGAGTGAGCACTGAAATATGGAGCCAACGACACTTTCCGCGTTGCCAAATAACTAGTTTAGATGGCTCCAATAATACAAACTTTGGCCAATTGGCCATTTTGGTACAAACTGCTTTACTAAAAAAAAGTTCTGAGCTGGCGAGTTGGTAATGGCCGAGGTATTCGTGTATGGCGAGATAGCTGGGTTCCGAGACCGTCATATTGCAAGGTGTTGTCTCCACGCCGTAGCAGTCGTGTCCAGCGTGTTTTCGAGTTAATTGATGAGGCTGGCAGTGGAAAGCGGAAATGATCTGACAAACTTTCTCCCCGATCGATGCGGACATTATTATTCTGAAGATTAAACCGTCACGACGACTGGAGGATGACGTGTTGGCTTGGCCGCCTGAAAGTTCGGGGATTTAAGGTAAAAGTAGTTTAATGATCAAAGAAACCTCAAGTATTAGGAAAGAGCTTTCCGGCGAGGTTGAGGTCGTTTGACACACGTAGCAATTCAAAAAAAACATTTAGCAAATATATTTTTCTTCAAGAGATTTTTTTTTTGAAAATCACAATAAATACTTAATCCATCCAAAATGTTTATGTGTCCAGTTAGTTTTAGACCCAATTCTTTTGATGGCCTAAAACATAAGCCACCCCTTCCCAGTTTTTCCATAAGCCGCTGAACTTATTACTTGAACCTTCTAAAGGCTCATTGTCCAATAATGATTTTTGACTCCCGATATCGAGTGCTCCTTCAAACTAAAAAAAAAATGAAAATCCTATTTATGAGCTTCATAAAATTCTCAAACATATGACGGATCTAGCCAATGATATATCACACAAACGTGCAAAATATCAATTTCAAATACTTTGTATTATGAGCTACAAAAAAAAAGTGTGAATCTGACTATGCACATATTTAAATCTCTAAGTTTTATCTGATTTCATTATTTTCTTTGTAGCCATGATATAAAGTATTTGAAATTAATATTTTGCGCTTTTGTGGGATACACCATTGGCTATATCTAGACCTTTTTAAAAAAACTTAAACTCATAATATGATTTTGATTTTAAAAAAAAAATAGAGTGAGCATTGGAACTCTGGAGCAAAAGACACTTTCCGCGTTGCCAAATAACTAGTTTAGATGGCTTAAATAATACAAACTTAGGCCAATTGGCCATTTTGGTACAAACTTCTTTACTAAAAAAAAGTTGGATCTGGTGAGTTGGTAATTGCTGATGTATTCGTGTATGGCGAGACAGCTGGGTTCCGAGACCGTCATATTGCAAGGTGTTGTCTCCACGCCGTAACAGTCGTGTCCGGCGTGTTTCCGAGTTAATTGATGAGGCTGGCAGTGGAAAGCGGAACTGATCCGAGAAACTTTCTCCCCGATCGACGTGGACATTATTCTGAAGATTAAACCGTCACGACGACTGGAGGATGACGTGTTGGCTTGGCCGCCTGAAAGTTCGGGGATTTTCTCGGTGTGTAGTGCATATAAGCTGGGCCTTAATGACCTCTCTGAGCAGCAGGATTTTGCAGCCTCAAGTGGGTGTCCCGATGGAGCAGACCCCTGCTGCAAAAAGATTTGGAAATCTTCAGTTCCCCAAGGTTAAAGCTTTTGCGTGGAAGGCGGCTACTTAGGAAAATAAACGAAGGCGCAATATGCGAGTTACAGGGCTGTGCAATATTTGTAAAGCTAGCGACAGTGGAAGACGTGGCTCATGCCTTATATGCATGTCCGCGTGCACACAAGCTCTAGATGTCTATGCGTCAGTCATGGTCGCTACCTGCTGATAGCATGTTCAGGAATCCACGGTACCATATGATTGATGCCACTTTGCTTGTGGCTTGGCGAGCTTGGCACGCTCGGAAAGAAGTTACCCATGACAAACCACTGCCCAGTGTTGAGGGCTCTAAAAGGTTCTTAGAAGACTATCGCCATTTGGTCCTGGAAGCACAAAGTCGTACCCGTGGAGGATTTAATTAAAGGAAAGCATCATGTACACTCAAGTAATCTCAATCTCGCCCTTGTGCAGTCGGAGGTGAGTGTAGCCTCTGTTAAACCTTGGACTACACCGCTAGTAGGCTGGGTGTCACTCAATGTTGATGGTTTGTTCCGGGATACAGACCAATCTGCTGGGCTAGGCATGGTCCTACGCGATGCAGATGGACTGACGATCTTTTCTTCATGCCGTTTCCTACAAGATTGTGAGAACCCACTGGAAGCCGAGATACGAGCTTGTGCTGAAGGACTAACTATGTCGTTGGACTATTCACATTTATCGATCGACGGATTGTGCGCAATTGGTTGTTATGCTCTCCTATACTGTAGTGGATCGGTTGTCTCTTCTTCACTTAGTTTCCGATGTTAAACATATGTATTCGGACAATAGGGAGTGTTCTTTTGTAAAGGTGGAACGTAGTCAGAATTTCTTGTTAGGGTGGAGCGCCGCTCTGAATTTTGGACCGGCTCAGGACCTCAAGAAATTCTTCAGTTGCTTGAACTGGACCGTTGTGTAATCCTTTCTTAATAATAAAGTTCCTAATTTACCCACACAAAAAAAAGAGCTGGGGAGGGGGTTGCTTATCTCTTTTTTTTTTTAGGGTTCGGTTGCTTATCTCTTAAGCAGACTACCCAGTAGGCGGAACGACAATGATTGCCAGCAAATATACAAACTTAGGACAATTGGGCCATTTTGGCATAGTTCCTGTTCTTCTCGCAATAGGGCTTGTCGCGGGCTAGAGTTCCCTGTCTATTAGTAGGCCATTTAAGTTTGGAATTGGGTTTGCACTTAAGGTCGATCAGTTTCGAACTGGGCTTGGAAGCGTATATATCTTTTTCTGGGGAATCTTAGAGGTGTCTCAAACAAAAAAAAGGATCTTGGCGAACTGAGCCTAGCTCAGCTGGTTTGGTTCCTTGTGGTGAAACCGGCCCACCCAGATTCAATTCCTAGACTTGGTATGGGTGCTCGCATTTTTCTGGATTTTTCAGGATTTAACCGGTGCTATGCTTTCAGTGGTAGGTGACGTGTCCGTCAACAGCGAGGCGCCCGTGGTGACTTCGTCAACCTCAAGATCTGCCGGACCAGTCTCTCGGAGGTGCTCATAGGGGTAGGGTTTGCGTGCGTTCATATGGGTGTATGTACGTGCGTGTTTGTGAGCGTCTACGTCTGTACTGTGTTTCTCAACAAAAAAAAAGATCTTGGAGGAGTATACCTGGGTGGTCTTCCACGTTTTCTCTACCATAAAATAGGAGGACAAATCTAGAGACGGCGACTTCAAAGCTCGTAGATGTAATCTAGAGTACCTAGCAATGATATTGACTTTATTTTTGTTTTGAAACGTGGCAATGAAATTAACTTTAGTGTTACTACGAGTGTGTGTTACCGTTTCAATCCATGTTACATCACCCGCTCGTCATACATGGTGTAGAAACATATGACCGACTTTTCTTTTCTTTTAAAGAAGAAGAAGAAGTTCCAGAAGGCGAACACCTGATCGAACAGCGAGAAACATGTGAGAAACTTCCATGGAAATGTGGAAAAGTGTGAGGCCGTGGAAACGAGATTTGCATGCTTGTTTGTGTTTACGAATTGAATTAGTTTGTCTGATTAATAATCTAATTAACAAAAGAAGACATAGTTTAGCAACGTGTGTCTGCGCTGCTCTAATTTAGCTAGCTTCTCTGAACGTAAGGGGATGTTTTCTTAGTTAAGGAATTGTTTATTGTGCAGGACTATTTATTTATTTTTGCTTTGACAATGCACACGGTTCTCTTATTTATTATTTACTTTTTGTGAGAGAATGCACACGGTTCTTTGAATTGAGCAGCCGGCGTCGGTTTCTAACTAACCACTGGCCAACACGCATTGAGTTGGTCTTTTCTTCCGGCAACCAACCAATTTGGAACTGGATCAGTATTACACACCATTTTATCCGTGGACAGCTTCCTGTTTCAGACACGTACGGCCACTGAAGACTGAGCACTAGCTTGCAAGTCATCATCTCCTTCCAAGAAGCTACGAAAAATCATGCAAAGCGTGGAGCTTGGAACCAGCGCTGCGCTCACACGTGTTTTGGCAAAACTTAGCTATCCAAGGCTTTGTCACGGCAAGTTAGTTAACTCGATCTACGGAGTACTTAGCTTTTCTTAATTAAGATAACGAGTACTGCTCTCGTTGGTTTAACAAAAGAGATAATAAATCTAATGTGATCAAATATATATATTTGTTAATGATACACATGCATTGTTCATGCATGGATAATAAATATACAAACAATGAAAGAATCGATCCTTCTAGCTAGCTAGCTAGCTGAACTACCTATATCTAGAACTAACTAACCGATTCCGTGGATGCTGGGCGCAGCTCATCGACGATACGTCGATCAAAGCCATAGAGCCGGGAAGGCCGATTCCATGAACGTGTGCTAGCTCACGGTCGTCCAAGTACCTGAGTGTGTCAATTTCTCTTCCATGCAACTCGCCGCCAGCGTCGGCTCTCCTACGGGCGGCCGTTTCTGGGCCCTCTCCTCCCTCTCCGACGAGGAGGAGGAAGCGGCAACGCCATCTCCTTCGTCCGACAGCTTTGGCCGGAGATGGCTCTTGCCCGAGGTGCGGGAGACGGGCTCGGGACAAACTGCACGCGACCTCAAGCGGATCGCCAAGCGGAGAGGTCAGAAGGCAGCGGCCATGGATCTAAGGTGCTCGCCATCGGAGGTACGTCCTACTCCCTCACCTCGGCGTTCGCCGGTCGTCAAGAAGACGCCGGTGTTATCACCGACGGTTTTTGCAATTACTCATTTCAACCCCTCCGAATGGATCACGGTGTTTCGTCGTAAGAGGAGGGAGCTCGCCCGGCGTCCCAGGGTTCCGCAGAGGTCCATGGCGACCGGTCGGCGGCGAGCTCCGCCGGTATCGGATCGACCATGCATAGGCGTGGTTGGATCTCGATCTGCAAAAATTCAAATTGGTGGGTCCCCGGGGCATAAGGCCCAAAACCCAAAACCTGATACAATGGGCTTTACGAGCCCGATCAAACTGCCTGCGCCTCGCTTAATGCGAGTTCACGTAGGGCTCCGTCGCGCTTCGACTCGTACAACTTTGCAGCCGCCTCTCTGCTCGCTTGACGCCTCCGCTAGGGTTTCTCTCATGGCCGGGAGGGACGATCGCGGACCGCAGGGGCAGCGTGGCGCCGCGAATTCTCAGCACAGGGCTGCCGGCGGGTATGGCGGCGATGTGGGAGGTGCCGGTTTTGGTCCTCCAAGGGGGGGACCGCAGCGAGACCATCGAGGGTTTCAAGGATACCAGTCGAGTCAGCCTCGTTTTGGGAACCAGTCCCGATTCGAGCAAGGCTCGAGTTCGAATCAGCGTTTTGGCAACAATGGCAACGGTTGGCAGGATGACCGGCAGGGGAGCAATTGGCAAGACAACAATCAGGGTTTTGATGGCAATGGTTTTGACGGAAACTTTGGGAATTATGATGATGGATACTATGAAGGGAACCAGAATTTCCGAGCTGAGCAGCGTAATCACCATCCGTATCGTCCACGTCCAGTCGGTAATAGATACGCTGGTGGGTCTCGTGGTGGTTATCGTGGGGGTGGTGGAACTTTCCGACAAGTTAATGGCCGTAACAACAGCCGTACTCCGCCTGGATCAGTCAACGGGAGACGACAACCGTGGCTGCTGGTACTGTTTTGCCCGCTAGAGAAGCGGCAACGGTGCCCACGGCAGCTCAAGCAGGTCTTGCAGCAGCTCCAAAGACTTCGGCTGCAGTGAACAAAGGAGATGCTCCTAAAGGTAATAAGAAGAACACCTTGTGCTTCCGGTGTGATCAAACCGGACACTTCGCGGAGGACTGCCCTGCCACTCTTTGTGTGTATTGTGGTAGAGCAACACACGACGAGAAGGATTGTCCTTTACACGCTATGCCAAAACCGATTGCCGTAACCTACGTTTATGCAGAAGCGAGCTGCTCATATATGAGGTACCTGTATCGGATGATCTGGTTTTCAAGCATGACAGTGGTAAGGTGGGGCGGATTACTGTCCAAGGAGGCGACATGTCTGCAAAAGAAGTGGCAGCGGAACTAGGGTGGATAGTGCCAGGAGACCACCAATGGGATCTGTCTACTATGGGGGAAAATATTTATCAGGCTGTCTTCCCGACTAAGGCAGATCTTACTAGGCTTGTGAGAATTGGAACTATTCCTATTGACAAAGGAGTGAGGTATCTCCGCTTTGAGGACTGGGGTACGGCTCCAACAGATGAATTTTGTTTTCAGCAAGCTTGGGTTCGGGTGTCGGGTTGTCCAAAAAAGCTAAGAAGTGATTATCTAGCACTCTTTGCAGTGGGTTCCTTGCTCGGCAAGACCAAGGAGGTAGACATGCATTTTACTAGAAAGAATGATGTGGTGCGTATGTTGGTTGAGGTGACTAGCATCGAACACATCCCGGACGGTACCGATCACTCTTATGATGGCAAAGGATACGGTATCACTTTTGAGGTTGAAGGACGAAATGCGGAGCCTAGCAAGCAAGATGATCCGATGGAGGCAGATGATGAGGATGCTAATAAGGGCGATGATAAAAATAAGGAGAAGGCGGGTGATAATGCTACACCCCCACCTCCCACTGCGGCTGCGAAGTCTAGCAGCTCCTCGGGTCCTAAAGATGTTGTGGTGCCATCTAAGCAAGCGTCTTTTATTCAGTTCGGGACCGTCGACATGCAGTCCCCTCCTCCGACTGTGAATGCGGTTCGGTTTACTTGTTCAGCTCCTAGAAGGTTGTGGGGAGATAGGGTGGAAGATGATGAGGAGAGCCTCCCCTCTCCCCTGGCTTTTTCGGCACCCCCAAATCCGCGTTCGGAGTCGCGCGAGACCGTTCTTGACATCGTGTGTCCGTCAGCTGAAAATGAGTTAGTGAAGCTGCGGAATTCTTCCTTGTCGCCACGGCAGGAAACGGAGCGTTTCTCTGCCGCGGCAGCTGCTGCCTCGGAACCGGCCTCCTCCGCTGCTGATCATCCTCGCCTGGAGGGTGTTCAGTCCATGTCTCGCGTGGAGGTTGCACCGAGTTCAGGCCTCCCGGTTGATGTGCAGTCCGAGCAGTTGGGTCCCACCGCGGAGTTCCCCATGTACACAGACGTACATGTGATCACGCCGCTCTCGGCTTCTCGGGACTCACCTCCTTCGCCTTCCACGCCTTCTGGCCGTGGCGGATCTTGCTCGCCACTTGGCCCTGGGCAGCAAGCGCTGTTTCAGTGCCCCTTGGCGACTCCTTCTTCGCCTGCTAGGCCGCCATGCACTCCAGGAGGGGGTGTATGTCGCGGCGTCTCGCCGTCGCCAACCAAAGGGACAGGAGTGTTCCTTGGTGGGCGATATTCTGTCGACGAGGTGGTTGCCTTCGGTGGCATTCCTGAAGCTACCACCAAGGTGCGCTCGAGCTCGAGGATCCGTGCTCAAGGAAATGCGGATGAAACCCAGCTAGCTCGGGCCCAAAAGAGGGCTCAGGATCGCGATGATTTTGCTGCATCAGGTAACCCCTTTGTTTCAAAGTTTTCTATTGCTTCTATTCCGGATGAGGTTATTTCTACTAGGGCTGCCAAATTAGGAGTATCTTTAGGCGTGTCTCCTATTCAGGTGGATTCTAGTATAGCTAAAATGAAAGAGGTTGATGTTGAACGCACATTAATCATGCTTAAAAAAAACGAAGAGAATTTAAAAGAGGGGGATAATTCTTTGGCCACGCAAGTTTTACAGGAAACTTTGGCATTAACTTCGGATTTGGGGGAACAGGAACAATCAGGTTCCGAAGGTCATGAGGACCTTGAACCCCCTGTAGTTAGGAAAAAGAGAGTATACACTAAAAAGAAACATGATCACAGTTCGGTTCGGCGAAGTGCTCGCATTAAGATAAAATTTAATCAACAATGAGAGGTTGTTTTTGGAATAGTGGAGGTTTTAGGGATCCTGCTAAACATCTTGTGGTTTCGGAAACGATTCGAGATTTCAAGTTAGATTTCTTTGCGGTTTTGGAGACAGGAAGAGATAATTTTTCAGCACCTTTTCTTAGGAATTTGGCTGCTGGTCTTGATTTTGTGTGGTACTGCTTACCTCCACAAGGGAGGTCAGGTGGGATTCTTGTGGGGTTTAATGCTGAAACTATCCGAGTGAAAAATATGTTCCCCGGCGAACGTTGTGTTAAATTCCACATTACATCTAAATCTGATAACTTTGAGTGGTCTTTTGTGGCGGTTTATGGTGCGGCTCAGGATGCGCAAAAGGCGGATTTCTTGGCCGAGCTGGTTAGAATTTGCGAACATGAAACTCTACCTATCATGGTGGGAGGGGACTTTAATATTATTAGGAATCAACATGAGAAGAACAATGATAATTATAACGACAGATGGCCTTTTATTTTTAACGCCATTATAGATAGTCTTGACCTAAGAGAAATAGATCTCTCAGGTCGACAATATACGTGGGCTAATAGGCTTCCGACCCCAACTTACGAGAAGTTGGATAGGATTCTGACTAGTGTCTCCTGGGAGCAGAAATTTCCTTTGGTATGTGTGAGAGCTTTGACTAGGGCTGGTTCGGATCACACACCACTTCTTGTTGACTCCGGGGATCAGGCGTACCTGGGCAATAAGGCACTGTTCTCTTTTGAACTCTCTTGGCTAAGGCAAGAAGGTTTCCGAGAGATGGTCGTAAGAGAATGGGAAACGGTCTCTCATGGAAATACACCGATGGAGATTTGGCAAAATAAGATCCGCCATCTTCGATCTTTTCTTCGGGGCTGGGCCAAAAATATTAGTGGCGTGTATAAGGTAGAAAAAGCTCGTCTCCTCAGTCTAATTGATCTACTAGATATCAAAGCTGAAACTACACCTCTTACCTCGTCCGAAAGGGACGATTTAAGAGCGGCAAATGATGAATTGTCAAATTTAAGAAGAGATGAAGAGGCTAAGTGGGCTCAGAGAGCAAAGGTTAAACATGTCCAAGAAGGGGGCAATAATACTAAGTACTTTCACCTTATTGCAAATGGGAAGCATAGGAAAAAACGAATTTTTCAGCTTGAGCAAGACGAGGGAACCATTGTAGGCCAAGAGAACTTAAAGAATTATATAACTGATTTCTATAAAAAGCTTTTTGGCAAGTCGGATATCCACCATGTTTCTTTAGTAGAGACTGCGGTTGAGGATATTCCTCAGATTTCGATGGAAGAAAATGAAATTCTTACATCCAACTTCACAGAGAAGGAGGTGTATGACGCAATTATGCAAATGGAAAAAAACAAAGCTCCGGGGCCGGATGGGTTTCCAGCTGAATTCTATCAAAAGTTCTGGAGCACTATCAAAAATGACTTGATGAACTTATTCAAAGCTTTTCAAGATGGACAATTACCGTTGTTTCAGCTAAACTATGGTAACATTATTTTACTCCCAAAGAAAGAAAATGCAGTTCAGATTCAGCAATATCGTCCAATTTGCCTACTTAATGTGAGTTTTAAGATTTTTACTAAGGTTGCCACAAATAGGATAACCGAAGTTGCACATAAGGTTATTAGACCAACCCAAACCGCTTTCATGCCAGGGAGGCATATCCTTGAAGGGGTGCTGGTTCTTCACGAGACTATCCATGAACTTCATAGGAAGAAATTGGATGGGGTATTATTTAAAATTGACTTCGAAAAAGCTTATGATAAGGTCCAGTGGCCTTTTCTGCAACAAGTGATGCGTATGAAGGGTTTTGACCCTAAATGGTGTCGTTGGATAGAACAATTTGTTAGCCGCGGAAGTGTGGGCATTAAAGTAAACGATGACCTAGGCCATTATTTTCGGACACATAAAGGTTTGAGGCAGGGTGATCCTTTGTCGCCTATACTCTTTAATATTGTAGCTGATATGTTGGCGATTCTCATAGCTAGAGCTAAAGAGGATGGCCAGGTTGAGGGTCTAATTCCGCACCTAGTAGATGGTGGGGTTTCGATCTTGCAATATGCTGACGATACTATCATTTTCATGGCACATGACTTAGAAAAGGCTCTAAACATGAAATTAATTCTTTGTATCTTCGAGCAACTTTCAGGGCTTAAGATTAATTTCCACAAAAGTGAGATCTTTTGTTTCGGCAAAGCAAAAGAAGTAGAGGAGCAATATAGGAACCTTTTCGGCTGTGAATCTGGATCCTATCCTTTTAGATATCTGGGTATCCCTATCCACTACCGGAAGCTAAAAAACGGAGAATGGAAATCCATAGAGGACCGTTTTGGGAAGAAACTGGCGAGTTGGCTAGGAAAGCTACTTTCGTATGGTGATAGGTTGATTCTAATCAACTCAGTTTTGACAAGTCTACCCATGTTTATGCTATCCTTTTTTGAAATACCCAAAGGGGTACGTAAAAGATTGGATTTTCTGCGATCTAGATTCTTTTGGCAAAGCGACGGCCACAAAAAGAAGTATAGACTTGCTAAATGGAACATCCTTTGTAGACCAAAGGATCAGGGTGGACTAGGGATAGAAGTGCTAGATATTAAAAATAAATGTTTATTAAGCAAGTGGCTTTTTAAACTTTTAACTGAGAAAGGTGTATGGAGTGAATTGATTCACAACAAATATCTTCATTCTAAATCATTACCCCAAGTTAAGTCCAAACCGACCGACTCACCTTTTTGGAAGGGCCTGATGAAGGTGAAGGATGAGTTCTTCGACCGGGGTTCCTTTACCGTCGGCAATGGAGCAACTATCCGGTTTTGGGAAGATACGTGGCTTGGGGATAAGCCCCTCTCGAAGCAGTATCCTTCCCTGTACAATTTGGTCCATCGGAAAGAAGTTTCGGTGGCCTCAGTCTTAGCCCATGCACCACCCCCAAACATAGGCTTTAGGAGAAACCTAACGGGGGATAGATGGTCATGGTGGCTCCACTTGGTTAACCGTCTAATGGATGTACATCTCACGGATCAGTCCGACACTTTTATCTGGAAACTTACAAATAATGGGGTGTTCACGGTCAAATCCTTGTATTTGGACTTCATGAGTGGTCATACAGGATTCCTCCGTAAGTACATTTGGAAAATGAAAGTACCACTAAAAATAAAGATTTTTATGTGGTTTCTTTATCGTGGGGTGATTTTAACAAAAGATAATTTAGCTAAGCGTAACTGGAACGGTTGCAAGAAATGTTGTTTTTGTGATAAAGAAGAAACAATTCAACATTTGTTCGTTTCATGCCCTTTCGCTAGGATGGTTTGGCGTATAGTTCACATGGCCTTTAATATTCAACCCCCGCGTAATATAACAAACCTGTTCGGTAACTGGCTTAGGGGCGTTCCTAAACATGAGAAAGCTCAAATCCGAGTTGGAGTTTGTGCTTTACTTTGGGCCATTTGGAATATACGCAATGATTATATCTTTAACAGAGCAAAATCAACATCTTTTATGCAGGTGATTCCGATGGCTACTCACTGGATCCGTTTGTGGTCCTTCCTACAACCAACGGAGAAGCGAGACGCAATGGTTTTTGGGTGCAACCGGCTGGAATCGGTCGCGCGGGATTTATTCAGCCAGTGCAGTTGGCGTTCTGATCTCAGGATTACATGTTGATGCAGAGTCACTTCATGTCGTCTGTAGTTTTTAGGTGGTTGATTCATGTCGAAACTTTAAGCGACCCGTGATGTAATCTTTGTAATACTCTTTGCACCTTAATAAGTAATAAAAAGCCGCATGCATCAATCGATGCAGAGGCTGGGACTCCCCTTTTCTAAAAAAAAAATATCTAGAACTAACCAATCTGGATGTGATAGATACAGATGAACAAACGAATGGAGTCATCAACTACACTTCCTATGCATGGACACAAACTAATCAATCGCCAACAATCTATATATGTGCATGTGTTCATCTACACTAACAGAGGCCTTAATCTTGACCAAGTATATGCAGCAGCTGGTATATATCGTCAATCTACGCGGTGATCATGAGCCTCGGCTTCTTGAAGGACACCGGGCTGAGCACCTCCTCACCCTCCTCCGCGATCGCGATGCCCGGCAGCGCCGGAAGGTTCAGGTCGAACCCCAGGTTCGTCGCCGTCGCCGCGCTACCCGTGGCGGCCTTGAGCGTGGGCGCGGCGGCGCTGCCGATGGTGCCGTCGTAGTGGCACCGCTTGTGGCCGCCCAGCGCCTGCCCGGTCGGGAACGTCTTCCTGCACACGTTGCACTCGTGCACCTTGCCGCCACCCGCGACATCGCCGGACCCAGACGAGGAGGAAGCCACCGCCTGCGGCTTGTCCTCCTCGGGGACGGCGGGGGCCACGGGGGGCTTCCGGTGGCTGGCCTTGTGGCCGCCGAGCGCCTGGTAGGACATGAACGCCTTGCCACAGACGGAGCAGCCGTGCTGCGGCGCGGCGTCGCGGTGGCCGCGCGCCAGCATCACGAGGCAGAGCGCGAGGTACTCCTCCTCGCTGGGCTCGAGCGCCCGCGGCCGCCTCGACCGCTTCCGCTTCGTCCACCCATCCATGTGCTGCTGCGACGCCGCCGACGCCTCCTGCTCGCTACTCGACGAGCTCAAGACCGTCTCCTTGCTCGTCGGCGGCGGTGGCATCATCGCCGCCGCTTCAAGAACCGCCTCTACAGCCATGCCGACCAAACTCGATCGCGTGCGAGTATCTTAATTTCTTGCACACGTGAACAACTACAAGAAGAGGGTAGAAGCAGCAGCAACCAGTGGGCAACAAGCAAAGATGGATCAAGCTAGAGAGTAGTGAGGAGAGCAGCACCGGCAAGGTGGTTTTATATGGGATGGGAGGAGAGAAAAGCAACGTGTTGATGTGGCAAATGGTACGTGCGCGCCTGGGACTGTTGAAAAGGAAGGGTAGTCTTGTGGTCAAACTCGAGAATCGCATAGAAGGAACGAATTGGGACGGATTCATGCGCGCGTGGAACTCCGGAGCTCCACGAGATGGAAAATTAGGCGTGGAATGGTGTGGAGAAGACAGGCGGCGGCGCCAACTGCCAAGGATATGTATGAACGTGACGTGTGTTTGGTGTGTGCGCTGACGTTAAGGTCTGAAGAACAAAACAACACGCATATAACGCTTCGTGATCAGCTATTTTATTTGCGGATTTCCGACCGGCCGATGGGCCGATCGGCAGTTCTGATTCGTCCGTCATTCGCAGCTTTCAAATCCACGTCAAACAAAAAAAATTGCAGCAATGTTTCATAAAAATGTAAATAATGGCAACATTTTGACTTGTAATGCAAAAAAAAGTCACAATATATTTTATTGAAGATGTTATAACCGTGCAAAATGGTTTCGCAACATTCGATAAAAGTAATGCAACAAAATTCTTATGCAACAATTCTTTTTATGCAAATTCGTGGGCAATAGAAATCATAGACGTTTTTTTTTTACAAAATCACCAACTATCACAACAACAAAAACATGTGTGTGTGTGCTTCCCCGAGCAAATTCTTACAAATTTGATACAATTTGTAAACATGTATGCACCTCGAAAAAATAATTGGAAATTGTACTATCATCCATGGATGTCCCGACATAGCCGACCACTAATTCGGTTTGCCGGAGCTCGTCGACGATCGAGAAGGTGACCCCAACTCTGTTCCCTCCATTTTATGGGCTCGACGCGGATCGAGACCTCCCAATTTGAAGCATCAAAATTCATTCAAATTCGACAGAATTTACACTAATTTGATCGGACTAAACCCTAGCTAGGCGGCGGCATCTACTCGTCGCCGGAGATGTCGATGATGTTGACATCATATGGCTCCGGCTCTGGCTGCCGCGACGGGCATGCCTGATCCACAACGTCGTCGCTGAGCTCTGGCTTCACCGCAGTCAGCGCCGGTTGTTTCGACTCCGTGGCATGCGCTTGCTGCGCCTTCATTGACACGCGCAACATGATGAGGTAGTAGCCGGGGCAATCATCCGGGTCCAACGGGTGGCGCAGCGGCGACCTACGCTGGGGGGGGGGGGGGGGGGGGGGGGGGGGAGGGGGAGGGGGTAAGCCTGCTTGTAATTGTACATGCCGACGTGGGAGAAAAACCTGGTCCGTGTAGAGAGTTGGCAGGCCACGTCCACAACACCGCTGACGTCCTTCTCTATGCTTGGATGGCTTCCGCCACCGGCCACCTCGGCGTACGTGGGCCGTGGTGGTACCTTAACAATTGCCATCGCTACTTAAGATGCATTGCATTGCATGCGTTGTATATGCTGCGTGGTATTGCTGACGTGGCAACGGGATGAGTCGTCGATCGATGTGGTCACGAATCAGCATCAGCTTCCTAGCGCAGCGGCGTAGCGATGCGTACGTGTGTACTACTCGTATGCGTGTGTACTTCCTGGCCAACGGTGTGGGGCCCAATACATGGCCACGTACTGGGAAATACGGAGGCAAATTAAAGGTACTAGAACGGATCGTACATGGACATGTATAGCGAATTTAGGGACTGTTGTGGTGCAATCAGTGAGTACAAGGACCGACTTAGACATGGGCAACAAGTTCAAGGACGGTACATGCATTTTACTCGTAACCAATCTCCTTCGAAAACATCACATAGCGGCAAGGATCCTTATTCTTCAGGGTTTTTTAATCACATCCAAACAGTCGCACACAATTAGAACTCTAGAAAGATAGAGATCAAGGGCAAGTGATAGGCTTCGTGCTCCACTAGGTTTGTAACTGGGCCTAGTTATTATAATGGGCCGTCTGTAGGTCCAAGTCTTTACATCTGCATGAGGGGACTTATTTTTTAGATAAAGAGTATATATTAATATCGCGGAGATACCAAATACACCCAGCCTCTGCAACAACGCAATAACCTAAGATATTACGGATGCACACAGCCGAAAAACAATAAGAAGAAGAAAATAAAAATAATAAAAAAGTCCTGCTACAGAGTTACAGTTCTCGCAGCAGCAGCACAACCACCTCCAAGACAACACCTGATGTCCAATTTCTCCAAAAGCAACGCCTTCAAAAAGGAAACAGTGCACAAGCGCCGTCGTCGCCCGATCGTAGATCCTTGGTTTTCACCCTAGAGATAGTCCCCCTCTCAAAACAATGTCTTCAACAAGGCCATTGCCAGGCACAACCAGCTAAGGCCAGACCTTGGATTTTCACCCTGAAAGGTGAGACTTTGAACTTCACCTGTGATGCCGCCCCCACTTACATACTGCTGCTACGATTTTTGAAGCTCCAAGCCAGCCCCTCATCGCCGCAAAGGCTTCAATCACCATTGCTATTCCTCCAATCTCGGCTTCCATGACATTCTCCACCTCTGACTTCACCATAATTTGCTCATGATGGCAACAAAAGCAGAGCTTCGCACCGCTTCCCTCTGGCACGACCGAATCCCATCCGATCCAACAGTCTCTAGACATAAACGTCATGCGAGATCGTCGGCGGAGCCTTCCGGAACCCGTCACTCTGGCCAGATTAAAGAGGACAGGCGTCAAGTAGATCTTCGCTTTGTCGCAAGAGAAAACCTAGGACCACCGCCTTTATTCTCAAGACTCGCAGGCCCCCACGCCGCCAATCATCTCCCAGCAAGAACAGCAGCAGAGAAGAGGGCAACCCAGCGCTCAATTGCAGAACGTCGCCGATGTGGCCAAGGCCATAGGCATACCCCGCACTGAGCCATGGCTGGACCCCACAAGCGCAGATCAGGCTCTCCAGCCCAGATCGAGGCCCCGCAGCCCAGAACACACGCCGTGCATACCGAAGACGGCCGCACCGACGGCGCGCCACCACCTCCTCATCGCCAGTCCGCCGGAGATCCTCAGGCACCGACCAACTTGGCCGTGCCTTCTGGCCGACTGCCGACATCACCACGCAAACTCGCAGTAGGGGGCAACCGCCACCGCCACACCGCCAGCCACTTCACCGCCGCTCCATAGGCCCGCCCCCATCCCGGAGCGAGGGCAGCCGCAGCCACGGAGTCCCAGCCACAGAGCACCAGTTCCCGTCCTCCCGCGATACATCCAGATCAGACGACTCCGCCGTAGAACGAGATCTGTCGCCGCCATGATGGGGAAAATCCTTGCCGCCGCCATGGAAGGGGATCCTCGCTGTCCCCGCACAGGCAACGCCCGGCGGCGACCGCTGGCGGCGGCAGGGGGAGAGGCCGAAGAAGGGAGAGTGCTGGCGGCGGCTCGGGGGCGCCTCCGGAGTCGCCTGGGTGGGGGGGGGGGGGGGGGCGACCCGAGAGGAATCTCGGTATTAAGAGCTAATGGAGATAATGAAGGGACCCGGGTGGGCGGCAATCTAGCTCGCGCTCGCAGTGCTAACTTGAAGCCCCATTGTCCAAAAAACAAGACTCAACCCTTCATTGCCCTAAAAACACTCAAAGCCAGCGTTATAATCAATTTTTTAACAATATATCTCATCTACTCTTTTTTTTACAAAATAGGACATGGCTGCTCTGCTTTCACGGCCATAGAAAAACAAAGTACAAATAAATGCGAAAAGAAAAATAAACTTCAACAAACTAAGCTACAAAATTACTCCCTCTGTTCCTAAATATATTATGGAAACTACTCACTCATTTTTAGATCTTTTAGTTTTTTCCTGATTCATACGTATCTAAATGTATTTTAGCGGTTAGTTCACTCATTTTGGTCCATATTGAAATGTCTAATACATCTTATATTATGAAACAGAGGGAGTAGTTAATAGCAAGGAAAACAGCAGATTGAGGCTAACCTAATATGATTCCTGGGGTCGAAAGGCCAAGCACTCCCCCCACCCACGCACCAATCCACCACCGCCTCCACAATCTTGTCGGAGCCACCGAAGACACATGATTGAAGATTCAGTCATTCCCTCATGAGTGCGGCCAATTCTTTCTACACGCCCCATAAAACTAGCCTCCATTCATTTAACACCGCCACCATTGTTCTTCTTCTTAAGAAAGATGGATCCAAATATATTACCGACTTTCGTCCCATTGGGCTCATTCATGACATCGATAAGACGACACTATTTGCTTCTCCAAAATCCTCACAAAATTTGGCAACGTCGTCGGCTTGGTTACTAAATTTCAAAAAAAAGTGTCCGTTTCAAAGAACAAATAAATCATTCCTCTCCTTCCCAAGCTTCCTGCCGGACAATGGCGACAGTTGAATTTCAGCTTCTTCGCTCTTCATTAGTCAGCCCAGCACTTTCTCCCACCTGTCTCCGTTCAAAAAAAAAGGTCCACCGGTCAATGAGGGGGATGACCCACCAAAGAGAACCTCGAGCATACACACAGAACCTGAATAGTGGCGGACACAGCCCAAGAGCTCAAGTAGTTATTTTTAGCAGAAGGGCTCAAGTAGCTTGTACCATGCATGCCGGGCTGAAACTAGAAACCTCGTTAATTTCGGCCCGAAAGGTCTTGAGTGCTGTGCTATCTTTTCTCTTCCCACTCCCAGTTCCACATCACTGAAGACAAGGACGCTTGCCAAAGGGGCCGGAGAAAAGATATGGCTGACCAGTCGATCGGTGGGTTCTTGCTTTTTTCCTTTCTGCAGCTAATCCCGATCCTATCCCAAATGACACCAACCAAGCGTGTCTGTCCGGAGAGGCGTCAAGCGTGTCTTTCCTTTCGACGACCTCTCGATCTCCTTTCTCTTTCTTATCTGATTTGATTTGCTGATTTGTAAAGAGTACATGTCAATGTTGGACACAGCAGCACTAGGGAAAAATATAGTTTCTGGTCTGGTCAATGTCAAGCAGCGTTACGTGGCCAATTTAACCATGTTTTGTGGTATCACCGTGTAACCACCATGTTTTGTGGGGAATCACACAAATTCGCCTGCAAGTCACACGAAAAATTGATCCGATATTTCCATGGTTTGTTGGCATGTTTTCATGGTCAAATTCAGATGATTAATTTTGGATGACAGTACAATTCACAGACAGATGCAGCCCATGTGAAGCGTACCTGTTCCTCCTCCTATGGAACCGTGTGTGAACTGCACTGCAAGAGTCCTATGGTGTAGTACTCTGTATCCAAGACTAGATATCCAAGACATCATTTTCCGAACGGAGGGAGTAGTACTTGTTACTTTGTTAGTTCCATGTGATGCATCCCGTGTACGATGTGCCCCGATGCTCGCGCGTGTTCTTGCAATAACTCGAGAAAAGTAAAGTCTAGTTAACTGCACTTCTCAGCAGAATAAAATTACTAGTACGACCGACTGAACTGAACTGAACTGCATTGCTCGGAGTCCAACGGCAGATGCGTGCAGTGCATGCAGTCGCCTCACAAGCTACCTGGTCGGTGCCGACTTCCCATCCTGCAAATCAAAGCAATATAAACGGATATTGTATTAGTTAGTTTTATGCACGCTTAAGCCACTGCTAGAGAATCATTTTTATGAGAAATTATTTCAAGAGAAACTAGCTCACAGAGAACGTGCTGCTGTTTGTGTCTGGTGTGCTATAGGATCTGTACCTTTTGCCTCCTGCTCCTTTTTCTTTCCATGCAAAAGCCTCCATAGCAAATGGACAAAAATTCACAACTCATGTGATCTGGCTAGCACAAGCGAGGTTATAGTTGCCTAGTTGGGTATAATAAAAAGTGTGCCAAATTTAAAACGTAAAACTACTCCACAAGTTTGGAAACAGTGTGGTGGCAGGAACATGCATGGGTCATTACCATATTTGATTACTCTAATCTAACATAATATAAAATCTGTTTGTTAACCAAACGATTGAGCAGTTTTGGTTGCTTACCACGATTGAGCAGTTTAGTGTGCACCAAGTCGTCAACTGTTTTAGGTAGGTCAAACACGCTAGAGAAATGAACGGTGGGTCCGAGAGTACCTGAGGGCTCATGCTTAGGTTGTCGTGCAAATGCTGCCACCTTGGGATCTTCTACAACAGCTGTTTTGGGCATCATGCTGTGACGTTCTTTTGTTATGCTTAGAGCATCTCCACCGGCGCTTCCAATAGAGCGCCCGACAAGTGTATCAGGCACACGTTGCCGTGGGACGAGCCGGTTCCAATAGACGCTCCCAGTTGCGAACAGTTTTTTTAAAATTAAAAACAACGATATTTTCATTAATATTTCTTACATAGTACGACGCAAATTTGAATAAATCCTAAAACCCGGTGTAGTACCGGTCCCAGTTCTACTTCGCCACGGCGTCGTCGATGTCAAACATGACGTCCTGCTCCGGCTACTCCTCCTTGGCCCCGGCGCCATCGGCTCTGGGCAGGGGTGGCGCACGGCCTCCTCCTCACCATTGTCTAGAATGACGACGATGCCGCTCTCGATGAAGGACCACCGCTTCGCAAACTCTTTCGACGCATGTTGGACGGTGTCGAAGGACCGCTTCATCGCCTCGGCGAGGTTGAGCTGAAAGAGTGCCTCGGCCTCCTCGTCTGTCATCGCCCGATGCGTCGGCGGTGGTGGTGTGCTTCTTGTCGCGGGGTGTCGCTCCCAATACGTGTCTGACCAGTGTGTCGGACACATGTTATTGGGCGCGCCGGCACACGTTGCCGTGCTATTGGGAGCGGTTCGCCCCAATCGGCCACTCCCAATTGACGCTCCAAGTTGCAAACCATTTTTTAAACTTAGAAAACCACAATATTTTCATCAATATTTCTTACATACTACGACGCAAATTTGAATAAATTCTAAAAACCGGTGTAGTACCGGTCCCATTTGTACTTTGCCACAGCGTCGTCGACGTCGAACGCGTGTCCTGCTCCGGCTCCTCCTCCTTGACCCTGGCGTCACCTCTGGGCGGTGGTGGCATGCGGCCTCCTCCTCACCGTCGTCTGGAATGACGACGATTCCGCTCTCGATGAAGGACCACTGCTTCGCAAACTCCTTCGACGCCGGCTGGCCAATGTCGAAGGACTGCTTCATCGCCACGGTGAGGTTGAGCTGGAAGAGCACCTTGGCCTCCTCGTCCGTCATCGCCCGATACGCCGGCGGTGGTGGCGCGGCGCGCTTCTTGTCGCGGGGCGCCTCCTGCGGCTCGGCCTTGACCTTCATGGGGAGAGACGGGCCGAAATCACGGATGGTCACGCCCTGTCCTTCAGGGTGGTGCTGACTATCCTGCCTATGTCTTGATCTTCACGGGGGGCGGCGGCGGTGATCTGCATGAGGAGCCGCCCTCCAGCTTGGGGACAACGAACCTCGGTGTCGACGTCGTCATCGACCGCGCACTGGATGAGCTGCACGACGAGGAGCTAACAGATATCTGGGTCGGCGTACCCCAAGACTCGCGCTCGGGCAGCGCGACGTACCCGTACTCGGCCATCACCGTGTACAGCTCGCGACCATCCCACCAGCGGCGGCACCTCTTCCCGTTGTGATGCGCGGGTCTTGTGGGACATGAGTGGTCGTCGATCGCCGCCTGTCGCTGCTCCGCGAGGATCGCCGGCCAGTTGGGGTTGCCCGCTACCGTCGGCGCAAACGGATGATCACGCGGAGCCTGTACACCTCCGGCAAAAGAGGGGCGATGTACCCTAGCGCGCTTATCGCGCAGCTGCCACCGCTGGGGAGGCGCATCCCCGACGGCAAGGGGATGCGGTGCTTGTGGAAGAACACCACTTCGTCCTTCCACAAGCAGCTCTTGAAGCCGCTGGTGGCGCTGCCTCCCGCTTCATTGTTGTGGGCCATCGCTGCTCGTCGGTGAACTGTAGAGCAAGGAGAGAGGAGAGAAGAAAGCAGCGGTGGATGGATGCGACAGAGAGGGCGCTGCACGTGCTTATGAGGATGGCGGGAACATGGCCTGGGAAAGCGAGGGCCGCTCATTAACACCGACGTCGGTTCCCAAGACATCGTAACTCCGACGTCGGTTCCCGAGGCATCATAACTCCGGCGACGCGCGTTGGAAAGACGGGGAGACGAGGCGCGACGCATCACCGCATCAGAAACCGCATAACGACCACAATAAATTATGTTGAACGGCCGCTGTGTCGCTGATGCGTTGGGCACACGCGTCAGGATCCGACGTGGTGGGCGTTGCCGCGGTTGCCGGCACTCCCGCTAGCCTCCCTAGAAAAAGGGCGTGAAGCGGGGTTGTCGGACGCTCTATTGGGGCGCACCGACAACTTTTGGGCTATTGGCTCACCGCTGGGGGCCGATTTCGTGTCGGGGCGCTCAATAGGCCTATTAGTATCAATAATCTGAGCAAGAAAGGTATTATCACACATTTGCAATTACCCAATTCCCATCTATCCCATGTTCTTTTAGTGAATTACTTACAAATTGATGGAGGAAAATATCGTGTGAATATAGAGTATGGAGTGGTGTGCATGGAGGATGGAGTTGTCCCCAATATGAAGAACATGAGGCACTAGATAATGTGACAATACAAAGTGAAAGGGCATTTCCCTCCTAAGTGGTTTCGAGTGTTTTTTAACAACATAAGTGAGATCTTACCGTGTAATAAAGTACTATAGGTACAATTGATGAAATGCACAAGACGGTGGTTGACCCCTCAAAAATGAGAAAAAGATCGAATACGAGGCCCGTAGATTTAATAGTCTATGAGTCATAGGCAACCGTACTATCAAGAGAGGGGTTGCTTAATGGAAGGTTTTGGAAATCATTTTCTTGCACACAAACTCATATGCACCCAGATACTTCTTAGAAAACAATGGTGAAGAGTGTATCCCAAAATTCTAGTGGTTGTTGGAAACAACCCAAAGATTCCGGCGTTGCCAGGCGGAGACTTCGTGCGCAAACACCGGAGATTCTGGACTCAGTGCAACTGGAGACTCTGGCCTTGCATTTTCGGGACTTTGGCCCAGAGGTGCGGCACTTGGCCTGCGCCCTGGTGCCCGGTCCGGAGCATGGTCGGAGATTCCGGACCCCCTCGTGGGCGGAAACTCGGCCCAGGCTGGGGACTCCGGGGTAAAGTTTCCCGCAACAGCTATATTTTGGGATACACTATAAGTAGCCTTCTTCAACCTTGGAGAGGGTACCACGACCAAAATATCTTCAACCACAATTGTTGCAAGATCCAAATTCCTAGATCTCCTCCCTACCCACTCAAACACCGTGTCCTTTTAGGACTTGGGGGAGTTGACCTAGATCTACACTTTCCCCAAAGCGATTTGATTTCCCTATCCATTCCATTGAAGAACTTGTTACTCTTGCGTTCCTTGGAACCCTAGACAGTTGTGGTCGTCTTTGTGGCTTTGAAGCCGTGGGGACAAGCCGGGAGCCTCAAATTCAGTTGTGGATGTGTGCCTCGGCCTTGTGAGTCTTTGGCTTTGGGAGCCGCGGGATTTCGGTGGGAGCCTCCATTAGGTTGTGGAGTGTAGCTCATCCTTGTAAAGGTTTGGTTTCCGACCTCAGCTGCATCATATAGTGACTAGTGCCACTCATCATTGGAGGAAGCACGAAGGAGATACCGTGTGCCATATCACGGCTACACGGGGATCACTTTGTGACTCCGCACCGCTCCAACAGAGACTACCTTCCTTGTGAAGGGAACTTCGGGATAAAATCTCCGCGTCATTGTGTGGTTATCTATTAACCTTCCTTTACTTGTACTGCTAGCTTATATTGTTTAGATTATCTTGCTAGCTTGTATCTTGCTCATCATATAGGGTTGTTCACTTAGTTGCATATCTAGAGAATTTATATTTGAACAAAGCCTTAATTTGTTTAAACAAAAAGAAAACTTGTAGTTGCCTATTCACCCCCCCCCCCCCCTCTGGTCAACTTACTCGATCCTTTCAAATTCTTACACTTTTCAGTCTCAATGTTTTAAGAATAACCTAGGATTTGTATGTAGGATTGTAAAGGAACCGTAAAACACAGTATTAGTTTTGTTGTATTTAACAAACATATGAATGCTCTTTAGGATTTAGGTGCATGGCATAGTTTTAATAGACAAACTAATTATAAGTGGTTGGAATCAACATAACTTTATTTTAATTTTACAATAGAGTGACCCATACATAATCAGTTCTTATGTATTCCAATCCTACAAATCATACAAGTTCCGCGGGAAAAGACCTAAGGATAAAATACAATAAAACCCCTTTAATCAAAGTGGACCTAAAGCACAATAACATATTCAACCCTCACAGAAACTGAAATAATTCGTACCTCTAAGAGAAATGCATGCCAAACAAGCTACTAGGGCATCCTTAAATAAAAGGAAATTAAGTGGAATTCGGGAGCATTCTATTCAATATGATGTTTTTCCCCTACAGATCTTTGGTTTCTAGGATTGACATCCATATGATATTTTTCAATGGATAATTTGCACGGATTCCAATAGTTTTTGTGTCGTTGAGAGCGTCTTTAAATCAAGGTAATTACATGGCAATTTTAAAGATTGTATTCCTTATTGCTTTTCGTATAGGACATGTTTGATTTTTAGGAGTGAAAATGAGGATTTTTTGTCGGCCAATTTGTACATTGTTCTATGAAATTCTTATGAGTTAGATTTATACGTTATGTCTATAAAAACGATGGAACACGCCTATTTTTTAAAACAAAATCACGGCCTATCTCATCTGGAGCAAATAAATAACATGTATTCCACATTATATGTTATTAATGCCAACATGATTCAACATGATATGTCGTATAATTTCAATGTTTTCCTATAATTCCAACATGATTCGACATAATATGCCATATAACTCCCATGTTTTCCTATTAGTGCTCTTTTTGGAGGGAATCACAAGGGCCTCTGGATTCATTAGTTAAAAAAACACATGAATAAGAAAATCTAGATTGGATGTCATACCATGGCACATCCTATAAAATTACAAAAAAGGATAAATATGCTACAAAAGTTTTTTGGTTACACCTCTGAAAAAACGCATGAATTATTTTGAAAAATTAGATTTGTCTTCGTTGTAATAGAAACAAAGGAAAACACCTACAAGATTCCTATGTCTCTTGTAGTTTTCTCAAAGGAACACAACTTTACACATGAAATTTACGGAAATTTTAGAAGAAATGGTTCAACATCTACGATAATATGAAAATATAGTTGGTGTTCCAAAGAACAAAGCTAGGTGCTTTAAACTAGCAAGGTCGTGCTTAAAATACATTTTTTTTATAGGAATTGATCGAATCCTGCATGTGTCCCATGTGGGCAGGTGAGGCATAGGAATGTCATATTCAAATAACATGTATTTTTTCAGTGGAAACAATATAGTTTCTACTCGAATATGAAAATATTGTTTGTCTTCCAAACATGACCCGCACTTTCCTCTATCAATGACCCCTTGGAATACAACGCTATTTTATAATATGTTAGACACTAAATTTATTCCTCTGAAACATTTGGGAGAGCCAAACGAAAACAAGCTTTGCATGAAATCTACAGGAATTTCAGAGAAACCCCTCCAACTTTTATTAAAATTTGAAAACAAATATGTACTCCAAACAAGTCGCAATGCTTTTGAGGAGAGGCGCCACACTTAGAATATATATTGTTTTTTCAGTTTCATAGGCATTGGACTGGTTCCTGTGAAACACCTGTCAGATTCTTGCATGTGTCCCATGTAGGAAATCCCATGTAGGAAAGTGAGGCAATGGAACTTCATTTTCAAATAGCATTCATTTATGTGGAGACAATATAGTTTCTACTCAAATGAGAATATTGTTTGCCTTCCGAACAAGGCCCGCACTTTTTTCTATCATTGGCTCGCTTGGAATCCAATTATATTTTCAGTCTGTTAGACACTAAATTGATTCCCTGAAACACTTGGAGAGCCAAATGAACACACTACTTTGCACGAAATCTAGAGGAATTTTAGAGGAAACAACAGTTCAACTTCTATTATAATTTGAGAAAAATATGTACCCCAAACAAGGCTTAATGCTTTCAACTAGCAACGCCATGCTTAGAATACAATTTTATTCATTTCCATAGACACTGAACTGATTCCTGTGAAACAGCTATCAGATGCTTGCACGTGTCCCATGTGGGGTGAGGCATAAGAATCTACTCAAATAGCATGTATTTATGTGGAAACAATATAGTTTCTACACGAATATGAAAATAGTGTTTGTCTCCCAAACATGGCCCCATGATTTCTTCTATCAATGCCTCGTTTGGAATACAATGCTATTTTTCAGTTTGTTAAACACTGAATTGATTCCTATGAAACAATTGGGAGTACCAAACAGAAACAAGACTTTGCATGAAATCTACAGCAATTTCAGAGGAAACAGTTCAACTTCTATTAGAATTTGAGAAAAAAATATGTACATAAACAAGCTAAATGCTTTCAACTAGCAACGCCATGCTTAGAATACAATTTTTTCATTTCCATAGACATTGATCTGATTCCTATGAAACACATGTCGGATTCTTGCACGTGTCCCATTCGGGGTGAGGCATAACAATCTACTCAAATAGCATGTATTTTGGTTAAAACAATATAGTTTCTACACGAATATGAAAGTATTGTTTGTATTCGAAACATGTCCCCATGATTTCTTCTCTCAATGCCTCGTTTGGAATACAATGATATTTTTCCGTCGTTAGACACTGAATTGATTCCTATGAAATAGTTGGGAAGTCCAAATGAAAACAAGACTTTGCATGAAAATCTACAGGAATTTCAGAGGAAACAGTTCAACTTCTATTAGGGTTTGAGAAAAATATGTACTCCAAACAAGTCTAAATGCTTTCAACTAGCAACGCCAGGCTTAGAATACAATTATTTTTTCTATTTCCATAGACATTGAACTGATTCCTGTGAAACACCTATCAGATTCTTGCACGTGTCCCATGTGGGGTGAGGCATAAGAATCTACTCAAATAGCATGTATTTATGTGGAAACAATATACTTTCTACATGAATATGAAAATATTGTTTGTCTTCCAAACATGGCCCCATGATTTCTTTTATCAATGCCCTGTTTGGAATACAATGATATTTTTCATTCCGTTAAACACCAAATTGATTCCTATGAAATAATTGGGAGTACCAAACGGAAACAAGACTTTGCATGAAATCTATAGGAATTTCAGAGGAAAGAGTTCAACTTCTATTATAATTGAGAAAAATATGTACCCCAAACAAGCCTAAGTGCTTTCAACTAGCAACGCCATGCTTAGAATACAATTTTTTTCATTTCCATAGACATTGAACAGATTCCTGTGAAAGCCATGTCAGATTCTTGCACGTGTCCCATGTGGGGTGAGGCATAAGAATCTACTCAAATAGCATTTATTTATGTGGAAACAATATAGTTTCTAAACGAATATGAAATTATTGTTTGTCTTCGAAGCATGGCCCCGTGATTTCTTCTATCATTGCCTTGTTTGGAATACAATGATATTTTTTGGTCCGTTAGACAATGAGTTGATTCCTATGAATAGTTGGGAGTCCCAAACGAAAACAAGATTTGCATGAAATCTACAGAATTTCAGAGGAAACAATTAAATTTTATTAATTTGTGAAAAATATGTACTCCAAACAAGGTTAAATGCTTTCAACTAGCAACGCCAGGCTTATAATACAATATTTTTTTTCCATTTCCATAGACATTGAACTGATTCATCTGAAACACCTATCAGATTCTTGCACGTGTCCCATGTGGGGTGAGGCATATGAATCTAGTCAAATAGCATGTATTTATGTGGAAACAATATAGTTTCTACATGAATATAAAAATATTGTTTGTCTTCCAAACATGGCCATGTGGTTTCTTCTGTCAATGCCTCGTTTGGAATACCTTTCAGTCCGTTAGACACGAAATTGATTTGTTTGAACACTTGGGAGAGCAAATTAATTGAATACTTGATATGAAATGTACATGAATTTTAGACGAAACAATTCAACTTTGTTAGAGTTTGAAAACAAATATGTACTCCAAATATGGGTTAATGTTTTCGACTAGCGATGCCACTCTTGGAATACATATGTTTTATCATTTCTTTTCATTTCCATAGATATTGAACTCATTCCTGTGAAACACCTATAAGGTTATTCCACGAGTCTGCATGTGGGAAAGAGGGGCATAAGAGTTTCATATTCATATAACATGTATTTCCGTGGAAACAATATAGCTTCTACTCGAATATGAAAATATTGTATGTCTTCCAAATAACGCCCTAATTTCTTCTATCAATGCCTCGTTTGGAATACAATATGTTCATTAGACACTGAATTGATTCCTCTGAAACACCTGGGAGAGCAAAGCGAAAATAAGACTGCATGACATCTATAGGAATTGTAGAGGAAACAGTTCAACTTCTATTAGAATTTGAAAACAACTACGTACTCCAAAAAAGAATCAATGCTTTCTACTAGCGACGCCACGCTTGGAGTACCTGTTTTCATGTCATAGACATTGAATTGATTCATGTGAAACACATGTTAGATTCTTGCAGCGTCCCATGTAGGCAAGTGATGCACAATTATTTCATACGAAAATTGCAAGCCTTTAAGAGGAAATAATATAGTTTGCTAGAATTTGGAAAGAGTTACAACCATCTAGACTTGGTTTACCCTAATTAGTAGTCAAGTTACTTATTAAAAAGCTAGGTGCTTTAAACTAGCAAGGTCGTGCTTAAAATACATTTTTAAAAGGAATTGATTGAATCCTGCATGTGTCCCATGTGGGCAAGTGAGGCATAGGAATGTCATATTCAAATAACATGTATTTTTCAGTGGAAACAATATAGTTTCTACTCGAATATGAAAATATTGTTTGTCTTCCAAACATGGCACCGCACTTTCCTCTATCAATGCCCCCTTGGAATACAACGCTATTTTCTAATATATTAGACACTAAATTGATTCCTCTGAAACATTTGGGAGAGCCAAAAGAAAGCAAGATTTTGCATGAAATCTACAGGAATTTCAGAGAAGCCCTCCAATTTTATTAAAATTTGAAAACAAATACGTACTCCAAACAAGTCGCAACGCTTTTGAGCAGAGGCGCCACACTTAGAATACATATTGTTTTTTCATTTTCATAGACATTGGAGTGGTTCTGTGAAACACCTGTCAGATTCTTGCACGTGTCCCATGTAGGAAATCCCACGTAGGAAAGTGAGGCAACGGAACTTCATTTTCAAATAGCATGCATTTCTATGGAGACAATATTGTTTCTACTCAAATCTGAGAATATTGTTTGCCTTCCAAACAAGGCCCACACTTTTTTCTATCAGTGGCTCGTTTGGAATCAAATTATATTTTCAGTCCGTTAGACACTAAATTGACCTAAAACATTGGGAGAGCCAAACGAACACACGACTTTGCACGAAATCTACAGGAATTTCAGAGGAAACAGTTCAACTTCTATTATAATTTGAGAAAAATATGTACCTGAAACAAGGCTAAATGCTTTCAACTAGCAACACCATGCTTAGAATACAATTTTTTTCATTTCCATAGACATTGAACTGATTCCTGTGAAACACCTTCAGATTTTTGCACGTGTCCCATGTGGGGTGAGGCATAAGAATCTACTCAAATAGCATGTATTTATGTGGAAACAATATAGTTTCTACACAAATATGAAACTATTGTTTGTCTCCCAAACATGGCCCCATGATTTCTTCTATCAATGCCTCGTTTGGAATACAATGATATTTTTCAGTTCGTTAAACACTGAATTGATTCCTATGAAACAATTGGGAGAACCAAACGGAAACAAGACTTTGCCTGAAATCTACAGGAATTTCAGAGGAAACAGTTCAACTTCTATTGGAATTTGAGAAAACATATGTACCCAAACAAGCTAAATGCTTTCAACTAGCAATCCATGCTTAGAATACAATTTTTTCATTTCCATAGACACTGAACAGATTCCTATGAAACACATGTCGGATTCTTGCACGTGTCCCATTCGGGGTGAGGCATAAGAATCTACTCAAATAGCATGTATTTCGGTGGAAACAATATAGTTCCTACATGAATATGAAAGTATTGTTTGTATTTGAAACATGGCCCCGTGATTTCTTCTCTCGATGCCTCGTTTGGAATACAATGATATTTTTCGGTCAGCTAGACACTGAATTGATTCCAATGAAATAGTTGGGAGTGCCAAATGAAAACAAGACTTTGCATGAAATCCACAGGAATTTCAGAGGAAACAATTCAACTTCTATTAGAGTTTGATAAAAATATGTACTCCAAACAAGTCTAAATGCTTTCAACTAGCAACGCCAGGCTTAGAATACAATTATTTTTTCCATTTCCATAGACATTGAACTGATTCCTCTGAAACACCTATCAGATTCTTGCACGTGTCCCATTTGGGGTGAGGCATAAGAATCTACTCAAATAGCATGTATTTATGTGGAAACAATATACTTTCTACATGAATATGAAAATATTGTTTGTCTTCCAAACATGGCTCCATGATTTCTTCTATCAATGCCTGTTTGGAATACAATGATATTTTTCAGTCGTTAAACACCGAATTGATTCCTATGAAACAATTGGGAGTACCAAACCAAAACAAGACTTTGCATGAAATCTATAGGAATTTCAGAGGAAAGAGTTCAACTTCTATTATCATTTGAGAAAAATATGTACCCCAAACAAGGCTAAGTGCTTTCAACTAGCAACGCCATGCTTAGAATACAATTTTTCATTTCCATAGACATTGAGCGATTCCTGTGAAACACATGTCAGATTCTTGCACGTGTCCCATGTGGTTTGAGGCATACGAATCTAATCAAATAACATGTATTTATGTGGAAACAATATAGTTTCTACATGAATATGAAAGTACTGTTTGTCTTCGAAACATGGCCCCGTGATTTCTTCTATCATTGCCTCGTTTGGAATACAATGATATTTTTTGGTCTGTTAGACAATGAGTTGATTCCTATGAAATAGTTGGGAGTGAAAAAAAAAGATTTGCATGAAATCTACAGGCATTTACGAGGAAACTGTTCAACTTCTATTAGAATTTGTGAAAAATATGTACTCCAAACAAGGCTAAATGTTTTCAACTAGCAACGCCAGGCTTAGAATACAATCATTTTTTCCATTTCCATAGACATTGAACTGATTCCTGTGAAACACCTATCAGATTCTTGCACGTGTCCCATATGGGGTGAGGCATAAGAATCTACTCAATTAGCATGTATTTATGTGGAAACAATATAGTTTCTACATGAATATGAAAATATTGTTTGTCTTCCAAACATGGCCCCGTGATTTTGGTTTGGAATACTTTTCAGTCCGTTAGACACGAAATTGATTTGTTTGAACACTTGGGAGAGCAAATTAAATGAAGACTCGATATGAAATGTACATGAATTTCAGAGGAAAAGGTTCAACTTTTATTAGAGTTTGAAAACAAATATGTACTCCAAATAAGGGTTAATGCTTTTGACTAGCGATGCCACTCTGGGAATACATATGTTTATCATTTCTTGTCATTTCCGTAGATATTGAACTGATTCATGTGAAACACCTATAAGGTTATTGCACGAGTCCCCATGTGGGAAAGTGGGGCATAAGTGTTTCATTTTCATATAACATGTATTTCCGTGGAAACAATATAGCTTCTACTCGAATATGAAAATATTGTATGTCTTCCAAATAACGCCCTAATTTCTTCTATCAATGTCTCGTTTGGAATACAATGATAGTTTTTCAGTTCATTAGACACTGAACTGATTCATCTTAAACACTTGGGAGAACAAAGCGAAAACAAGACTCGCATGACATCTATAGAAATTTCAGAGGAAACAGTTCAACTTCTATTAGAATTTAAAAACAACTACGTACTCCAAAAAGCCTCAATGCTTTCTACTAGCGACGCCACGCTTGGAGTACTTTTTTTTTCATTTCCATAGACATTGAACCGATTCATGTGAAACACATGTCAGATTCTTGCACCCGTCCCATGTAGGCAAGTCATGCACAATTATTTCATACGAAAATATCATGCCTTTAAGAGGAAATAATATAGTTGCTCGAATTTGGAAAGAGTTACCGCCATCCTGACTTGGTTTACCATAATTAGTATTCAAGTTACTTATTGAAAAGCTATTTTATTTTTTCATGTGGGCTATGATCATTGGTTCAAGTTGGTGGGTCTCTTCGTAAAAGGCCTCGAACTTGGTTGTTATTATGCATAATTTTGCAAAATAAAACAAACTAAAATGTGAAAAGATCATACTACCCAAGTTATCTACTTGCTTGGGTGCACAAAATGATGTTTGTGTGACAAAAATGTGTACTTGTATCCAGAGTATTTGCGCAACCGGCGAACACAATCCCGATTGACACCTTTATAAGTTTAAAAATTTCCGAAAATGTAGCAGAAACAATACTTTTATCTAAGATGTTACAGAAATTCATATCAAAATTCGAACATAACCTAAAAAAGACCAATTTGTTACCAAAAGTGATAACATACCAGAATTCAGAGCCCAATTATTTACTATTTTGTGTCATATTTGTCTAATTTTCTTCACTTTTCTTATGACTTTGGATTTGAAAATTTGGTACACGTTAGACACAAGTATTATATGTATCATTTTTTTTGAAACTTTGTATGTATCATTTTCTGAAAACATATAAAGGTGTCAACTGTCAAACGAGACTTATGCCTGTTGTACAAATCTTCGGGGGACAAATAGCTGTGCGTTTTTTTATTCTGGTTATCCAGGAGAATTCCGGGTAAACTACCACATTTTCAGGTGAAACACTTGTCTTTTCGAACGAAATCATGGCACTAGACGTTTCAAAAGTTCCCATCATCCAAATGGGACTGTGACCTACAGTCGATTGCACTCAGAAGCAGCGGCGCAGAAGAACCTCACATCAATTTTAAAGCACACACCCTCTCCCCATCCTCGGAATCTGTTGCATTCAATACAGCTTTCGAAAAAACATTTAGTTTTCAATGCACCCAGCTACCTAGATCCGTCCAAAGCTCCGAGCCCCCATCAACGAACACTGTTTGCCTCCATTAGTGGCGCACAACCATCGTTTTCACTACCTCACCTCTGCGATTAGCGATTGATCAGTGGAGTGCTCACGAAGGGATTAGCGTGGCAAGTAAAGGCGAAGTCTTCGAGTTCGCCATCCTTTCGCTGCCACAAGATTACAAAATCTTGCGTTGTCCTCTTGCCGCTGCTCCTCTCGAGAGGAGCCATAGAAAGGAGATAAGAAGAAGAAAATAAAGGTGAAGACTTTTACAGATTGTTTTTTCTCTGCGTTCCCACCCTGGGGAGCTTTCCGGGAGCCGGGAGAGAATCCAGGAAGTCCAGCTTCTGAATTTTCCGTGGGTTTTTTTCGCTCTGCTTTTCGTGTATTTTGATTCGCTTTCTCTGCTACTGGCCTCTCTTATTCTAATGCTGGCTGATGTGAAGCCTCTTGCCTTTTTCTAATTCGTGCATCCTTTTCGCTGCGTTTCTTTAGAGATTCTTCTTGGAACAAACTTGCAGGAATCATTGGAGTGAAGCTCGGTTGATGTTCCCCTTCCTCTGTCCCTTTCTTGCCTATTGTAGGATAATATTCATATAGAGGATAGTGGATCAGCGTAGGTCTTGGCCGAGATTTGCATCTTTGCTTATGATTCGTCCATGGAGTCGTGGTCTATTCTTGTGAGCTAGGATAAGATACAAGCAGCAGCAAAGCTGGAATGCCACCCTGCGTTCTCTTCTCCTTGGCAATCTTCTGCTAGCAAAGTGACCGTTTCTTTCTTCTTTCTGTTCTCCGAGACGAAAAAATTGCAATCTTTGGAGTGTTGCCACCCCCACCGTCGGTTCCCTTGCGGCGATTTACTCTACTCATTAATTGCCAAAATTCTGTTTTAATTCACTAGTAAATCAGTGCAATCAATGTGTGCCTGCCTGCTGTGCATAAAAAGGGGGGAAAAGGTGTGAGGGGCTTCCATCTGATTGTTTCTTGTGCCTGTGCAGCAGTTTCGTTCAAGGAGGAAGAGAGGGAGTGTGTTCTTGAGTTGCTGTTGTTGATCCAATGGGCGAGATGGACCAGCCGCTGCCGCCGCCACCGGTGGGAGTGCCGCCGCCGATGGGGATGGGGATGGGGATGCAGCCCATGATGAACCCACCGGTCGGCGCAGGCGCCATGCACCCGCCCCACGAGCAGTTCCACCATCTCGCCTACTGCGTCCACTCCAATCCGTCTTGGGGTATGGAATCCTATGCTTCACTCTAACTCCTCTGCTATTTTTTACTCTCTGTTTTTTGTTGGGTGTATTGGAGCCAGGGAATCCTATGCCTTCGATTGTGTACATACAGAGATTTCTTTCGGTGCTTTCAGGACAAAATAGTCACTTTCTATTATTTTTTTTGAAACTAAATAGTCACTTTCTAGTACCTATGGAGATTTTGGCATGTATAATATTGGTTTGCGAATGATTCATGGTGTTGCTTTTGTTTGAGACTTAGTCAGCTTTAGGTTTGTTGCGTTCAATGATGCTTTGGTTTGTAAATTCCCCAGATATAATTGATTCTATTGATGTATTGATTTTGTGAGATCCCCGTCCATGTAGAAATTATGGGGTTTGTTATTGCATACTTTGTAAGGAGCTGTACCTACTATTCTAGATGTGAATCTGAGATGTTCAGTTAGATAGTCAGCAACACTTTCATCAAGTGCTATCAATCAGAGGCAGTGTTTTTTTTTTTGACATGGAAGAGGCAGTGTTTTTTGATGGAAAAATAGGAGACAATATTGTGACTTGCCAATTTGAAGAATAAAAAAGAAAACTGCATGTGTGCTAAATTCCTAATTTTGAAGATAGCGAGGACCCAATTCGTACCTTGTCGTTTGAAGCTGCATATCTCCTGTAGTATTTTTGTGTTCTCCTTTGAGATTAACATACACGATCCTATATGTTTAGGTATGCACAGCACTGCTGGAATTGATTTACTTGTATGCGGATATGATTAGGATATGTAAAACTTGCACTTACTATGTCACTGCTATGTCATCATCTTCAGTCCAGGTGGCAGGACTCGCCTTCCTCCACTATCTTGTAATGTTGGGCTCTACCGTCATGCTTGCGTCAACTATTGTTCCTGCAATGGGTGGTGGTCCTGTAAGTATATCAATTCGTTTTACTATTCATAGCATCTAATTTTCCCGAAATGTAATTTCCTTTTGAAGTTTAGTGTTGATTCCCATCTGCTTTTGTGGTTGTTCTAGGGTGATAAGGCTCGCGTTATTCAATCGTTCCTGTTTATGAGTGGCATCAATACTCTGCTCCAAACACTTATTGGGACACGACTTCCAACAGTTATGAACGCTTCATTCGCATTTGTTGTCCCAGTGCTGTCGATAGCCAGAGATTTTGACTCAAATGACTTCCCAAGTAATCACCAGGTAGGTGGTGCTAATTTGCTCTTAACACTATTTTATCTGTAATGTTTACCCATGCTCCCTGTCGGGTTACAAGAAATGTTATTTGGAGTGATGGTTCTTTTGAGGATTGATTCATCAATTATATTTCACATGGGAGTATGGATACTTCTAATTATTGATGCATTTGCAGAGATTTGTTCACACAATGAGAACAACTCAAGGGGCTTTAATTGTTGCTTCTATCCTCAACATGATTCTTGGATACAGCACAGTATGGGGGGCATATGCCAAGTATGCATCTTCTAGTACTAGTTCTTACTAGACTTTAAATAATATTTTTTCCATGCTAAACTTTCCAGCTATTAATATTCATGTAATTTACTTTGCAGGAAATTCAGTCCTGTGATAATGACCCCTGTGGTTTGCGTGGTTGGTCTTGGACTATTCCAAATTGGTTTTCCTCAGGTATGATATTTTATATTTTAGCAGATGACTAAACATCAAAAGGAAAGAATGGAAACATATAATGTTTTTTTACCATGGTAGGTAGGAAAATGTGTGGAGATCGGGTTGCCAATGCTAATTCTTGTGGTTGTTGTGCAACAGGTAATGGCTTTTGATCTGTTCTTGTATATTTTGATGAAATATCTATTAATTTTCATTCTAGTTATGTTATGACTTGTGAAGCTGCTAAGAAATCAACTGTTCAATTTGCTGTATGCAGTATGTTCCACATTACTTCAGGCATATCCACGACCGAACAACTTTCTTGTTTGAGAGGTATTCGTTGCTTCTCTGTATCAGCATTGTGTGGGCGTTTGCAGCTATCCTCACTGTTGCTGGTGCATACAACCATGTTTCATTGAAGACACAGCAGCACTGCCGCACTGATAAGTCTTTCCTTATGTCATCCGCACCATGGTATAGCTCTTAAGGATATTTCTTATGAAATAAATTTGTACGAATTGTAAATGTTTCAAGCAGCCATTTTTAATCTACTCTTTGCACACGTGCTTTCAGGATCAAAATCCCGTACCCCTTCCAATGGGGAACACCAATCTTCACTGCAGGTCATTCATTTGGAATGATGGGTGCTGTACTTGTTTCAGCTTTTGAGGTTAAGACAAAGGCCTAATGCTGCTGTAAAAGGCTGTTCCTTTTGTTCTATTTCTTTTTTGTGTATTCTTGTTTATAGCATCTAATTGTGTTATCTTGTATTCTTGTGTAGTCAACCGGTGCACACTTCGCAACTGCACGTCTAGCGGGTGCAACACCACCCCCAGCTCATGTTCTTAGCCGAAGTATTGGTTTGCAGGTGATTGTTATTTCAGAAGTCCTCTTTTAAGGGCTAGAACACTATTCCAATCTAAAGTACTTGAAATAGATTTAGGAGGTAGGTAATTAATCATTTACAAGTAATAAATGAGATATGAACTATGGTTATTTATGGTTATTCGTAAATATTCTGAATCTGAAAAATATTCTGGATCTGAATGGTTTCCTTTAGTTACTTACAAAATGATGTGACTGGATGGAAATGCTGGAGCACTCCTAGTTTAAGTCCTTACAGTATTATGCGATTATTTATTGTGCCATACTTTCTTTATCTTTTGTGTGATTTTTTGTGGGCTGCTATTTATAAGATGTCTATATGCAGGGCATTGGGATGTTCCTGGAAGGAATCTTTGGCGCCCCAGCTGGTTCATCTGTATCTGTGTAAGGACCCCTCCCTGCCATAAATTTATTCGTGCATTCTACCCATGTAAAAATCGATTTCCATATAGTGCTTAGGCTGTTCTGGTGACTGCCTCACACAATGAATAAGGGAAAATAGGATGCAACCAAGAAAATGAGTAGACAAGGACTATCTGATTTGGGCCATCAGCACCAGAGCTTCCATCCTCAGCGCTAGACACTCCAATTCTTCCTTCTCCACCAGATCTATCTGAACGAGATCCAGCGAGAAGATGCTCAAAGGTGACAGGACCCCGATGGATCTATTGGTGAAGGCCAGACATGACTGGGGTGAGGAGGTCTACCAGGAAGTGCTCCAACTTTATCAAAAAGCCCTAGTCATCGTCCGGGCCTAACAGCTTCCAACTAAAAACTACAATATGTGTTCAACTTGAAATCCAAAAGTTCTAACTCAAAAGTCAACTTTGAAATCCAAGATCTAAATATTAAAAGAATTACAAGTTCCAATCACGAGCTCAAGTAGTCGCGTGCTAAGCTAAGTCGAGCTTCGATGACAAACAATTAGTACCCTAGGCACAAGCCTGTCGTTGGGCCGATCTCCATCTCAAGTCATGTCAGACAGCACACCTACTAGGTCATGCTGCCCATGGTGGTAAGAGGGTGACATGAGATCAAGAGATTGGGGCAATGGTGGAATATGAGAAGAGCGAAAAGAGAGAGACCGTTACCACACTTTGTTTGAATGGAGGGCAAGGCGAGGAATGAAGAGTGCCCCTGTGAGATCCAACAGCTATAGCTTTGCGCTCTACGCGATACTAGTCCCTACTAGTCTACTAGTGTACCTGTTCCATTCTGCTGCTACTACCTAGGATAAGAAAGGAAGAGTAACCAAGATCTTGATCTAGAACAAAGCAACAAGACCGTGGGGAGGAGAGGAGTGAAACAAAGAGAAATCTAGATCTGAGATCTAGAACTAGTAGTAAAACAAAGAAAGGAGATAGGAGACTAACCGGGAGGTGGTTTCAGCCCCATCAGAACACACCATCACCATGCCAGCTAGATCTACATCTTGGGTGGGCGACAAAGGTGTTTTACCGGCGGCGAGTTCTTCTGCATGGCCTTGCCGCGGGGGTAGGTCATGGGTGGCGGTGATCTACGGTGGCGAGCGGGTAAGCCATGGGTAGTGATGATCTACGATGGCCGTCAGGGTAGGCCATGGGTGGCGACGGTCTACGGTCTCCATGGGAGGAACTCTACGGGGAAGGATGATATGTGTGCGGCGGGCGGTCCTAATATATTCTCTTCGTGTGAGGCGGCTTTTATAAGGAGAGGAGTGAAAACCTAATACCCTACCGTCTGCGGTCACCACCATCTGGGCTAGCTGGACCAGCAAAGCCGGCCCAATAGCCAAGTGAATCAACAACATAGAAATCGTGGTTCAATGTTTCGCCGCAACTGCTTCAATTGCCTGTGGCACCCTCGTGCTGTCAATCTTCACATGCCCTTCTCCTCTTTACTCTTCCATCTCTAGATCTCCCTTTCCGCGGCGGTGCAAAGTTTCCCAAACAGTGCAACTGAAATCTTGGGTAGTTGTGATTTGTGAAACTGAAATCTGAAATGTAAGTCTGTTAACTTGCCATATTAGCTGAGCTGTATGGTCTTGTGCCCCACAGGCCAAAGCTAATTGGCAGCTAATCTTCATCAAGTCGGTGACTTGATAATAATAGTACAATTTGATGGTGGCTTGTGCATGCATTGGTAATCTTCACAACAGGCGCCCACATATTAGGCTAGATATTTCAAGATATAACTTATAAATACTAGACCCATGCACTTTTTTGTCAATTGCATTTGAATATAATTCAGTGTATTTTTCCGAGACAAGTTTCGTGTAGAACTACTTAGACAAGTTTCGTGTAGAACCACTTATTCATGCTATGCCTTTTTCAGCTGAAAGTACTAACTTGTTTTTCTATATAATAATGCAGCGAAAACATCGGGCTACTTGGATTAACAAAAGTTGGCAGTAGGAGAGTGATCCAGATATCAACTGGCTTTATGATATTCTTCTCCATATTTGGTAGTCCTCTGTTCTCACCTTCTGTTACCAAAGGAAAGAAAGTTAAATTCTGGCTCAATTTCTAAAACCTCTTTTCTTGCAGGGAAATTTGGGGCTTTCTTTGCATCAATTCCATTACCAATCTTCGCAGCAATTTACTGCATCTTATTTGGTATCGTAGGTGAGTCGGAACTTCCTTTTTGGGCTCTTTTATATGGTTTTGTTATATTAGTTCCTAATTAGTGTATGTTGCCAATATCAGCTGCCGTTGGAGTCTCCTTCGGGCAATTTCAAAATAACAACTCAATAAGGAACATCTACATCATCGGATTATCCCTGTTCCTTGGCATCTCGATCCCTCAATATTTCTCCGAGTATACCGCTTCTGCAGGCCGTGGACCTGCCCATACAAATGCAGGATGGGTATATTCCGCAATCCTTTTACATAATTTTTTAGCTATGTCAGGTCGAATCCTGAACTGTTGATGTGTGAATTTTGATCTCTGAGTCCATCGTCTATGTTTCTGGTCATTGCAGTTCAATGACATCATAAACACAGTCTTCGGTTCTGGCCCAACGGTGGCGCTGATCACAGCGTCTGTTCTGGATAACACATTGGAGGTCCGGGGCCACGAGTCCGACCGCGGGCTCTCGTGGTTCACACCATTTCTGCGCCGCTGGAAAGGTTACTCGGATCCTAGAAACGAGGAGTTCTACAGCTACCCGATCCGGGTCCATGACTTCATCCCGAGCCGATTTATGTAATCCTAGAAGAAGGGGTACTGTTAATCACCTTTGTGCTGCTGTGCATGTAAATCCCTTTGTTCTTGTTAGCCTTTACTCCTGTGATCTGTAGTGATTGGTGCGGTCACAGAGTCTGAGTTAGTGGGATATGTTACAAGCATGTTTAGGAATTCCCGTTACTTTCTTTTTTCCGCCATTTGGGCTAAGGAGTTCGTTACATGGTAACCTAGAGTTTTATTGGTCGGGTGTATGGTAATGGGGAAAAGAAATGAAAAAGGTAGTACCTCAATTATTAATCACCGAGTCAGTGAAGCCGATGAACGTTTAATGCATGCATTGGTTTATGAAATCTGTGCAAGTAAAACCCGATGCCTTTCTGTCTGCATTTTATTACAAGATGCTCAAAATATAGTCACGATTGACGGTCTTTTTATCTAAGAAAAAGTGCTCCCTCCAATTTTTAAAATTCGGAAATCATATTTATAAGTTTTAAAAAATTCTTTAAAAAATCCGGGTGTGGCCGGTAGTATATCCACGAACGTGCAAAATATCAACTTCAAATACTTTGTATTTTGAGCTACACTGACAAATTGTGGATCTACATATGCATATTTTCAAATCTCTAAGTTTTATCAGAATTGTTATTTTTATGTAGCCCATAATACAGAGTATTTCAAATAGATATTTTGCATGTTTATGGGATATATCATTGGCTACACCCATAATTTTTTTCATAATTTTAAAACTCACACATATAATTTTAGACTAGGGGATTAGCGCTGGCTCCGCCGCGCCCGTGGAATTGAATTTTTTTTAGTTTTTTTTTTGAATGATTAAATTCGAAGAAATGGCCGTTTGAGGGTTTCCTTTATTTGTTGCATTTTGTATGTATTATTTGCATGATTGTAGTGAGTAAATTTAAATGGTTTAGTTCTTGTGAAAATTTTCGCCTGAGGGTTTCCTTGAAATATTCATCGGGTCGGAATAAAAATAGGAGTGGAGTGTTCGAAATTATGTAAAACATGTTTTATCTCAATCCTTTTTTTTATTCACTTATGTACTTTGATATTTTGGAGCTTATGATATAAATGGGTAATTGTAGTGAAGTAGTGAATCGAACTATATTTAAATATGGTTTGTAGCATTGTTATTATTTTTCTGGGTTTTATTTGAAGTTGAAAGGAAATGATTGTTGTAGACTTAATTTCGACCTGCAATTTACTTACTATTTCTCGATTTCATTTTTCTTGCTATTTTATTTTCGAACGTCATACGTGTCTGGAACTATGTTTATTTTTCTGTGGTTGCCATTATGTAATAATTAATGGTTTGTAGTAAGTTTGTGTCGTTTTAATTTGTTATTAGTGCTGCTTCGTTGATTTTTGTAGTAAAAACAAAATTAGAACTACCAATGTGACAGCCAACAGTAGATCAATTGGATAAGTGAACTGAATAATTGGAGGGAGTAGATGGTGTGAGTATTTAATGGAGTTAATTTAAAATGAATCTATAATTAGAAGAAATAATTTTGCATTTTCTATAATATTCGTCTAATAAAGCATTGTTTTAATTGCAAATATGTAATTAGAGAGATTCGGGCTATATTGTTTCCAATCATGGTAGCTAATTTGAAATGAACAAATACGGTTCCACTTTCTATAATTTTCTTATTTAGCACCATAATTAGAGGGAATATAATGTGTTTATTTCGAGATGGTAGTTATTTTCAGCATTCGTTAAATATATTTGCATAATTGGAGGAAGCTCAGTTAAATTAGCTGTAAATAGTATTTTTTTTTTGGAATGATGTAGTAAGTTTCTATGTTACCTTAAAAGTTTTATTTAACTTCATATTTCGAGATGGTAGTTATTTTCAGCATTCGTTAAATATATTTGCATAATTGGAGGAAGCTCAGTTAAATTAGCTGTAAATAGTATTTTTTTTTGAATGATGTAGTAAGTTTCTATGTTACCTTAAAAGTTTTATTTAACTTCATAATCAGAGTTGTCGCATTACGTGGGATTCATTAAATTCAATCTATTATTAGAGGAGTTGAATTTTTTTTTTCCTACATAGTCACCAAATTTAAATTTTCAGATATGTTTGCAGTACGAAATTTTGAATTTGGTAAACATTGGAAGTTCTTCATATATGTTGTAGTTATTTAATGATACATGGAAATTTGTTGGATATAAAGATTTCATTTATTTTGGAAATTTTGGTATTTTTTCCTGAGTTATAGTCTGGAAGTTATGATTTGCACAAACTGAAATGGTTTGCATTTTTTTTCCCGATCATTATTGCAATAGAGTTTTATTGCAAACGAAAAGAGAAGAGGGGGGAAAAAGAAAATATGTAGGTAAGGTTGAATTTTAATGTTTTTTACAATTCCATATGAACAAACTAAAATTGAGATTTTTTTTTCCTATTTTAGTATTATTTCAAATGTTGTTTTACTGTAATACAAAAGGTAAGTAAATAAGAAAAGTTGTGTAAACATGCATGTCAATGTGTTGGTTGCAAAGCTATAAATTTTCTCCAAATTTTGGTATTTTTTTGTGTTTTTTTGAGTTGTACGTGAAGAGATACGAATTTTTTTGTTTTTTTGATTTTTCTGTAATTAAAAACCAACTGACAGGCGGGCCCCCGCGTCAGCCGCACCACGCTGACGTCAGCGGGCGGCGAACGGCCGGCGCTGCCGCGACACTGTGGAGCTCGCGCTGCGCGACCGCGTACGCGCGCGGGCCGGAGATGGAGGGGATCCGCCGGAGGAGAAGCAGGCGCGTCGAACGGGCGGCGCGGCGCACCAAATGGTGGCCGGAATCGCCGCCGGCGACCGATCCAGCGGCGGCGGTTGCGGAGAACGACGGTGACGAACTCCGGCGGTTCGGCGGCGTCTCCGGCCGCCCGAGGAAGATTCCTCCGGCGAGGAGGTAGAGGGCTGTGCGGCGGAGGCCCTGGTGCCCTCTGTTTGGACCGGCGAGGCTCGTAGGGGCGGCGCGGCGCGGCGGCGGCGCCGGCGACCTCCGGGTCGCCAGAAGAAGAGGAGAGCGCGGGGGTTCTGCCGTGACATTTTACGGAAAAGTCCGTGATGTTTTTCTGATTCAAAAATAAGTCCTTCGCTGTGTTAATTTGAGGACTGCGGGCCGCGATCTGGATTTTGCAGATGCTTTTCTGCAAAACAACCGCGTCAACCGGTGGAACCGAGAGCGACCGGCGCGCGACCTGGTGACGTGGCGGCTTCCTATTGGAAGAAATCCGCGAATGAACAGTGCACTCGCGGGAAGGGGGACGTGGGCACATCCGGACCGTCGATTCTCTCCGATCGGACGGCTCTGAATTGCCGGTGACGTGGCTTGCGAAATGGGAGGTGAATCTTGTCAGCCTTTATATATGATCTATTTTTTTAAGTGGAGCGAGCACCGGAGTAAAGAACACTTTCCGCGATTGACGGTTGGTAGGTGTATATATTGAAGTGAACCTGCAATCGGTAGGTCCTCAACACTTGCTCTGTGATATCTTTTGGTGTATAAAAGAGGAGTTGAAGGTGTAAAATTGCTAGAGTGAGCTAAGAGATGACCCTTCCTCGTGTGTTATGTTGCATCTGACCGTTGTGGGGTCGTGAGGCATTGGGATTATGGAGATCACTTCTGTTGCGAACATGCCCGCACTCTTGTGCAGCAAGCACCCATGTAGGTCAGGAAAGGCAGAGGGTGTAGGGCGCCACTTCTCACCACCCCTCACAAGAGCCTTGCCGACATTAGCAAGCTTAGTCTCTCGTTTGCAAGATAGTTGTCATTTCCAGGTCAGGGCCACCGCTCTACCCATGTAGGTCCGTCTTCCAACTCCACTATCAATCCAGACTGTGTCGCTAATCGCGGCAATGACCGTTAGTCGCAGAACAACTCCGGTGACAAGGGGAAGAAGTACTCCTCTAACAGCGACCAAAATCTCCGGAGAGGCCTTGAGTCCTTGACCGCGGACGCAGCCATGGCGACGGCGGGTCGAACACGCCGGCCGTGGACTTGATCCACAGTAGCAGCAATACCTTGATCGGCTAATTGACGCTTCGTGGGACCGCCTTTCCTACCCAATAGTTGTGCATTACCAACCAATCCGAAAACATCTCCCGAGACGTGGATAATACTTTGGTGTCATATTCAATGGATCCTCAGAATATTGTTGAGTAATAAGAAGCTGCAAAGTGAATACGGGCGTGTTTGTTTGGCCTTCTACGGGCTTTCCATGGAAAAAAGGAGGGCGAGCGAAACAAACGGATCGTGGTGTGCCGAAGCCACGAACGGAATAGGCGAGTGAGGAAAATCACAGGAGGAGGTGCTACCTGCGGCTTCACTCTTAACTCCCGAAAGGGTAGAACTAATTGGACTTGTCGTTTCGAAATATTACGATCAAACTGCCATCGGAGGAGGCCAACACAGATATACTACCACGCATGGGATGGGACCGGTGCATCGCTTGTTTTTATTTTGCGTTTCGGACGGATTGATTGCTGCGTTTGCTTGCTGGTGCTGGCTCCATTGCACTGTTTTGGTGCCATATCTAATGTTAATACACGTAAATCAACAAGCATACACGTTACCATAATTCTAAGGGTGTTTTCAGACATTTTCATTGATTATAGCCAGACAATCAGCTAGTTGCCAAATACTAAAACTCAGAACAACAACTTTTTCTGCATAGCAGATTTCCCTGCACAACAGCACAGTCAACCACAACCAGTTCAAACAAACACACCCTACTGGCTGGTAGCATCTCCACGGGCGTCCCTTGTTAATGTATCCGGGTCCATGACTTCATCCCGAGCCGGTTTCTCTGTCCTAAAAGAAGGGGTACTGAGAAAGAACCAAGAAATCCATACAGAAGTTCTTGCCCAGGCGGCGACCGCTCCCAACCTCTCGCCCCCGCGTCCCTCCTAGAGGCGAGGGAAACCATAGATCGCGCCGCCGGCGACCTTCTCCTACACCCCTTCCCTCGCCGCCGTTGGGAGGCTCCGCCGGGCAAAGCCCGGGTCGGGTCGATGGCGGCGGGGTCTCTCTCCCCGAGCGGCGGCTCCCCTGCAGCAGGCGACGGCGGCGCGTGGCCCCGACAGGGTCTGGCGGCGTGGGGCTGCGGGATCCCGGCGGTAGGCGGCTCTACGGCGACGGCGGTGGGGGCTCAAGCCTCTGCTCGGTGGTGGTGCCCCAGCTGCGGCGGGCGGCAGCCCCGGGCTCGGATGGGCCGTGGGGCTGGGCCATGGCTACAGGGGGCGTGGCGGCGCCTGGCAGCGACGACCTCCTGGCACCGTGGTGGTGCCGGTGACCGGCCAGGCGGCGGCGGGCTGGAGCTCCACCATCCAGTCCGTCCGTTGGTGGAGGTGGAACGGTGGTCTGCGCTTCCCCTCGCCGGCAGCGAGGTTCGGCTCTCCTCTGCCCCTTTCCGGCGGATTTCGGGGCTGACGGATGTGCTGGGGCGAAAGCCCTGCTTGAAGCTGCTGCTTGAAGCTAACGACGGCGACGCCTATGGGTGCCGTCTCCTCCTTGGGGGCGTCGTCATGGCACTGCCCATGCTGTCCCACCTCGAGCGCCGGGGGAAACCCCAGATTTGGCTTGTCGGATCAGACAGCGGCGGCACCACGGTGTCGTGCCCTCCTTGGAGGCATTGTCTAGGTTGCTCCACCATCCAGTCCGTTGGATGGTGGAGGTGGAACGGTGGTCTGCTCTTCCCCTCGTCGGCAGCGAGGTTCGGCTCTCCTCTCCTTAGCGGTGCGGTCAAGGGTGGCTCAAGTCTGCCCCTTTCCGGCGGATTTCAGGGCTGACGGATGTGCTGGGGCGAAAGCCCTGCTTGAAGCTGCTGCTTGAAGCTAACGACGGCGACGCCTATGGGTGCCGTCTCCTCCTTGGGGGCGTCGTCATGGCACTGCCCATGCTGTCCCACCTCGAGCGTCGGGGGGAAACCCCAGATTTGGCTTGCCGGATCAGACAGCGGCGGCCACGATGTCGTGCCCTCCTTGGAGGCGTTGTCTAGGTTGCTCAAGGATTCCCCGGAGTGGCAAGACGGAGTCCAGGTTGACGGCCGCTGTGAGCATGGGCTCTCTGGGCGCAATGTACATCGTCAGCGGCGCTTCTCTAGCGACATCTCCTCCAAGATGGTCCGGTCCTGCCGCTCACTCGCCGACTCTTAGGCGCTTAAGGGTGGGTGGTGCGTTGGTTGTGCCTTTCTAGAGGTAGAGGTGGTCCGAGGAGTCCTCCTTCGAGCGTGACGTGTTAGGGTCCTATAACTCCAACTTCGGTAGAACATGTGTGTACCAAGTGTGTGTGTGACGAAACAGAGAGATGGAGAGATCGGAGAGGCAAACCTTCGCTGTGGCTCGAGGAGTTCGAGCCGGAGGCCATGGTGGTCGACGGCGTGGTGGTGGCGGCGGTGGTGCTTCCCGTCGCTACGCGCTAACCCTAGATCGGAGAGGGATGTCGGTGGGGGTGGCTGCGCACGGTCAACCTCGTGAGCGTGCAGGCCGGCCCCCACCCTTTATATATAGCGCGGCGACAGGGGCCCACCGACCATTAAGGGTCGGGCGCCCCCGATCAGGGCGCGATCACAGGGATCGTGGAGCCGTTGGACTCCACGTTGGAGATCATATCTAACATTCTCCCCCTTGATCTCAACTTTTACTTTTAACTTTTTACCTTTTACTTTACTCGTTTCATCACCGATTAGTACATAGAGCATGTTTCATCGTCACAGCTCAATTGCCGATAGAATCAGACAGCCACTATACTTTTCAGTTTTGAAACAAAAACTTTACTTTTGGGCCTCTGTGATCCAGGATCATAGGCTTTCCATTAATCCCATGCCGGCTATGTGTTTCTGGAACACATCGGGTGGTAAGCCTTTCGTTAGCGGATCCGCAAGCATTTCCTTTGTCCTTATATGCTCGAGACTTATAGTTTGATCCTGGATCTTATCTTTCACAACATAATACTTTATATCTATTGCCTTTGTAGCATTACTCGACTTGTTGTTGTGAGCATAGAATACTGCGGGCTGGTTGTCACAGTACATCTTTAGTGGTTTGTCAATACAATCTACCACTTTCAAGTCGGGTATAAATTTCTTTAACCATATCGCCTGCCCGTGGCCTCATAACATGCTATAAATTCTGCATACATCGTGGATGCAGCAACTAATGACTGTTTGGAGCTTTTCCACGAAATAGCCCCTCCTGCGAGAGTGAACACGTACCCTGACGTGGACTTTCTATCATCTTTGTCTCCCGCAAAATCTGCGTCTGAATACCCTCTTATCTCTAGGGAATCAGATCTTCTATATGTTAGCATGAGGTCTTTTGCGCCTTGCACATAACGCAATGCTTTCTTTACCATATTCCAGTGTTCATGGCCTGGATTTTCTTGATATCTACCGAGTACCCCGGTGATAAAAGCTAAGTCAGGGCGAGTGCACACTTGTGCATACTGTAAGCTTCCAACAGCCGAAGCATATGGTACTGCTTTCATTCGATCGATCTCATATTGACTTTTGGGACATTGAAATTTCCCAAAACTATCGCCCTTGACTATCGGAGCAGGTGATGCGCTACTTTTATGCATATTATATTTCTTTAGAACCTTTTCTAAATATGCCTTTTGTGATAGTCCTAGCACTCCATTCTTTCTATCCCGGTGAATTTCTATGCCCAAAACATATGAAGCTTCACCAAGATCTTTCATATCAAAATTTGAGGACAAGAATTTCTTTGTTTCTAGTAGTAGACTGACATCATTGCTTGCAAGCAAGATATCATCCACATACAGAATTAGGAAAATATATTTCCCACTTTTAAACTTTGCATAAATGCAGTTGTCCTCAACATTCTCTTTAAATCCAAAACTTTTAATTGTATTATTGAACTTTAAATACCACTGTCTAGAGGCTTGCTTTAACCCATAAATGGATTTCTTTAGGCGGCATCCCATATGTTCCTTCCCCTCCATGAAAAAACCGTGGGTTGTTTCATGTAAACATTTTCTTCTAAATCTCCATTTAGAAATGCCGTCTTTACATCCATTTGATGCAACTCTAAATCAAAATGCGCAACTAGTGCCATGATGATTCTGAAGAATCCTTACATGAGACCGGAGAAAATGTCTCATTGTAATCTACCCCTTCTCTTTGCGTAAAGCCTTTTGCCACAAGTCGCGCTTTATACTTTTCTACGTTCCATTGGAGTCATACTTAGTTTTGTAGACCCATTTGCAGCCTACTGTTTTGGCTCCTTTAGGAATTTCCTCTAAGTCCCAAACATTGTTAGAACTCATCGATTTCATCTCGTCTTCCATGGCTTCCAGCCACTTCGAAGAGTGAACGCTTCTCATGGCTTCTTCATATGAAGTGGGATCTTCTTCCATATGAACTGTTTCTGTATTATAAACTCTATAATCACTAGAAATAGCTGATTTCCTAGCTCTTTTAGACCTTCTGAGAGTCTCATTCTCTGGCACATCATGTGTCTCAACGTGCGACTCTTCTTCTAAATGTGGCTGTCGTCGCTCCCTTTCATGACGGGTTGAGTCCTGACGGACAGGTTCCGAATCTTGCCTCGTTGTGGTCACGGGTGGAGTTACAACAGGTGCTTGCACCACAACCTCTGGGATTATCGGTGCAGGTACAACAGGTAGGGCGAAAAATGGCTCATGGATCATCGGAAAAGGTGCACACACCCTCTTCTCCTCAAGATCAATTTTCCGGCCTACCATGCTCCCCCTCATCATTTCGTCCTCCAAGAAGACCGCGTGTCTCGTTTCTACAAACTTTGTGTATCTGTCTGCACAGTAGAAACGATAACCTTTTGATCTATCAGGATAGCCAATGAAATGGCAAGTTACTGTTTTGGGGTCTAACTTTGCAATGTGGGATTAAAAACTTTTGCCTCAGCTGGGCTCCCCCAGACTTTCAAGTGGCGTAGAGAAGGAACTTTCCCTGTCCACAACTCGTACGGTGTTTTGGGCACCGACTTACTTGGTACTCTGTTGAGAATGTGAATGGCGGTTTTTAACGCCTCCATCCATAATCCCAATGGCAGTGTGGAATAACTCATCATACTGCGCACCATATCCATAAGAGTACGGTTACGCCTTTCAGCTACTCCATTTTGCTGTGGTTCGCCCGGCATAGAATACTGGGCGACTATTCCATTTTCCTGTAAAAACCTTGCAAAAGGTCCAGGTACTTGACCATATGGAGTGTGCCGACCGTAGTACTCCCCCCCACGGTCGGACCTGACTATTTTAATTCTTTTATCATGTTGATTTTCAACTTCAGCTTTGAATATTTTAAATTTATCCAATGCTTCAGATCTTTCTTTAATTGGATAAATATAACCATATCGGGAGTAATCATCTGTGAACGTTATGAACGAGTCATAACCATCCACACTTTTCACCGGAAATGGTCCACATATATCAGTGTGAATAATTTCTAGTGTCGCTGTGCTTCGGTTTGCACCCTTTTTAATTTGTTTTACGTATTTTCCTTTTATGCAATCTATGCATTGTTCGATATCTGAGAACTCTAACGGAGGAAGAATATCATTTTTAACGAGGCTTTCTATTCTTCCCCTCGAAATATGGCCTAATCGACAGTGCCATAACTTCGAAGAGTCATGAGTTCGCTTTCTTTTCTTTTGTTCTTTGTTCGACAAGGAATTTGTTCATTCACATTACTCACAGAATGCACTTTTTCACGCAAGGATAACAAATAAAGCTTATCATGAAGTAAAGCAATACCCACACAAGCATCTTTAAACCATATGGCACACTTGCCATGACCGAAATAACATTCATAACTGTCTTTATCCAAACACGATACACTTATTAAGTTTCTGTGAATCGAAGGAACAAATAAAACATCTCTAAGCATAATATTGAAACCATCAGCTAGCTCCAAGGAGATGTCGCCAACAGCTTCAACTTCTGCTTGAACTCCATTTGCGACTTCAATGTGTCTTTCGCTTCTTTGCAAAGTCCTTGTCGAATGGAATCCCTGTAAAGAATTTGCAACATGAACAGTTGCACCTGAGTCAATCCACCAAGTAGATTTTGAAAACTGTGTATACAGGGATTCATTTACAAAAGAAACTGTGTCTTACCTCTCTTTGCCATTATCATCTTGAGCCAATCTGGGCAATCTTGCTTGAAATGCCCTTTCTTCTTGCAGTGGTGGCATGTGTCTTTGTCCACTTGCTGATACTGCTGGGGACCTTTGCCATGTGGCTTATACTGGTGGGACCTTTGCCATATGGCTTTGAAGGGGAACCGTTGTAGTTCCTGTTCTTGTTGTCCTTCACAAAGTTCAAGGAGCCCCCATTCTGGGACTTCAGCCTTTCCTCTTCTTGCGACAACATGGCAATGGTCTTTTCAATGTCCCATTTTTCAGGTGACACATTGTATTGATGAAAATTTTCAAACTGTGGTGGCAGTGAAGCCATCACCAAGTGAACTATGAGTGCAGGCTTGAGCTCCAGATCAGCCTCCATGGACTTAAGCTTAGCAGCCATGTTGCTCATTCTGAGAATGTGCTCCCTTATGCCATGTGAACCTCCATGATACTTTTCTGTCACCAGCTGTTTAGCAGCTGGGTAGCATATGTCTTTGAAGAACCAGTAAACTGGCTCTTTATCTTTTGGAGATACTCTCCCACAGATACACTCTTCAATTGAGCCCACAATAGCGTTCTCAACTGTGTTCTTTATGAATGCCATGCACTTTTTGTTGGTGTTCACCCACTTTTGGTTCTCTAGGGTGTATCCCATCTCCACTGGAGCATGGTCCCTCAACTTTTTCTGCCAAGCAGATTCATCATCAGTTGTCTCTCACTGGCTCTGCTGGCTGACTGGCTGTGGAGCATTCACAACCCAGTCGACCTCAGCGCAGATAAAAGCCAGTTCAACTTTCTTCCACCACTCAGCGTAGTTGTCACCCCTGAGCGTCGGAATGTCCTTGAGGCAACTCATCAGGTGAAAACTTCCTGAAACCACAAGGATATAAGATAACAAAAAACAATTGCATGTAATAATCCAACGTTGGTATAAATTAAAACATACAACCGTTTGTGCAATTAAAACTATATTACCGTTGGGCAATAAAAGAAATAAATGCACCTTTAAACACATAATAAAAATCATGATCATGCTATTAACAACGTTGGTCATTTAATAACAAATCATAATCATCATTAAAATCACTTTATCATGCTTTCAATTCTCACTTTAAATCATGATAATGCTATTAATAACGTTGGTCAATAATAACAGAATCATAATCAGCATTAATATCATTTAATCATGCTTTTAATTTTCACTTTATTGCTTTATGCAATTTCTTTTAACTATTTGCAGCGGAAATTATGAATAAAAATTCATAAACTTTTATACTTTTAACAAGTATTCACTTTTCTTTCTTCTGTTTCCTAAACAAAATTTTCGTTGGATAAAAATTGAATAGGAAAAAGAAAACAGAAAAAAAATAACTAAACATGCTTCTGTAAAAAATTAACAGAAAAAACTGTTCTGTGCGAAAAAACAGGAGGCCCACGGCCTTTTACTATCTGTCGCGCGGGGCGTTGGAAAAAAAACACGGCCCACGGCCTGCTGGCGCGCTAGGGTTTGACTGCTGGCCGTCGGATTGAATCCGACGATCCAGCGTACATCTCGCGGATCAAAACCGTCCGAGCTGAACCCTAGCCGCAAAAAAACTCTCTCTCTCTCCCCGTGCTCGGCTCTCTGTCCCGCGCGCGACGGCGGCGGACAAATCGCCGGCCGGCCGCCGGAGACGGCCACGCCGTGCGGCGGAGACGTCCGCGCCGCGCGCGTCCTTCCCCTTCCCTTTCTGGCGACGGAGAGAAGCGGCCGCGCGGCACAAGGCCACGACGGGCTCCTCCCGTTCCTCCTCCTCTCACCGTCGCCATCCCCTTCGCCGGTCGCGCCTCCTCCTTTCGGTGGATGCGCCGCCGTCGAACGGTTTGGCCGCGGTGGTTCTTTGCCTCGCGAAGAGGTGAGCTTCCTTTTCTTTTTCTTTTGATTAGGGTTAGGGTATTGGGTTCTTTTCTTTTTCTTTTTCGAGATCTTTTCTTTGCCCCGCGAGGGGTGTGTTCTTCGTCCAGATGCCCCACTCGGGTGCGCATCTGGATCGAGCGGAACTAGCGCGTCCTTGCGGCGGCGCAACTTCGCCGGTGAGCCCGAGGCTTTTCCGGTAATTTTTCTTTTTAGGGTTTCTTTTCTTTCTCAATTTCTACCGAAATTAAACTAGGAACCAAATGCTCTGATACCATTGTTAGGGTCCTATAACTCCAACTTCGGTAGAACATGTGTGTACCAAGTGTGTGTGTGACGAAACAGAGAGATGGAGAGATCGGAGAGGCAAACCTTCGCTGTGGCTCGAGGAGTTCGAGCCGGAGGCCATGGTGGTCGACGGCGTGGTGGTGGCGGCGCTGTGGTGGCGGTGGTGCTTCCCGTCGCTACGCGCTAACCCTAGATCGGAGAGGGATGTCGGTGGGGGTGGCTGCGCACGGTCAACCTCGTGAGGTGTGCAGGCCGGCCCCCCCACCCTTTATATATAGCGCGGCGACAGGGGCCCACCGACCATTAAGGGTCGGGCGCCCCCGATCAGGGCGCGATCACAGGGATCGTGGAGCCGTTGGACTCCTACGTGTGGAGATCATATCTAACATGACGCGGTCCGAGAGTTCAGTGTATCGCCTCTCCACCTTCGCGGCGGGAGACGGTGCAAGGAGAGCTCTTGTTGTTTGGTTGTGGGTTGCGTTGTAAGCCGTTGGCGTGTGTTTGTATCGTGTTTGCCATCTTGGCGTTGTTCTTCTATGAAATATAATGCACCTGCTATGGTGTATTCTTAAAAAAGAAATCCATACGAAACAACTGCTCATTCTTGCGACTCTCTAGGCGGAACGAGGTGGCGGTTCCCTTTTCATACCCTAGTTTCTCGCCGGCGAGTACTCCGCTCCCCCTCCCCTCTGGTCACCGTCTTGACGTGGCGAAGGGGGGGAGCGTGGTTCTCGTTTGTGTGTGTGTTTAGTCCTTGTTTTTCTAGGTTTTCGAGTTTCTTCGGTCGGCGTCATGTTGGGGCGGATCCACGGATGCTAATGGTGCTAGTGGAAATAATGGTCTCCCAGTCTGTGCTCTTCCTCGTCGGAGGTGTTGTTGGCACCGGCGAGAGACTTGTGAAATTCAAGCTGTTGTAGCGACTTGGATCTAGCGTTGCTTCTTGGCATGATGGGGAGGATACGTTGCTCTTGGAGTGCAGCGGTGTTGATGTTGCGGATATGCGGAAGACGGTGGAGTATCCGACCGCCTAATGAAGGGAGGGGTGGCGTTGGCCCCAGATCTGGTGTTTAAGAGGATCAGAGGGCTCCTCTGTCCGATGTTTCTTATCGTACTTGATCCAGTCTCACGGGGCTGGTGGCTATCGCGTCTCGTTAACGCCTCATGGCTAGGGGTTTCTTCGGTGTCAAGATGTGGGCCAGTTGTTGGTGTTCTTATTATCCGGTGACGGCGGAGGATTTGGGTGCTTGATCGTTGCGGTGAAGGCGGTATGCAGCAATACAACTACTTGTATCCTCCTAATTTTATGTTACTTGCATGCTTTTCAAATTTGTATCCTTAGTATTTGTAACAACCCGAAGTTAAGAACCTGAAAAACCTGTGTAATTTTTCCGCTTTTGTGTTCCTTGCATCATGGCATCCTTGCATCAAAGTGTACCAATTGGAACCTTTAACTTGTCACTAGGGAATTGTGCTAGGGAATTGTTGTTGTTGCTAGGGAATTGTGGATGTTGGCAACATTTCAAAACCCAAATTGTCAAATTTGCTTCAACCAATTTTAAAACAACGAAGGCACTCAATCTTGCAAAATAAAATTACTTTGACATCTCCTATTTGTCAAGGAAGTTCCAAGAGCTCCAAAACAATATTTTGCACTTGCTCCAAATTGTTAAAGGAGCAACACTTTTGAATTTAGCAAAAATGCCATATCCCACCTTTCTAAACAAAAGTGGTTCAAAACATTTTATTTGGAAGCGCCAATTTTTGTGGAGCTTCCTCATGGTATGAAAAGGCTACATGATTAATTTCATAATTTTCTAAAATGTTTAAATGCCTCAATTAAATCAGAGAAGTGCTACTGGTTTTAAAAAAGAAACAGAAAAGGGCTTCTTTGTAATTAGAGGAGGACCTATCCGTGATGGGAAATATTCTTCCAGGGGGTTTTCGGGAAAAATGTCGTCTATCTCCTTCCTCATGTCGCCACAGTGGCGCCATGGCCATGCCGCCCTGCCGCTCCATGCTGCGCGGGCCCCCTTCTGCCCTCTCCACCTGCAAGGAAGAGAAGCACAGAGCCCCACTTGCCCGGCTCCCCCACCTCGCATTTGCTCACCTGCCCTCCTCTCCATTTTCCTCTCCCACCACGAGCCGCCGTGTCCGTCGAGCTCCGTCGCCGTTGATTGAGTGCGCCCCTCACGAATCGGAGACCACCAAGCGCTCCGCCGCGTCGCCGTCGACTTCTCCGCCAGAGGAATCGAGCCGAGTCGCTGTGAATCGCCGCCGCCGTCCACCTTTTCGCCGCCGCAGTTCGAGCTTCGCCGGACGAATTCCGTCGCCCTCCGTCCACCTCTGCCCTGCTGAGCACCACCACGAGCCGAGGGTGAGCACCGCGCCCTTCTGGACCACTCCACCCTCCCTCTCTCGCCGTAGCCTCGCCGTGGTGCGATGAAGTTCGCCGTCGCCGTGCCTTGACCGTGCGTCGGATTATCCGAGCCGTGTCGAGCCGGATTTTCCGGTTAGTACCAGTGCGAGATCGTGTTTAGTCCTTAGCCAAATTCTCAGCCCTTTGAATCCATCGGATAATCCGACAGTGGCAAATTCGGATGTTCCGAAGAACATCAGTGCTGGAAGTTTTCACTCCTTAGTCAAAAACTTGGTTCTGCTTCTTCAGTCGGATTTTCCGAATTAGGAAAATTCGGACTTTCCGATTGGTTCCAGTACCCAAAATGTTACTGTTTCTTTTTATTCCTTCCTATTTTGGTTGAGTTATGGTAATGTGTTGGAGTTAAATAATACCCAGACACAATTAAAAGAGGAAATAAAATGTAATAACTTGTATTTCTTCGGAGCATCATAAAATGCGTGTAATACCCCGAACGTCCGGAAATTCGTGAACAAACCTTTTAAATGGTTAACATGTTTATTAAATCACCGATACCCTGCATTGCATCATCTGATCATGACATCTTATATCCAAGTGCAACATAGGGTTCCATCTTCCTTAATCAACAAGTAAAGTTCGTTCATGACCTAAATTCACGGTATATCCGGGATGCGCCCCTCTAAGCACCCGAACTCCGTTTAAATTGAATAGTTAAATCATCCTCCTCCCGGGGATTTAAAATGTCATGTCATCATGTGTTTGCGCATTGCACCGATGTTATCCGTGGTTTTGATTGTTGCTCTCCGGTATTGTTTGTGCATCGGTAGATCAAGGAGGGGAAGTGCCCCCACAGTATCGTGAAGAGCCGTACTACCAGCACGTTGAGCAAGGCAAGCGTAATCCCCCCTCTGAGCATGTCTTATCCTATATTTCCGCAAATATTTTCTCCACTAGAATATTGCATGCGGTTCCAAATGTCAATTTTTTATTGGATTAGGTTATCCTATAGTTGCATTAAGATTCCGATGCCATTTACCTGTTTCCCTCCTATTATCCATAGGATTGTATTGTTGGCCGAGATACCTAACTATGCAATGTTGATGCTTAGCCATGCTTAGTTACATGTTTATCTGTCCGATGGATGTGTTATGTTGGGAACAGGTGATGAGATGAGAATGATGGTGGGGAAATTGTGGTGACGGATAATAAAATGCTTAAAGGTGGGGATGAGAGGCCACTGTGGTTGTGGTGTTTTGTCTCGTTCTCGCCGCTTAGGTGCGAGTTCTATACCTCTTGAACCAAGACTGAGCGTGCAACCATGCGTGAGGCCTATGCATTCGCAGTGCAGGAACCCTCATAGACTAAATAACTCGAGCGGGGCTAGCCAGGGTCCTCTAGTTCGGGCTTCCATTTGCGCGTGCGTGATGATGGTGGGATGAACTGAGATGAGGATGGTGGTGTTAGGAAAATGAGTGGCCGTGGGGCGGGTGCTGAAGGCACTGGCAGTCCTGCCGCCACTGATGATCCTGGAAAGTCCTTAACGAGGGAGAAGTCGACACCGCTCCCACCCAGCGGCTCTCCCAGGAAGAGAGCTAAAGGCCAGGCAATGGGCCGGACGGTACGCGTGGCAAACATTTGTACACCCCTGCAGGTAAATCTTTTCGAAAAGCCGTGTCCGCGGTTATGGACGACTTGGGAAGTGAAGGTAAGATCATAGAATAAATTTAACAGAATGACTAAAAACTCGGTACTAGAGGTACCACTCACAAATGCAAGGTGAGCTTCCTCGAGGGTGATTCGGGGAGGTGCCTTCGATGAACAGGTACAGTGGTTGATGACGGTTGATGATGAGAAAGGTGATTCAAGAAAAGAGTCACTTCTTACCCCTTTTTAAAAATACTCTGAATAGTCGATGCCATTGAGTTATGTTTTTCATAAATAAAATCAGGTTTATGCAAAACAGCCGTATAACTTTGAAAGCCTCATCGAGCTAAAGCTCTATTTATAATCTTGCGAGTTCGTCGAACTCAACGTCGTTTGTTTTGTTTCAGAGGAGGACTTCACCGACCTCGGAGGCGGGTTCTTTGTGGACGTCGACGAGTAGTCTGGGGTTCCCAGGTGGCAGTTTGGGACATCCCGGAACAGCTGGCGCTGGATGTTTATCTGCAGGCCTCTTAGGCCATAATTTGGTTCTTGTTGTTTAGAACAAGCTAATTTGCTTCCGCTTGTTGTAATGTTGGGTCTGTGACCTCTGGTTGTCATTTGCTATCTTTCTCTATTATAAGAGTTGAACTATATGATTTGTGTCGTAGAGTCTGTGATGTGCCAGTTGTTCCACAAGTCTTGATCTCTCTATTATGCTTTGATAGTGTGTCCGGTGGTATCGGATAACCGAGGGCACAGTATCACTGTATAGCAGACGGGTCGGGGCGCCACAGTATTAGTATGAATACAAGTAATGTATGCCTATGGACGTACACCGTCAAAAAAAGAAGAAAAAGCAGGGGTACTCTTAATTACCTTCGTGTTTGCTGCACAAGTAAATCTCTTTGTTCTTGTTAGCGTTTTCTCCTGTGACATGTGGTAATTGGTGCGGTCACAGTGCAGTTAGTGGGATATGGTACAAGCATGTTTAGGACTTCCGCTTTACTTTCCTTTTTCTGCCGTTTGGGCTAAGAAGGTGGTGACATAGAATTCTATTGTCCGGGTGTATGTCACTGGGGAAAAGAAATGCAAAAGGTAGTACGGGGCGGAGCTTGAGTCCGAGTCACCTTGATGCACCAATTCACTATAGCATAAAATTTTCAAACAATAATCTACTATAAAAGTATGATTTATAACTGCTAACATAGATAATGTGACATAATAAGAAGAGACAAAGGTAATGCAAAAGCACTAGTAATAAAAACTCAAAATGCCTACTATATTAATAAACAAAGGACAAAATTACTTGAAAAAGATGTCTTGCATTTTTAAATTCCAAAATACGTCCTCGAAGATCAAGGCTAAATAACCTACAAACAAATTAGACATAATTTTCAACCGGAACATAGTAGAATGACCAAAATAATAGTACTCAAGTAGTAGATAAAGTTTTCAAATTACCATTTACTCTTTTAGTACAAGTAGTTACTTTTAAACTTATGTCAAAATTTCCCCTTGCCTGGATCATCTTGAATCTCCTCTTTCTAATTCATATCTTCTAAAACATCTTCTGATGGTGGTGCTTTTCTTTTAAGAAGAAACCTATCCATAATATGCATGAGTTTGATGAATAAAAAGTTTACATTATTAAACTTGAAAATTTGCCTAAGATTTTTTTTTGTTGCGAAAAGTACCCTGGCATTAAAGAAACACCGAACAGTACAAAACACCTCAACAAAAAAAATTCAACGAGATCCTTCAGATGCCCTTCGTTTTCAACCTCCATACCATGTCGACGGTGCGCCGCCGCTGCCGCTCCTCCCAAAGCCGGCCTGACGTTGTTGGTTGCGGATGGAAAGTCGCCAAACGGGTCGAGAAGACCACATCCGTCCCAGAGCGAAAGAAGAAGCATGAACCGCCGATGAAGCTCCATGACGATCTGGAGACCGCCACAACTAGAAGAGGTCATCGAGAACCACACCACTCCCACGAGTTTCTCGATGTCGCCGCCGAGATGAGACTGAAACCGGGGAGTTGCAAGAAGCGCCGCCGCCACCAACAGAGCGCAACCCCAACAAACATGGACACTAAACCAGAAAAACGGAGCCCTCCCGCAGACGAGGGCCGAGATCCACCGTGGCTCCATGGCCTAATGGCCACATAGGCGGGGCAGACCTGCGGCGGCGCCGATGGGAGGCACGTAGATGCGTATCGCCTCTCTCTCCTGGTTAGAGACGAAGCGGTACGAGCGCGTGACCTTTTTTTGGTGTATTATTGACTAAGAAAATTATGCATATATACGTACACCCTATATAAACCCTAGTCAGAAAGTTTATGAGATTTCATCTACTGACAAATTTTGCATCAAAATATGAGGAGAGTTTCGGGATATACAGGAGGAATTGAATCTGTTAGCTGTAGAGTGAGGCACCGGTCGGCCTTGTCGCTGACATAGAATAGGACGGGGGATGAAGAGAAAGGTGAGACGATACCGTGATAGGCTGGACAGGCGATGACCCCTGATCAGATCGCCGGATCGGAGTTTGCCGCTCGACGCCTGCTGGCTGCTGCTTCCGCGCGCGATGCTTTTTTTTTTCCGCATTTGATCGATCTGAACCGCCGTGGCGCCGTGCAGACATCGTCGCGTGCATACGAGGTCGAGCCGTCGAGGGCATGCGCAGGCTTGGGGTGTGCGGCCTCCATGCGGAAGGTCCCGCCCAACCTACAGTCTCCGGCCAGCGTGATACACAGTCTTTTTTCAGATGGTAAGCTTTTTTTTTAAAAACATTTTCAGATGGTAAGTGCTACTAAGAAATCTGTTGGGCCCCTATTCTTGGCATCAGGCTGGGCCTATGGGCTCCGCCCCTTACCTCATACCTCAGTTATTTAATTACGAAGTCAGAGGGCTCAATTTTTTTTTACCGAGTCAGCAATGTAGATGAACTTTTAGCGTCTGCATTGGATCATGAAATCTTTGTAAGTAAATTGGACAGCTTTACGTCTCCATTTTATTACTACCTCCGTGCCAATTAATAATACAGGATGCATGAAAACATGTTTTAGTGTGTAGATTCACTAATTACACTCCGTATGTAGTCCATATTAAAATATCTAAAACATCTTATAAATTTGGAATGGAAGGATTACAAGATGCTCAAAATGAAGGCATGGATGATGGTTGGTAGGAGTTACATACTGAATGAACTGCAGTGCATGCAGAGAAGAAAGCTCTCATTTCTCCTCTTCCTTTTCTCTCTCGTCGCTACAGTAACTGAGAGCTCCCTTCGCTTTTCTGGCCGAGCCGAAGCTCTCCTCGGCGGCGCTGCCGTCGGGGAGTTGCCAAGGCGAGGCTCAGGCCCTCCTCTTGTGTACAGAAGGACTAGATCTAGGTGTGTGTGGGTGTTTAGGCTTCGGCTGTGGCCAGTGTTGGCCCTTGTGGTGTATGGCGTGATGCCGTCCTGGAGTTTGATCTCTGCATCTGCGAGCGGTGCAAGGATTCGGCAGGGCAGGTTCCTCTGTCGGCGGCCATGGTGGCCGGAAGCAGAGATCCAGTCAAGCCGGAGCTCCATCCTAAATAAGCTCGTGTTCTTAAGCCTGGTAAGTATCCTGAGATTTGTTGCCACTCCTCTCTGTCCTGGCCGTCAAGGAGATGGAAGAAGAGGAGGATGGAGTGCTGCTCTTGGTGGACTTGCGTGGTGGGGAAGTTCGGCTGCTATGCATACCAGGAGCACATCCTCGGCGGCGTCTTGTCGGCCCATGGCCGCTCTGCTGTCGACTTTTATGGCTGGTTGGCGGCTGCTCCGAGATCTGACGTGTGCGGCTGATCTCCGGATCCTTTGCCGGTGTCATCTCATTTCTCCGGCCGGCGTGGTGGTGAGGGGAGAAGTTGGTGGGTGCTGGCGATCCGTTTTTGGTGGTGGTTGTGGTGGTCCTCTTCGACGAGTTTGCTCCGGCCGGCCGTGGTGGCGAGGGGAGTTGTCGTCTGGAGTTTGGGTGTTGCTGGTGGATGGTCTGGGCGTTGCGAGTCGGCGGGAAGCTGGGTGGATTGGGGGAGATGGTGCTGTGGCCGTGTGCGTTCATCGCTCTGGGTTCTCGTCGCGTGGCGGCGGGCGGTTCTGCGGTCGTCTACAACAAGTGGTGGTGCTCTCTTCCCGCGGTTGGTGGTACGGCGGCTCCGGCGGCGGCTAGGTTCTGGGGAGCGCGGTGGTGGATCTGATTGTAATTCCTTTAGGTGACTCGGGTGCTTTGTGCTTTTTACAGGGTCCTTTTGTAATTTTCTTTTCTCTGTTGGACCTGCTTGTAATTTGTGCTGAGTTTCCTGAATATATGCGTCGGATCCTTTCCTCAAAAAAAAAAAAAAAAAAAACTGCAGTGCATGCGTGGGTCCTTGACAATTGCTTCTGCCTCCTGGTATCTTTTGGTATATAAAAGAGCAGCCGAAGTAGCAAATATTGCTAGGATGAGAGGAGAGATGAGAATTTCAAGTGTTCTATGTTGCATCTGACTATTCTGGGTTTGTGAGGTATCGGGATCATGAAGCTCTCTCGTGTTCTACACCGTTGTTCAGAAGAACATTTGCGCTCTTGTGCTAATACCCTGGCAAAACAAGCACCCCTTCGCTCGAAAAGCAGACGGTGTCGCAGGAGTGCTCTCTCGAAAAGCAAAGCGTGTGACTGCGTGTTTGATAGAATAATGGCACAGCATGTTGTCTAGCTACTGCGCCAAAATGGTTAGCTCAGACATTGAGGTATTCTGGTGCAGTACACGACCCCATTCACTGTGGGGTGTCGATCACCATGCCTCCATGGTTGCATGTGCACATTAGTTTCTTAAAGTGCAGATTAGTTTCCCCGCTGTATTTCTCGTGTAAGTCCATCACACACCTACACCGTACATAATCAATACAGGGTACAAAGTGTTTCACTGTTCTTGGTACCACAGCGATTATTCAATCGCTTCAGCTATGAACAACTCTTGGAGCCCTAGCTACATGCTGCTTGGTACGCCCACTCATCCTCCTCCTGCCGCTTCCATTAGCAGCGTCATCTTCCCCAGTGGCGGAACCAGGAAATACACATAGGGGCCCCGAACATTGAGCATAGCGGTAAAATGCAAAAGAATGTACAAATATATAGGATTTTTTTTTTTTTTTGAACCTTAAGACTGTGAGGCAAAAGCCCCACAGCAATTTATTACTCAAAACCTCAAAAACAGTTGTTCCAAATAAATACATGGAGAAAAGGAAACTTACACCCTAAACCAAACTATCTATCCATACCATCAAAACACCCGATATTTACGCTTAAACCTATGTCCTAGGAGAGACAGGTCATGTAGAAAAAGAGCTCTCCAGCTAGCAAAGGAAGGTCTCTGTAACTGAAAGATGCGTCCATTCCTTTGCAACCAAATATGCCAACACGCCGTGGCCACCACCTCCATAAAAAAGGGTTTTGCAAAATCCCTCCTAGCCAAAGCAATGGCCTGAAACATGTCGTTACTTCCACTCCAATCAATCTGGAGGTAATTCCAAACTCTCCGACTGAATTGACAATTGAAAAACAAGTGCATCCTATCCTCAAATGACCTTGCACACATAACACACAATCCTGATTTTCAGTGACCTTCCAGTGTCGCCGTAGCATCATGTCTTTCGTATTAAGCCTGTCATTCAGCAGTAGCCAAGCAAACATCTTAATTTTCATCACACAAGCCGATTTCCAAACCCACTTAAAGACTGCAGGTGCCAACATATGCGCATGGGACAGATCATAGAACTTCTTGGCCTTGTAATCAGGACCCCAGGAATAGGTCCAAACATCAGGATCATCATTTAGTGGATTAGCCAGATCGCCTGCTCCAGAATCACTAGCTCATCTGCAGCTTGCTCCGAAAGGGGGATATGAAACAGGGATATAAGGTCAGTGGTTTGAAACACTTGCTGCACGGATATCTTCTCATCCAAAGCATAGGAACATAGCCGAGAGAAACGGCCAGCTAAAGGAGCTGTATCACCCAAGAAAGGCCACTTATCTTGCCAAAACATAATGGAGTCTCCTTGTCCTGGACTTGCCACAGAGACACTTCTGAACTTATCCATCAACTTCATGACATCACGCCACCAAAATGATCCACACAACTTAGCACTATGAGGTACTTCAGAAGTGAAATATGTTGACCAAACCAGCTTCACCCAAGGGACATCCTCCTTGTTATAGAATTTGGCCAAGTGCTTCATCAGTAAAGCATCATTCTGAGTTTGAAAATTAATAATTCCCAGGCCACCATTCTTCTTTGGTTTACACACCATTTCCCAGGCTGCCAACGATTGTTTAGGGCCATCTTTATCTCGCCACAGGCATTGCCGTAGAATTCTGTCTAGTTGCTTAGTAACACCCAATGACAGTTTAAGAGAGAGTAGAAAATATATGGGCATTGAGCATAAAGCCGACGTGACCAGCTGCAGTCTAGCCCCCTGAGTGAGAAAAATAGAAGTAGAAGTCAGTCTCCTGTCCAAACATTCCACCAGAGGCAGCATATCATGAATTGTTGGCCTTGTGGTTCCTAGTGGTAACCCCAGATAGGTGAAAGGCATGGTGGCCACCTGGCACCCCAACTCAGCCGCTAGGGCTGTCGCTAGGTCCTCATCAACATTCAGAGGAACAAGGGAGGACTTGCTATATTCACTCTCAGTCCTGTAGACAAAGCAAACTTGTGTAACAATTCCTTGAGAGCCACAACTTGGTCCAAAGACGCTTGCATCACCAATATGGTGTCATCTGCATACTGTAGGATTTTGTTGTCAATGTAGCAAGATATGTCCATTATATCCCATTAAATGTTGAACCCGGCTAATTCTCGTCCAATTTCAGTTGCAACCCATCTGAAAATTTATGTACAATTAGAAAATTTATGTGCATGAATCACGATGCACATCCGTCTGTTTTAGAGTCGACCGATTTTTAAATTTGATTTTCTAGACCGAGAACTAGCAATAAGGTTAAATTTTGATACCATATTTTGCCATCTACACGAGAGTTAAGAATTTTCAGTTGAATTGCACACCACATGTCATCGTATTTAATTCAAAATAATTCTATCCTTGAGAATTATTGAAACCTCTTTCTGGGTGTATATTGTATATTAATAAGCAATATATTAGAGTATCTCCACTCGGAGCGCCCAAACGGCCGCCCAAAGCACTTTTGGGGCTTTTCGGACGAAACCGTCTCCCACTCGGGATGCCCAAAAGCAACTTTGGTCCGGAAGCGGCCACTTTTTTGTCCGGCACAGCCACAACATGCCCTATGCATGGGGCATGCTTGGGTGCGCCGGACATAAAATTTCCTCCGCGCTAACCATTCACGAGCCTCCACTTTTCTGCCTCTTCCCCTCTCGTCTCTCTCCTCTATCCTCTCCCACCTACCATGGCCACCGGGAGCTGGAGCGGGCGAAGCGCCACGAGCACCGGCTGCCCGCCCATCGAGGAGGTCAGCCTGGCCATCTCGTGGAGGAAGTGTGGGCCGCCGTCGGCGAGGAGACGGTGGCGACGCAGGCGGCGACGTGGACACGCGAGGATCCCGGGGTGAGGCGGAGCACCTCGCGGACGTGGCGGTCGTCGGCGGGAGCCTGGTCGTGGCCCATGGCGCGCACGATGGCTACGTCGAGGTCGGGCGCCACCGCGCTAGTCACCTTGGCGAGGCCGATGCTCGTCTGGTCCTTCACCGCGCACAGCGCCTCTGCCCTCTTCCTCCATGCTTCTCAATGGAGATGTCGGGTGACGGCGACGCGACTCAGGTGCGGCGGCGAGCGCCAAGGGTCACGGCGTGCAGGCTGTTATAACGATAGCAAAGAAAACGACGAAGTAGCGGAAAGATCAACCAACGGGACACGAGATTTAACGTGGAAAACCCCTCCAACAATGGAGGAGAAAAAAACCACGGGCGCCAGCCAGCAATACTTCACTATATCGGGTGAGGTTACAAACGCGGGATTTACACAATGCGACTTATCCCATGACGGCGGCTTACAAGATGTATTTATAGGTGCCCTGACCTAATCTTCGGGACGCTCCACTCTCCTCGTCATAAGTTGGCCTTTATCAGTATATACGAATTTGGATCACCACAAAATAACACTCCACCTTGAGACAAATTCCATCTTGTAGCATGAACGAGAACTTCACCCTGAAACAATAAAGAAAACACCTTCGACGCCAAATAGCCTCTTGGGCTAGACAGTGATACCAACTAAGCCCGAGCAAAGCTCGAACTTAGTAACAGGAACTGACTTTGTCATCATATCAGCAGGATTATCATGAGTATTATCTTGCATACCTTCAGCTTACCTTTTGCAACAACATCACGCACATAATGTATTTGACGTCAATGTGTTTTGTTCTCTCATGGAACATCTGATTCTTAGTAAGGTAAATAGCACTTTGACTGTCACAAAACAGGTTAATGCAAGTATCATCTCCACAAAGCTCAGCAAACAAACCTTTCAGCCAAACCGATTCTTTACATGCTTCAGCAATAGCCATGTACTCTGCTTCAGTGGTAGACTGGGCAACAACGGATTGCAACGTTGCCCTCCAACTCACGGCACAACCACCAAAGCGTGAACACATAACCTGTGAGGGATCTCATCTTATCCAAATCGGCAGCAAAATCTGAATCCACATAGCCCACGAGTCCCTCACCAGTCTTGCCAAACTTCAGGCAAACCATTGGATGTGCCGTGAAGGTACCTGAAAATCCACTGAACAACCTTCCAATGTTATTTACCGGGATTAGCCAGATATCTACTAACCAAATCATATCATATGATAAATCTAGACGTGAGCAAACCATGACATACATTAAAGAACCAACAGCACTGAATATGGAACTCTAGACATATACCCAAAATTCTCATCCGTATTAAGACATTGTTCAGCTGACAATTTAAAGTGAGGAGCAATAGGAGTACTAACAGACTTTGCATCATGCATGTTAAAACGATGAAGAACTTTCCTAATATAATTTTGCTAACTAAGAAACAACAAACCAGAATTTCTGTCACGGGTAATCTCCATGCCTAGAATTTTCTTAGCAGCACCAAGATCGTTCATCTCAAACTCGCTGCTCAACTGTGACTTGAGAGCAGCGATATCTTTCTTGCTCTTGGCAGCAATCAACATATCATCAACATATAATAGCAGGTATATAGGTGATCCATTAACAAACTTAATGTACACACAACTATCAAATTCAGACCTCTTAAAGCCATATGACACATAAAAGAATCAAACCTTTTATACCACTAACGAGGAGATGTTTCAAACCGTATAAGGACCTTTTCAACTTACAAACAAGATCCTCCTTACCAGGCACTATGAACCCTTCTGGCTGGTCCATGTATATCTCCTCCTCCAACTCTCCATGCAGAACGCAGTCTTTACATCTAACTGCTCAAGCTCAAGATCACGCTAGCAACAATACCGAAAAATATACGAATTGAACTATGCTTTACAACTGGAGAGAAAACATCATTATAATCAACACCTGGAATTTGACTGAAGCATTTTGCAACTAACCTTGCCTTAAACCTCGGAGGCTCGCTAGAGATAAACCCTCCTTTCTCTTGAAGATCCACTTAGAGCGGACATCCTTCTTTTTCTTAGGCAAGCGCACAACATCCATGTGCCATTTTTCTCGAGTTACTGCATCTCTTCTTGCATAGCAGCAATCCACTTCTCGCAGTCACCCGAACCCACCGCTTCAGTATACGTGGACGGCTCATGTCCGTGCTCCACTTGTTCTGCACAACTCAGAGCATAATCAACAATATTACACTCTTCAATTAAACGTGGTCGAGGACCACAATTCCTCCTTTGTCTACGAGCAGCGATAGACTGATTTTGTTGCTGCAAAACAGGAGGTGAGTTCTTAACATTATTATTATCAGAATCGTCAGAATCATCAGAATCAGGATCAAAATCATCTGTAGTAGCACCATCATTGTCAACAGTGACATTTTCCTTTTCAACAGAGTGCTCCACCTCGACACGAACCTGTTGTTCTTCCACATCAGAACAATCTGGCAAAACATCTGGGGACAACTTATCAAAGTACATAACAGATTCATTGAAAACAATACTCCTGCTCATAAATGCCTTGTTAGTTTCGGGATTCATAACTTATATCCTTTACACCCGAACCATAACCAATGAACACACACGTAATAGCTCTCGGCTCTAACTTTCCATTATCAACATGAGCAGAAGCAGTGCAACCGAAAACTTAAGCTGTGAATAATCAGCAGGAGTACTGACCATACCTCGATCGGAGTTTTCT